>BFEA01000557.1:5644-21914 GCA_003427395.1 Chara braunii | reverse complement strand
ACCAGATGGAAAACTCTACAGACTGTCGGTTCACACCCCATCACAAGCCAGCAAAACATCCACGAAACAAAGAAAGGTCTGTCACAGCCAAAAATACACTCCAGACACGCCGCTGGCACTAGAGGCACAGCATGGCCGCCTAGTAATGGCCCCGGCCATTGCCGCTCGACCTGACCGGAAAAAAACGTACCGGGAAGCTAGCGAAGTCGTAGCATATATCGTCACAAACAGAACTGGCCGGTAAACCGTAGGCAGAGAGAGAGAAGAGGACAACAAACGAGGGGCTATACAGGGTTACCTGACCGAACGTTCGGGCGTTCAGGGTCCCGTTCGGGGGCCGAACACCTCAAGGTTTGGCCCCTGCCAAAAAATGTTTAGGGACCTAAAAATAAGTTTTTTTTCCCGAAGTTTGTTTTGTGAGTTCTCTATGATGTAAACTACACGCCTAAAAATTTTGAAGTCATTCTGCTAAGCCAAACAAACATTAAAAATCGTCAAAGACGGGGGTGTCAAATCGTGCTCGCCCATTGACTATTTTTTTTTTTTTTTCACTTTTAACTTTTTGTTTTCACTTTTAACTTTTTATTATTTTTTTTTCACTTTTAACTTTTTATTATTTTTCTGAAATTTTTTAATGAGTTATTGATTATGTAAAATACATATCTGTAAATTTTCACGACATTTGTCAATGCCAAAAAATCATTAAAAATCGACAAAGATGGTGGTGTCGAAAAGGTGCTGGCACACTCACTCATTTTAATTCTCTTTTATTTTTTTCTTATTTATATCATTGTGCTTATTTTCGGTATTTGATTTTTAATTCAAATTTGGTAAAGCATTTGGATGTAGTGCCCAGGCAAATGTTGTTGAGTTTATTAGTCTCCATAACATAGTTTGTTTTTCAGAATTTTTTAATTTTTATTATTATTATTTTTTTTCTTGGTCCGCGTTCGGCCCGAACGGCCGAACGCCTTCCGAAGGGGTCCCGTACGTTCGGGCATTCGGGTTCGGGCGTTCGGCCCGTCCCGAACGCCGGCAACCCTCGGGCCGAACGCGAAAGAAGGGGTTCCTTACGTTCGGGCGTTCGGGTTCGAGCGTTCGGCCCGTCCTGACGCAAGCAACCCTCGGGCCGAACGCGGACCAAAAAAAAAAAAAAAAAAAAAAAAAAAGTGTGCCGACACCTTTCCGACATCACCATCATTGCCGATTTTTAATTATTTTTTGGCATTGATAAATGCCCTGAAAATTTACAGATATATAGTTTACATAATCAATAACTCATTAAAAAATTTTCAAAAAATAATTAAATTATCTAGGTCCCGAAATAAAGTGAAAACAAAAAGTTAAAAGTGAAAAAAAACAAAATAGTGAGTGGGCGAGCACGTTTTGACACCCCCATGTTTGACGATTTTTAATGTTTCTTTGGCTTAGCAGAGAATGACTTCAAAATTTATAGGCCTGTAGGCTACATCATAAAAAACTCACAAAAAAAAATCAGAAAAAAAAAGTTATTTTTAGGCTTCGTATTAGTTTTTGGCGGGGGTCGAACCTGGAGATGTTCAGCCCCCGACCGGGACCCCGAACGTTCGGTCAGATATATATCGTCAAATAGAACTGCCCGGTAAACCGTAGGAGAGGGAGAAGAGGACAACAAACGAGGGGCTGTGACAAACTGTTTCGTCGGAGTTTCACCGACTCATCAGGAGGTTGAACCCTATATATATATATATATATCGTTACAAACAGAACTGTCCGGTAAACCGTAGGCAGAGAGAGAGAAGAGGACAACAAACGAGGGGCTGTGACAAACTGTTTCGTCGGAGTTTCACCGACTCATCAGGAGGTTGAACCCTATATATATATATATATATCGTTACAAACAGAACTGTCCGGTAAACCGTAGGCAGAGAGAGAGAAGAGGACAACAAACGAGGGGCTGTGACAAACTGTTTCGTCGGAGTTTCACCGACTCATCAGGAGGTTGAACCCTATATATATATATATATATCGTTACAAACAGAACTGTCCGGTAAACCGTAGGCAGAGAGAGAGAAGAGGACAACAAACGAGGGGCTGTGACAAACTGTTTCGTCGGAGTTTCACCGACTCATCAGGAGGTTGAACCCTATATATATATATATATATCGTTACAAACAGAACTGTCCGGTAAACCGTAGGCAGAGAGAGAGAAGAGGACAACAAACGAGGGGCTGTGACAAACTGTTTCGTCGGAGTTTCACCGACTCATCAGGAGGTTGAACCCTATATATATATATATATATCGTTACAAACAGAACTGTCCGGTAAACCGTAGGCAGAGAGAGAGAAGAGGACAACAAACGAGGGGCTGTGACAAACTGTTTCGTCGGAGTTTCACCGACTCATCAGGAGGTTGAACCCTATATATATATATATATATCGTTACAAACAGAACTGTCCGGTAAACCGTAGGCAGAGAGAGAGAAGAGGACAACAAACGAGGGGCTGTGACAAACTGTTTCGTCGGAGTTTCACCGACTCATCAGGAGGTTGAACCCTATATATATATATATATATCGTTACAAACAGAACTGTCCGGTAAACCGTAGGCAGAGAGAGAGAAGAGGACAACAAACGAGGGGCTGTGACAAACTGTTTCGTCGGAGTTTCACCGACTCATCAGGAGGTTGAACCCTATATATATATATATATATCGTTACAAACAGAACTGTCCGGTAAACCGTAGGCAGAGAGAGAGAAGAGGACAACAAACGAGGGGCTGTGACAAACTGTTTCGTCGGAGTTTCACCGACTCATCAGGAGGTTGAACCCTATATATATATATATATATCGTTACAAACAGAACTGTCCGGTAAACCGTAGGCAGAGAGAGAGAAGAGGACAACAAACGAGGGGCTGTGACAAACTGTTTCGTCGGAGTTTCACCGACTCATCAGGAGGTTGAACCCTATATATATATATATATATCGTTACAAACAGAACTGTCCGGTAAACCGTAGGCAGAGAGAGAGAAGAGGACAACAAACGAGGGGCTGTGACAAACTGTTTCGTCGGAGTTTCACCGACTCATCAGGAGGTTGAACCCTATATATATATATATATATCGTTACAAACAGAACTGTCCGGTAAACCGTAGGCAGAGAGAGAGAAGAGGACAACAAACGAGGGGCTGTGACAAACTGTTTCGTCGGAGTTTCACCGACTCATCAGGAGGTTGAACCCTATATATATATATATATATCGTTACAAACAGAACTGTCCGGTAAACCGTAGGCAGAGAGAGAGAAGAGGACAACAAACGAGGGGCTGTGACAAACTGTTTCGTCGGAGTTTCACCGACTCATCAGGAGGTTGAACCCTATATATATATATATATATCGTTACAAACAGAACTGTCCGGTAAACCGTAGGCAGAGAGAGAGAAGAGGACAACAAACGAGGGGCTGTGACAAACTGTTTCGTCGGAGTTTCACCGACTCATCAGGAGGTTGAACCCTATATATATATATATATATCGTTACAAACAGAACTGTCCGGTAAACCGTAGGCAGAGAGAGAGAAGAGGACAACAAACGAGGGGCTGTGACAAACTGTTTCGTCGGAGTTTCACCGACTCATCAGGAGGTTGAACCCTATATATATATATATATATCGTTACAAACAGAACTGTCCGGTAAACCGTAGGCAGAGAGAGAGAAGAGGACAACAAACGAGGGGCTGTGACAAACTGTTTCGTCGGAGTTTCACCGACTCATCAGGAGGTTGAACCCTATATATATATATATATATCGTTACAAACAGAACTGTCCGGTAAACCGTAGGCAGAGAGAGAGAAGAGGACAACAAACGAGGGGCTGTGACAAACTGTTTCGTCGGAGTTTCACCGACTCATCAGGAGGTTGAACCCTATATATATATATATATATCGTTACAAACAGAACTGTCCGGTAAACCGTAGGCAGAGAGAGAGAAGAGGACAACAAACGAGGGGCTGTGACAAACTGTTTCGTCGGAGTTTCACCGACTCATCAGGAGGTTGAACCCTATATATATATATATATATCGTTACAAACAGAACTGTCCGGTAAACCGTAGGCAGAGAGAGAGAAGAGGACAACAAACGAGGGGCTGTGACAAACTGTTTCGTCGGAGTTTCACCGACTCATCAGGAGGTTGAACCCTATATATATATATATATATCGTTACAAACAGAACTGTCCGGTAAACCGTAGGCAGAGAGAGAGAAGAGGACAACAAACGAGGGGCTGTGACAAACTGTTTCGTCGGAGTTTCACCGACTCATCAGGAGGTTGAACCCTATATATATATATATATATCGTTACAAACAGAACTGTCCGGTAAACCGTAGGCAGAGAGAGAGAAGAGGACAACAAACGAGGGGCTGTGACAAACTGTTTCGTCGGAGTTTCACCGACTCATCAGGAGGTTGAACCCTATATATATATATATATATCGTTACAAACAGAACTGTCCGGTAAACCGTAGGCAGAGAGAGAGAAGAGGACAACAAACGAGGGGCTGTGACAAACTGTTTCGTCGGAGTTTCACCGACTCATCAGGAGGTTGAACCCTATATATATATATATATATCGTTACAAACAGAACTGTCCGGTAAACCGTAGGCAGAGAGAGAGAAGAGGACAACAAACGAGGGGCTGTGACAAACTGTTTCGTCGGAGTTTCACCGACTCATCAGGAGGTTGAACCCTATATATATATATATATATCGTTACAAACAGAACTGTCCGGTAAACCGTAGGCAGAGAGAGAGAAGAGGACAACAAACGAGGGGCTGTGACAAACTGTTTCGTCGGAGTTTCACCGACTCATCAGGAGGTTGAACCCTATATATATATATATATATCGTTACAAACAGAACTGTCCGGTAAACCGTAGGCAGAGAGAGAGAAGAGGACAACAAACGAGGGGCTGTGACAAACTGTTTCGTCGGAGTTTCACCGACTCATCAGGAGGTTGAACCCTATATATATATATATATATCGTTACAAACAGAACTGTCCGGTAAACCGTAGGCAGAGAGAGAGAAGAGGACAACAAACGAGGGGCTGTGACAAACTGTTTCGTCGGAGTTTCACCGACTCATCAGGAGGTTGAACCCTATATATATATATATATATCGTTACAAACAGAACTGTCCGGTAAACCGTAGGCAGAGAGAGAGAAGAGGACAACAAACGAGGGGCTGTGACAAACTGTTTCGTCGGAGTTTCACCGACTCATCAGGAGGTTGAACCCTATATATATATATATATATCGTTACAAACAGAACTGTCCGGTAAACCGTAGGCAGAGAGAGAGAAGAGGACAACAAACGAGGGGCTGTGACAAACTGTTTCGTCGGAGTTTCACCGACTCATCAGGAGGTTGAACCCTATATATATATATATATATCGTTACAAACAGAACTGTCCGGTAAACCGTAGGCAGAGAGAGAGAAGAGGACAACAAACGAGGGGCTGTGACAAACTGTTTCGTCGGAGTTTCACCGACTCATCAGGAGGTTGAACCCTATATATATATATATATATCGTTACAAACAGAACTGTCCGGTAAACCGTAGGCAGAGAGAGAGAAGAGGACAACAAACGAGGGGCTGTGACAAACTGTTTCGTCGGAGTTTCACCGACTCATCAGGAGGTTGAACCCTATATATATATATATATATCGTTACAAACAGAACTGTCCGGTAAACCGTAGGCAGAGAGAGAGAAGAGGACAACAAACGAGGGGCTGTGACAAACTGTTTCGTCGGAGTTTCACCGACTCATCAGGAGGTTGAACCCTATATATATATATATATATCGTTACAAACAGAACTGTCCGGTAAACCGTAGGCAGAGAGAGAGAAGAGGACAACAAACGAGGGGCTGTGACAAACTGTTTCGTCGGAGTTTCACCGACTCATCAGGAGGTTGAACCCTATATATATATATATATATCGTTACAAACAGAACTGTCCGGTAAACCGTAGGCAGAGAGAGAGAAGAGGACAACAAACGAGGGGCTGTGACAAACTGTTTCGTCGGAGTTTCACCGACTCATCAGGAGGTTGAACCCTATATATATATATATATATCGTTACAAACAGAACTGTCCGGTAAACCGTAGGCAGAGAGAGAGAAGAGGACAACAAACGAGGGGCTGTGACAAACTGTTTCGTCGGAGTTTCACCGACTCATCAGGAGGTTGAACCCTATATATATATATATATATCGTTACAAACAGAACTGTCCGGTAAACCGTAGGCAGAGAGAGAGAAGAGGACAACAAACGAGGGGCTGTGACAAACTGTTTCGTCGGAGTTTCACCGACTCATCAGGAGGTTGAACCCTATATATATATATATATATCGTTACAAACAGAACTGTCCGGTAAACCGTAGGCAGAGAGAGAGAAGAGGACAACAAACGAGGGGCTGTGACAAACTGTTTCGTCGGAGTTTCACCGACTCATCAGGAGGTTGAACCCTATATATATATATATATATCGTTACAAACAGAACTGTCCGGTAAACCGTAGGCAGAGAGAGAGAAGAGGACAACAAACGAGGGGCTGTGACAAACTGTTTCGTCGGAGTTTCACCGACTCATCAGGAGGTTGAACCCTATATATATATATATATATCGTTACAAACAGAACTGTCCGGTAAACCGTAGGCAGAGAGAGAGAAGAGGACAACAAACGAGGGGCTGTGACAAACTGTTTCGTCGGAGTTTCACCGACTCATCAGGAGGTTGAACCCTATATATATATATATATATCGTTACAAACAGAACTGTCCGGTAAACCGTAGGCAGAGAGAGAGAAGAGGACAACAAACGAGGGGCTGTGACAAACTGTTTCGTCGGAGTTTCACCGACTCATCAGGAGGTTGAACCCTATATATATATATATATATCGTTACAAACAGAACTGTCCGGTAAACCGTAGGCAGAGAGAGAGAAGAGGACAACAAACGAGGGGCTGTGACAAACTGTTTCGTCGGAGTTTCACCGACTCATCAGGAGGTTGAACCCTATATATATATATATATATCGTTACAAACAGAACTGTCCGGTAAACCGTAGGCAGAGAGAGAGAAGAGGACAACAAACGAGGGGCTGTGACAAACTGTTTCGTCGGAGTTTCACCGACTCATCAGGAGGTTGAACCCTATATATATATATATATATCGTTACAAACAGAACTGTCCGGTAAACCGTAGGCAGAGAGAGAGAAGAGGACAACAAACGAGGGGCTGTGACAAACTGTTTCGTCGGAGTTTCACCGACTCATCAGGAGGTTGAACCCTATATATATATATATATATCGTTACAAACAGAACTGTCCGGTAAACCGTAGGCAGAGAGAGAGAAGAGGACAACAAACGAGGGGCTGTGACAAACTGTTTCGTCGGAGTTTCACCGACTCATCAGGAGGTTGAACCCTATATATATATATATATATCGTTACAAACAGAACTGTCCGGTAAACCGTAGGCAGAGAGAGAGAAGAGGACAACAAACGAGGGGCTGTGACAAACTGTTTCGTCGGAGTTTCACCGACTCATCAGGAGGTTGAACCCTATATATATATATATATATCGTTACAAACAGAACTGTCCGGTAAACCGTAGGCAGAGAGAGAGAAGAGGACAACAAACGAGGGGCTGTGACAAACTGTTTCGTCGGAGTTTCACCGACTCATCAGGAGGTTGAACCCTATATATATATATATATATCGTTACAAACAGAACTGTCCGGTAAACCGTAGGCAGAGAGAGAGAAGAGGACAACAAACGAGGGGCTGTGACAAACTGTTTCGTCGGAGTTTCACCGACTCATCAGGAGGTTGAACCCTATATATATATATATATATCGTTACAAACAGAACTGTCCGGTAAACCGTAGGCAGAGAGAGAGAAGAGGACAACAAACGAGGGGCTGTGACAAACTGTTTCGTCGGAGTTTCACCGACTCATCAGGAGGTTGAACCCTATATATATATATATATATCGTTACAAACAGAACTGTCCGGTAAACCGTAGGCAGAGAGAGAGAAGAGGACAACAAACGAGGGGCTGTGACAAACTGTTTCGTCGGAGTTTCACCGACTCATCAGGAGGTTGAACCCTATATATATATATATATATCGTTACAAACAGAACTGTCCGGTAAACCGTAGGCAGAGAGAGAGAAGAGGACAACAAACGAGGGGCTGTGACAAACTGTTTCGTCGGAGTTTCACCGACTCATCAGGAGGTTGAACCCTATATATATATATATATATCGTTACAAACAGAACTGTCCGGTAAACCGTAGGCAGAGAGAGAGAAGAGGACAACAAACGAGGGGCTGTGACAAACTGTTTCGTCGGAGTTTCACCGACTCATCAGGAGGTTGAACCCTATATATATATATATATATCGTTACAAACAGAACTGTCCGGTAAACCGTAGGCAGAGAGAGAGAAGAGGACAACAAACGAGGGGCTGTGACAAACTGTTTCGTCGGAGTTTCACCGACTCATCAGGAGGTTGAACCCTATATATATATATATATATCGTTACAAACAGAACTGTCCGGTAAACCGTAGGCAGAGAGAGAGAAGAGGACAACAAACGAGGGGCTGTGACAAACTGTTTCGTCGGAGTTTCACCGACTCATCAGGAGGTTGAACCCTATATATATATATATATATCGTTACAAACAGAACTGTCCGGTAAACCGTAGGCAGAGAGAGAGAAGAGGACAACAAACGAGGGGCTGTGACAAACTGTTTCGTCGGAGTTTCACCGACTCATCAGGAGGTTGAACCCTATATATATATATATATATCGTTACAAACAGAACTGTCCGGTAAACCGTAGGCAGAGAGAGAGAAGAGGACAACAAACGAGGGGCTGTGACAAACTGTTTCGTCGGAGTTTCACCGACTCATCAGGAGGTTGAACCCTATATATATATATATATATCGTTACAAACAGAACTGTCCGGTAAACCGTAGGCAGAGAGAGAGAAGAGGACAACAAACGAGGGGCTGTGACAAACTGTTTCGTCGGAGTTTCACCGACTCATCAGGAGGTTGAACCCTATATATATATATATATATCGTTACAAACAGAACTGTCCGGTAAACCGTAGGCAGAGAGAGAGAAGAGGACAACAAACGAGGGGCTGTGACAAACTGTTTCGTCGGAGTTTCACCGACTCATCAGGAGGTTGAACCCTATATATATATATATATATCGTTACAAACAGAACTGTCCGGTAAACCGTAGGCAGAGAGAGAGAAGAGGACAACAAACGAGGGGCTGTGACAAACTGTTTCGTCGGAGTTTCACCGACTCATCAGGAGGTTGAACCCTATATATATATATATATATCGTTACAAACAGAACTGTCCGGTAAACCGTAGGCAGAGAGAGAGAAGAGGACAACAAACGAGGGGCTGTGACAAACTGTTTCGTCGGAGTTTCACCGACTCATCAGGAGGTTGAACCCTATATATATATATATATATCGTTACAAACAGAACTGTCCGGTAAACCGTAGGCAGAGAGAGAGAAGAGGACAACAAACGAGGGGCTGTGACAAACTGTTTCGTCGGAGTTTCACCGACTCATCAGGAGGTTGAACCCTATATATATATATATATATCGTTACAAACAGAACTGTCCGGTAAACCGTAGGCAGAGAGAGAGAAGAGGACAACAAACGAGGGGCTGTGACAAACTGTTTCGTCGGAGTTTCACCGACTCATCAGGAGGTTGAACCCTATATATATATATATATATCGTTACAAACAGAACTGTCCGGTAAACCGTAGGCAGAGAGAGAGAAGAGGACAACAAACGAGGGGCTGTGACAAACTGTTTCGTCGGAGTTTCACCGACTCATCAGGAGGTTGAACCCTATATATATATATATATATCGTTACAAACAGAACTGTCCGGTAAACCGTAGGCAGAGAGAGAGAAGAGGACAACAAACGAGGGGCTGTGACAAACTGTTTCGTCGGAGTTTCACCGACTCATCAGGAGGTTGAACCCTATATATATATATATATATCGTTACAAACAGAACTGTCCGGTAAACCGTAGGCAGAGAGAGAGAAGAGGACAACAAACGAGGGGCTGTGACAAACTGTTTCGTCGGAGTTTCACCGACTCATCAGGAGGTTGAACCCTATATATATATATATATATCGTTACAAACAGAACTGTCCGGTAAACCGTAGGCAGAGAGAGAGAAGAGGACAACAAACGAGGGGCTGTGACAAACTGTTTCGTCGGAGTTTCACCGACTCATCAGGAGGTTGAACCCTATATATATATATATATATCGTTACAAACAGAACTGTCCGGTAAACCGTAGGCAGAGAGAGAGAAGAGGACAACAAACGAGGGGCTGTGACAAACTGTTTCGTCGGAGTTTCACCGACTCATCAGGAGGTTGAACCCTATATATATATATATATATCGTTACAAACAGAACTGTCCGGTAAACCGTAGGCAGAGAGAGAGAAGAGGACAACAAACGAGGGGCTGTGACAAACTGTTTCGTCGGAGTTTCACCGACTCATCAGGAGGTTGAACCCTATATATATATATATATATCGTTACAAACAGAACTGTCCGGTAAACCGTAGGCAGAGAGAGAGAAGAGGACAACAAACGAGGGGCTGTGACAAACTGTTTCGTCGGAGTTTCACCGACTCATCAGGAGGTTGAACCCTATATATATATATATATATCGTTACAAACAGAACTGTCCGGTAAACCGTAGGCAGAGAGAGAGAAGAGGACAACAAACGAGGGGCTGTGACAAACTGTTTCGTCGGAGTTTCACCGACTCATCAGGAGGTTGAACCCTATATATATATATATATATCGTTACAAACAGAACTGTCCGGTAAACCGTAGGCAGAGAGAGAGAAGAGGACAACAAACGAGGGGCTGTGACAAACTGTTTCGTCGGAGTTTCACCGACTCATCAGGAGGTTGAACCCTATATATATATATATATATCGTTACAAACAGAACTGTCCGGTAAACCGTAGGCAGAGAGAGAGAAGAGGACAACAAACGAGGGGCTGTGACAAACTGTTTCGTCGGAGTTTCACCGACTCATCAGGAGGTTGAACCCTATATATATATATATATATCGTTACAAACAGAACTGTCCGGTAAACCGTAGGCAGAGAGAGAGAAGAGGACAACAAACGAGGGGCTGTGACAAACTGTTTCGTCGGAGTTTCACCGACTCATCAGGAGGTTGAACCCTATATATATATATATATATCGTTACAAACAGAACTGTCCGGTAAACCGTAGGCAGAGAGAGAGAAGAGGACAACAAACGAGGGGCTGTGACAAACTGTTTCGTCGGAGTTTCACCGACTCATCAGGAGGTTGAACCCTATATATATATATATATATCGTTACAAACAGAACTGTCCGGTAAACCGTAGGCAGAGAGAGAGAAGAGGACAACAAACGAGGGGCTGTGACAAACTGTTTCGTCGGAGTTTCACCGACTCATCAGGAGGTTGAACCCTATATATATATATATATATCGTTACAAACAGAACTGTCCGGTAAACCGTAGGCAGAGAGAGAGAAGAGGACAACAAACGAGGGGCTGTGACAAACTGTTTCGTCGGAGTTTCACCGACTCATCAGGAGGTTGAACCCTATATATATATATATATATCGTTACAAACAGAACTGTCCGGTAAACCGTAGGCAGAGAGAGAGAAGAGGACAACAAACGAGGGGCTGTGACAAACTGTTTCGTCGGAGTTTCACCGACTCATCAGGAGGTTGAACCCTATA
This sequence comes from Chara braunii, assembly GCA_003427395.1. Lineage (NCBI taxonomy): Eukaryota > Viridiplantae > Streptophyta > Charophyceae > Charales > Characeae > Chara > Chara braunii. Next base: position 10,057 of record BFEA01000557.1, on the reverse strand, counting down.
TATATATATATATATCGTTACAAACAGAACTGTCCGGTAAACCGTAGGCAGAGAGAGAGAAGAGGACAACAAACGAGGGGCTGTGACAAACTGTTTCGTCGGAGTTTCACCGACTCATCAGGAGGTTGAACCCTATATATATATATATATATCGTTACAAACAGAACTGTCCGGTAAACCGTAGGCAGAGAGAGAGAAGAGGACAACAAACGAGGGGCTGTGACAAACTGTTTCGTCGGAGTTTCACCGACTCATCAGGAGGTTGAACCCTATATATATATATATATATCGTTACAAACAGAACTGTCCGGTAAACCGTAGGCAGAGAGAGAGAAGAGGACAACAAACGAGGGGCTGTGACAAACTGTTTCGTCGGAGTTTCACCGACTCATCAGGAGGTTGAACCCTATATATATATATATATATCGTTACAAACAGAACTGTCCGGTAAACCGTAGGCAGAGAGAGAGAAGAGGACAACAAACGAGGGGCTGTGACAAACTGTTTCGTCGGAGTTTCACCGACTCATCAGGAGGTTGAACCCTATATATATATATATATATCGTTACAAACAGAACTGTCCGGTAAACCGTAGGCAGAGAGAGAGAAGAGGACAACAAACGAGGGGCTGTGACAAACTGTTTCGTCGGAGTTTCACCGACTCATCAGGAGGTTGAACCCTATATATATATATATATATCGTTACAAACAGAACTGTCCGGTAAACCGTAGGCAGAGAGAGAGAAGAGGACAACAAACGAGGGGCTGTGACAAACTGTTTCGTCGGAGTTTCACCGACTCATCAGGAGGTTGAACCCTATATATATATATATATATCGTTACAAACAGAACTGTCCGGTAAACCGTAGGCAGAGAGAGAGAAGAGGACAACAAACGAGGGGCTGTGACAAACTGTTTCGTCGGAGTTTCACCGACTCATCAGGAGGTTGAACCCTATATATATATATATATATCGTTACAAACAGAACTGTCCGGTAAACCGTAGGCAGAGAGAGAGAAGAGGACAACAAACGAGGGGCTGTGACAAACTGTTTCGTCGGAGTTTCACCGACTCATCAGGAGGTTGAACCCTATATATATATATATATATCGTTACAAACAGAACTGTCCGGTAAACCGTAGGCAGAGAGAGAGAAGAGGACAACAAACGAGGGGCTGTGACAAACTGTTTCGTCGGAGTTTCACCGACTCATCAGGAGGTTGAACCCTATATATATATATATATATCGTTACAAACAGAACTGTCCGGTAAACCGTAGGCAGAGAGAGAGAAGAGGACAACAAACGAGGGGCTGTGACAAACTGTTTCGTCGGAGTTTCACCGACTCATCAGGAGGTTGAACCCTATATATATATATATATATCGTTACAAACAGAACTGTCCGGTAAACCGTAGGCAGAGAGAGAGAAGAGGACAACAAACGAGGGGCTGTGACAAACTGTTTCGTCGGAGTTTCACCGACTCATCAGGAGGTTGAACCCTATATATATATATATATATCGTTACAAACAGAACTGTCCGGTAAACCGTAGGCAGAGAGAGAGAAGAGGACAACAAACGAGGGGCTGTGACAAACTGTTTCGTCGGAGTTTCACCGACTCATCAGGAGGTTGAACCCTATATATATATATATATATCGTTACAAACAGAACTGTCCGGTAAACCGTAGGCAGAGAGAGAGAAGAGGACAACAAACGAGGGGCTGTGACAAACTGTTTCGTCGGAGTTTCACCGACTCATCAGGAGGTTGAACCCTATATATATATATATATATCGTTACAAACAGAACTGTCCGGTAAACCGTAGGCAGAGAGAGAGAAGAGGACAACAAACGAGGGGCTGTGACAAACTGTTTCGTCGGAGTTTCACCGACTCATCAGGAGGTTGAACCCTATATATATATATATATATCGTTACAAACAGAACTGTCCGGTAAACCGTAGGCAGAGAGAGAGAAGAGGACAACAAACGAGGGGCTGTGACAAACTGTTTCGTCGGAGTTTCACCGACTCATCAGGAGGTTGAACCCTATATATATATATATATATCGTTACAAACAGAACTGTCCGGTAAACCGTAGGCAGAGAGAGAGAAGAGGACAACAAACGAGGGGCTGTGACAAACTGTTTCGTCGGAGTTTCACCGACTCATCAGGAGGTTGAACCCTATATATATATATATATATCGTTACAAACAGAACTGTCCGGTAAACCGTAGGCAGAGAGAGAGAAGAGGACAACAAACGAGGGGCTGTGACAAACTGTTTCGTCGGAGTTTCACCGACTCATCAGGAGGTTGAACCCTATATATATATATATATATCGTTACAAACAGAACTGTCCGGTAAACCGTAGGCAGAGAGAGAGAAGAGGACAACAAACGAGGGGCTGTGACAAACTGTTTCGTCGGAGTTTCACCGACTCATCAGGAGGTTGAACCCTATATATATATATATATATCGTTACAAACAGAACTGTCCGGTAAACCGTAGGCAGAGAGAGAGAAGAGGACAACAAACGAGGGGCTGTGACAAACTGTTTCGTCGGAGTTTCACCGACTCATCAGGAGGTTGAACCCTATATATATATATATATATCGTTACAAACAGAACTGTCCGGTAAACCGTAGGCAGAGAGAGAGAAGAGGACAACAAACGAGGGGCTGTGACAAACTGTTTCGTCGGAGTTTCACCGACTCATCAGGAGGTTGAACCCTATATATATATATATATATCGTTACAAACAGAACTGTCCGGTAAACCGTAGGCAGAGAGAGAGAAGAGGACAACAAACGAGGGGCTGTGACAAACTGTTTCGTCGGAGTTTCACCGACTCATCAGGAGGTTGAACCCTATATATATATATATATATCGTTACAAACAGAACTGTCCGGTAAACCGTAGGCAGAGAGAGAGAAGAGGACAACAAACGAGGGGCTGTGACAAACTGTTTCGTCGGAGTTTCACCGACTCATCAGGAGGTTGAACCCTATATATATATATATATATCGTTACAAACAGAACTGTCCGGTAAACCGTAGGCAGAGAGAGAGAAGAGGACAACAAACGAGGGGCTGTGACATATATACAGGGTTACCTGCCCGAACGTTCGGGGGCCCCCCGACTGGCCCCCGAACGCCCGAACGTTCAGGGGCCACCGGGCTATACATAGTTACTTGAACGAACGTTCAGGGGCCCCGGGCTGACCCCCGAACGTTCAGGCGTTCGGGGTCCCGTTCGGGGGCCGAACACCTCCAGGTTTGGCCCCCACCAAAAAATATTTCGGGGCCTAAAAATAACTTGTTTTTTTCTGCATTTGTTTTTGTGGGTTCTCTATGATGTAACCTACACGTCTATAAATTTTGAAGTCATTCTGCTAAGCCAAAAAAACATTAAAAATGGTCAAAGATGGGGGTGTCAAAACGTGCTCGCCCACTCACTATTTTCTTTTTTTTTTCACTTTTAAATTTGTGTTTTCACTTTATTTCGGTGCCTCAACAATTTTATTATTTTTTGAAAACTTTAATGAGTTATTTATTATGTAAACTACATATCTGTAAATTTTCAGGGCATTTGTCAATGCAAAAAAATAATTACAAATCGGCAAAGATGGCGGTGTCGAAAAGGTGCTGGCACACTCACTCATTTTAATTCTCTTTTTAATTTTTCTTATTTTTATCACAGTGTTTATTTTCAGTATTGGATTTTTAATTCAAATTTGGTAAATAATTTGGATGTAGTGCCCAGGCAAATGTTGTTTAGTTTATTTGTCTCCATAACATAGATTGTTTTCGGAAGTTTTTGAAAACTGTTTTTTTTTTTTTTTTTTTTTTGGGATCCACGTTCGGCCTAAACGGCCAAACGCCTCCCGAAGGGGTCCCGTACGTTCGGGCGTTCGGGTTCGGGCACATGCCTGTAAATTTTCAAGTCATTTGCCTAAGCCAAAAAAGAATTAAAAATTGCCAAAGATGGCGGTGTCCCACGTATTTTTTCAGTTTTTACTTTTTTTTTTCACTTTAGTTCGGGGTCTAAACAATTTTTTTTTTTTTTTGAAACTTTTTTTGTGGGTTTTTATTATGTGTACACATCTGTAAATTTTCAGGGAATTTAGCTATGCCAAAACAAAATGAAAATAGTCGAAGATGGCGGTGTCGAAAACATGCTCGCACACTCACTAAATGTTATTCTCTTTTTATTTTTATTTATTTTTATTATTAGTATTTATTTTTCGTATTTTATTTTTATTTCAAATTTGATAAGGAATTTCGATGTAAGGCTCAGGAAAATCTTGTTTAATTTAGTTTTCTCCACAACATATTTGTTTTTAAGATTTGTTTGATGTCTTTTCATTTTTTTTTTTTTTTTTTTTTTGGGTTCGCGTTTGGTCCAAACG
>BFEA01000556.1:962311-977425 GCA_003427395.1 Chara braunii | reverse complement strand
TCGTATCAAGTCCCGACGTCGCTCGTTGGTCTGTTCCGAGTCTGACGTGGAGGGTCTCAGCCGCGAGGTTCTTTCCTTGTGCTCGTCTTCACTCCGTATCCGGTAGTGGAAGCCCTTTGATTCGTAACGATCGAAACGCTGGCACTCAGTGCACAGGGTTCGAGGCCAATGGGGCGCCACTGTCGTCCACGGAATGACGATCAACTCGTTAAATGGCAACAACACTGAGTAAGGCGGGAAGTGCGTATAGATAATGACAAAGTCAGCATCCACGAATCCAGAACAACGATTTTCGAGGGGGAAGTAATATCGTCCGCCGATCCGTGCGACAGCTTCTCGTGCGTCCCACTCGCAAACACGTGTCATTTGCATGTTGTAAGGGAAGGGGCGTGTTGGCGAGGGAGGTACGGGAGGCTAGCACCCGATCGAGGTACGGTCGTCAGTCCACATATCAATCAATCAAAATGAGCTTGTAAGAACCCCGAGACATCAACAAAAAGCACAATCGAAAAAGAACTAACTAGTGTTCTCTTTCCCTTCGGCATGGGAGAAGCATGCTACTGAGTTCGTATAACCATGCAATAATCGAGTTGAGGTTTCGAGAGATCAACCCGCGACTCAGTTTCAATAGACCAGATTTGACAAAACCCGAGGCGTCTGGCTTTCTCGAGGTTGCCCCGTAGACTGTCTGCAGATGTCGTGCAGTATAAGGCAGATGGCATGCGCTGTGCATTCAGAGCGACAGATCTAAACACTCTTGCATTCTCGAACAAAATCCCGTTGAGTTTTTGGTCTAATCAACGTGAAAATACAAGCATCTTTATACATACATCCACTGTGGAAGGTGCAAAAATGACAACGGTACACATGTCAGAAATAAATCGGGGGATTGTACACACGCATCCATCGTTCACAAAACAAGATGATTGAGTTCCTTTGCATTCGGGGATTACCCTGGAAACTAATGAAAGAGTTTCGGAAGAAGTTCTTCTTCGCAGGAAATCACAAGAGTTCACTTCGGTTTACCGGAGAGACAAACTCATAACACATCATCATTCAAATCAGAGAGAGAGATGGGAGAGATAGACGAGAAAAGTCGAGACAGGAGACACTGGAATTCGACAAGGAAACATTCGGCTTCACAGCCATGAACTCACACAAAAAAAAATGATTCGCGGCCATGAAGGCGCATTCGCAGTTAAAATTCCAGTATGACCCCGAACCAATCATTCACTCAACTCCAATTACTGATCCTTATACCCGCACCGACGATCCCGGCCGTCGCGTGCTAACTTCTGCCGCTGCAATCGTCACCCCGCTGACACAAGCTTGACACGGCACGCCCGGATCCCACGGTCCGTCGTGGCTATCAAGCGCGCAACCGGCTAGCGTACAGTCAGCCTGACAGGACTCGCACCAAACACATCACCTAGCCACTGCTTCCCGGAAGCTGGCTTGCGAGTGGAAAACGTAAGAGAGATTTGCGGGCGAGCTTGCGAAATTTATAGTTGCGAACGAGAAGAAAGACGGGGGAGAGGACAGAGGGGAGATCGAGGTGTAAGAGGAGAAGATTCAGCGAGGGGTGCTCAAGGAAAGCCATATTGATCCTTCGGAACTCAATGTTCAGCCAATCAGATTCGTCGCGCAACAGGAAGATCCTCTTGCTCAACGCGTCTGATTGGTGAGCGAGATTAATCGGAGGATCAACTGGGTCTCGTGAGCCAAGGTTGAAGAGCGAGAAGGAAAGAGGCGCGAAAAGCAGCGCGAGACAGGTCCAAGATTCAGATGATCAAGAAGGGAAAACAGGCGCGCAAGGAGTAGAGAGAGGAAAAAACAGTTGCAATAGGGGAAGAAAAGGAGGGAGAAGGGAGGGAGAAGAATGGCGCGGGAAATAAGGAGGAGGACACAAGCGGTTATCGGGTAGCTGAAAATTCAGGAATGAAAATTATGAAGTGAGAGTTTTTGGCAGTCTGAAAATCCTGAATGGTCCTGAAGTGGTGAAATGTCCGAAGACCTTGAAAACCACCTGTTTAGGCAGGCTGCATCCTGAAGTGGTGAAGGGTGTTGTGAAGTGGTCAAGTGAGAGTTTTGGGCAGTCTAAAAATCTTGAATGCTCCTGAAGTGGTGAAAGGTCTGAAGACCATGAAAACCACCCTTCACCACTTGAGGATGCAACCTGCCTAAACAGGTGGTTTTCAGGGTCTTCGGAGCTTTCACCACTTCAGGACCATTCAAGATTTTCATACCTGAATGGTCCTGAAGTGGTGAAAGGTCCGAAGACCCTGAAAACCACCTGTTTAGGCACGCTGCATCCTAAAGTGGTGAAGGGTGTCCTCGAGTGGTGATGATAAATACGACTCTTGTTAACCTTCTCTCGAGGAGGAAGCTCTCATGCGCGGCGCCGACAACAAAAAGAAAAGGCACCAAAACAGTTACAGTTTGCCTATGTCCTACATCAATTCAAAAATTGAAATCACCATATCCGCTCGCGAAAGTCGGCGCGGGAAAAGAAAGTCTTATGCCTATCCGTATTCTCACAAAATTCCTAGAGTTGTCTCCAATGTGACTGAGAACATTCATGCAAAGAAAAAGATACGTCGGGTTTCGCCTATTCCGGAATTCCTAATTGTCAAGCCCGATTCCGAGTGCACTCGCTAAGGCGTGCGTAATTTCTCATGCATTTCCCGAATTACAAAAAGAAGAATTCCAAGAATCAATGGAACCTCCGAAAAATGGGGGCCTAAACAAGGCGCCTGAAATCAAGAAAGCGACGGGGGTTTTAGTGGGGTTGGTATGATACAAAAAGGGGGAATTGAGTCAAGGGGTACGAAAGATAGCACGGGGTCGGGAAGTGGTTCGTCACATATGTGACGCGCAGGGGGTTCCAAAACTATGCGATTTGTTGATTGCATGAAAAAAACCTTGAACCAAGGAAGTGGGAGGAGACGAAGAAGCAGAAAGAAGTAGGAGGAAACGAAGAAGCAGGAAGAAGTAGGAGGCTTAGATCAGCACGATGTCAGCAGAGAAAACTGAGTCGGGACATGAGTTGACGACAAGATCCGTGGCAAGATCTTCATGTCGGCTCATGCTGTCTCGAATCCCCGTCCTCTGCAGTTTTATCATATGCAACCCCCTGCCCTTCAAACTTTGGAGATCGTCCAGGTGGCACCATCATGGTCCATCAGGTTTCCGTGTGCTCTGCATCCCCAGTCCAGCGCAATCCGTCGAATCAGAGCATGAGTTAACATCATCGTCAATGGCGTGATCTTCGCGAAACTGTCGATTCGTGTTGCTCGGGGGATACGTGGCGATTTCTCCAGTCGATCGCCACGCTTAGAACGGTCATAGACAAGAAGAGGGTGGGATGGGCCGCCGTCGTGACATGTGGCGGGTATCAACGCCGCGTGGGAATGGGAAAGTAGACATTATACGTGGAGGGGTGTCGACGGGGAGGGTTGGGGGGAAGTGGGGGTAAGTAGCGGTTCATCCCTTCCTCTGTGATTGGAAGTTCCTCGTAGCGGATGATCCGGTGAAAGCGGGGAAATCGGTCGCCGCTGTGAGGGAGGGACGAGGTAGTCAGGATAGAGGGTGGAGAAAGTGCGGAAGAGTGCCGCGCGAAATAACTCGTGATGGCGACATGCGGGGATGGTTCCAGTGATTACGCAGTAGACTTCTACTGCGTTGCTCTGCTCTCACGCGGTACTGAAGAGAAGGACGTGCAAGCAGAACGTGGGGTTTGCGCATTGAAGGGAAGGATGGGGATGGACGGTGGCGGCAGGTGGAGAAAAAGTGACGGAAGGTATTGGGAGGGACGGAGTTGCGAGTGAAGGTGACAGGGGTAGAGATCTGACAGAGGGTGAGGTAATCAAGGGGACGGCGGGATAATGACCGGGGAAGAAGGCCGATCCCCCGCATCCGTACGTGGACGAACTGGGGGACGGGCTGAGGCGGAGGGGGAGGGGGATCGGCTTCGTCTCCGTCACGATGTGCTCGGAGCCGCGGTTGCTGGGTCGCCATCTTCGGGCTTGGGGGCCTCTGGATCCCTGGTCGGGTTGTCGTTGATGCGCGGGTTCGCCTCGCTGGCGAACTCCAGCTGGTTTTTCCCGGCGGCGATCTCTTCCCTCTTACGTGCCGCCTCGGGATCTTCCGCCTCCGTACCTGTGCGCGCCGCTTCTTCTGGCAAGGCCTCCCACTCCGATTCGGCTTCCTCCTCTTCCTCTTCTTCTTCTTCTTCTTCTTCTTCTTCTTCTTCTTCTTCTTCTTCTTCTTCTTCTTCGTCGTCGTCGTCGTCGTCGTCTACACTTTGCTCCCCTTCGCTGTGCTCACTATAGCTCCCTTCCTCCGACGTTTCTTTTTCGGCGTCGTCCCCTTCTTCGGTGGCTTCTTCTTCTTCTGCCTCTTCGGATGTATCTTGCTTCAGATAGAAGGCGAGATTGATGACTCCGGACGGCTTCAAGTACTCTTGCCGTGATGGCAGGGCGCTTTCACTCCCCGGTTCCTCCAAGCACGCAGTCCACTGAAGATACGGCGCCAATGTCCGCGTAAGGACGTGCGGAGCCAGGCTCTCGTCACTTTGCGAAACAATATCGAGAGAGAGGTCGTCGACCAGTTGCGTGAGCGGGACGACGAGTTCCTGGACAATTAGCTAGCGATGGCCTGGCCGCACCGATCCAAAAAGAAAACCGAGAAGATCGCCCTCCGCGTCAGTTCTCCAAGCCTGGATGATCAGCAGCTCCAGGTACTCAATACACGCCTGATGCTCGTCGGTCCTCGTCCACATCACCTCCACTCGCGCCAAGCACACTGACAGATCGATAAAAGTCTCGCTCCACACCCGCCAATGTCTGGGATCGAGGAGCGGGACTGCAAGGGGCTCGAGCAAGAAGGAAATGCGGGGATGAAGATCAGATTGCCAGAAGGTGGGGAAAAGAGAGGGAAGACCAAAGGTGGAGAGAGGAGCGAGAGGAGCGGCGCGGTTCATTGGGGGCGTTGAAAGGGGACGAGCGTGGGGAGCACCACTGCCGGCTGGCGCGTAGAGGTACAGAGTTCGTCGAAGTCAGTCCCGTATGTTGGGACGAGGTTGCACCCGGGGCGCGCAAGACCATGATGCCACTCAGTCGATAACTGCTGCGTCCACTTCCGCAATGAGGTCAGGATCGCGGTATGCCGAAGCGGGCTGACCGCGCTGATATCGCCGCTGAAGGCAGCGACCGTGGTGACGTGGCTCGTTCCTGGAGTCGCCCGCTGAATAAATGCTACCACCTCTGCCAATACCACTGTCTGTGGACTTCCGGCGAATCGGAACGCAGCGGCGGCACACACACCGTCAGTGCAGAATAATTGCGCCAGTCGTCGAAGATCAGGACTGAGCCGCGGATGACGAACTTGCCGGATCTCCGAGATGTAGCCACGTGGCTGCAGCAGATGATTGCCAAGAGCGTGCTCCGTGGTGAAACTCATGGCGAGGACGGGGAAGAAGATGAGGGATGGGGAAAAGAGGGGGAGAACGAGGCGAGAGCTAGATCGTCTTCGTCCTCGGTTTCAGCAGACGAGGGAGATGGAGGGAGATCAGAAGGAGGGAGGGGACGGATGTACGAGGTATGGCGGACGATGGGGACAGAGCTATGGCTGGCGCTGGCCTCGGGCGCAATGCGCACCATATTGGCACCGTTGGGTCTGAGCTCGACAACGTGGAAACATCCAGAGAACTTGGGAGCGAGTTTCCGGTCGCGTGCACATTTACGTACCTGCACCAGGTCCCCTAATTTATATTGATGTTGGGGACCAGCGTTTCAATTTCGGGCCTCGTAGCTACGGACTTGCCTCCCGTGGGCTAGATCAGTCATTTTTTGTCTCTTTCGGGCTTAGCTTCGGGACTGCCTTTTCCATTAAATCGGCGTACCTTTTGGCCTTGGCGTTAAGGGCGGCACGCGTGTCTCTACCCCCGGCTTAGGCAATTTCCGAGTTGCCCCAATAATCGACACATGGGAGGCTATTGGTGCGAAGTTGAAAGGGGGTGAACCCCGTGGATTCGTGAGGGGTGGCCCAGTGAATTTCGACAATTTGGTATACGATCTCAGGCCAAGGACGCGTGTCACGCGCCGCTAGATTTCTACGAAGGGCAGTCTTAATCATGCAATTGGCATTTTCGGCCAACCCATTCGACTGGGAAACGTGGGGTGCCGTGTGTCGAAGTGGAATGCCTCGTCGCACGAGCAATTCCTCTACCTCGCCTTTGAATTCGGACCCGTTATCTGTTAGAATCTCTTCCGTATCTAGATGGCTATAGAGGAACCGGTCGATGTACGTGGCTATTTCTGCGGCCTTACGGGTTTTGCAGGGGTAGACCTCGATATATTTGGAAAAATGATCTATTAAAACTAGAAGGATGGAATATTCGCAACGGTTTGGGCCAGGTGGCACGTCGATATCTGTTGTGTCCATACTGACTCGCTGAAAAGGGCATTCTACTTTTGTCGGCACTATCGTGTTTGGTCCCCGTATTGGGGCACGGTCGGCGGCACAGACCAGACAGTTGGCGACTACATATCTGACATCGTCCCGTATATTAGACCAGAACCATCGATTTTGATCTATAGTTGCCTCTGTGACACGTATCGCGAAGTGAGCGGCCTGCTCTTCGTGAGCAGATCGGGTCCAATCATATTTCTGAAATGGATGGGGAACCGTCAACCACAAACCCGATCCGTCAGTTTTACGTTTTTCTAGGTGACCGTTGATCCATCGGTAATCCCGAGATCTCTCGGTAGCCCGACGTCTGTCGTGCTTAGTGAGATGATCCAACGGTAAACCAACCAATTTAGCTAATAGAATTTTATCCGTCCAGACCTCCGCTCGTTGGTATTTCTCGTCATATTCAGGGCCGTCCGTTCGGGCAACCTCGAATCGAACCTCGGTTGTCCGTTTTACACAGAGGGCACTTCCATTCCCTACTATTCGTTCGGTATCGAATGCATGCACCGTGTGCACGATTGACAATTGTGGCACAGTTCACCCACTCAACGAATCCGGTCTCAAAAGGATGACAATTCACCCCGTAAACCCGTGTAATACACGTGCAAAAATAGCAAAATTTGTCAGGAAGGGTGGCGAAGAAGGCTGAGGAGGCAAGAGGGTCGGAGTCAGCAGGGGAAGAAGGGGTCGCAAAAACAGGTGGGGTAGCCATGATGAGAGGGAGGAGAGAGAGAGAGAGCAGCGTTGCAGAGAGGGTAGAGCAGAAGCTCCGTGCCACTCACTCCTTTGACAAAATTTTCACTTGCCCGTACCACGGTCCATTCTCATCCTTCGGCTCGTTCCACGGAATCACCTTCTCGCTCTTGAGGACCTTCTCGGGTCGGTGCAGTCGTGTCAACCCGTCAGCATTCCCGTGCCTCTCGTGCTTCCGATGATGAATGTCAAAGTCCATGCTCTGTAGCACCGTTGCCCATCTCCCGATCATGCCCGAGTAATCCTTGGATTTCTTCAGGGCTAATAAGGGCTCATGATCGGTGACCAGCGTGAACTTCCGCCCATGCAAATAGGCTCGAAAGTGATTGATCCCCCACAGAGACGCATAGCATTCTCCTGTTGGGGCGGCGTCATTGCGTTTGCAGGCAGGCACCGACTTAGACGCGTATTCTACCACGCATTCGAGTCCGTCGGGTCCCACCTGGGCCAAGATCGCTGAGATTGCCAACGGCTGCCAGTCCGTGATGAGGACAAAAGGTTTTTCAGGATCCGGTCTTATAAGGACCGGAGCCGAAATAAGGGTTGCCTTGAGTTTCGAGAACGCTTGATCACACTCTGGTATCCAAATCGACGGTTGATCCTTTTTCAGCAGATTCATGAGGGGACTCACAATAGCCGCGAAGCCCTTGATAAACCTTCAGTAGTACGAGGCCAGGCCCAGAAAGACGTGAACTTGCGTAATAGTCGTGGTCACAGGCGCGTCTCTTACGGTTGCCACCTTTTGCGGTTCCGGTCTAAGTCCCTGGTCGGTCACCACGTGTCACAGGAAGGAAATGGTGGTGAGATAGAACTGGCATTTCTCAAGCGCCACCTTGAAACCGGCATCTCTCAATGCATGCAGCGTCCATTCGATGTGTTGTACATGCACCTCGTAGGAACTCGAATACACCAGAATATCATCCATGTACACAATCACGCAATAGTTGATGATACTCTGCGCCAGACGTGTCTTCCGCACAAATTTCTGGAAAGCCATGTTCATGGCTCGCTGAAAGGTTGCAGGAGCGTTGCAGATGCCCATTGGACATCGAACCCATTGCCAAGTACCTTCGAACAACACAAACGCCGTTTTCGGACGATCCTCCTCTCGAACAAGAAGATGATAAAACCCATGTCGAACATCAAACTTACTGAAAAATCGAGCACTCTAAATCGCATCCAACAACTCATCAATCTGGGGAAGGGGGTACACATCTTTGATCGTGATATCGTTTAGTTTGCGATAATTGATGCACATGCGAATCCCTCCGGCCTTCTTGGGCACAATTACCACAGGAAATGACCAAGGCCCTATAGCGGGTTCGATCCATCCATTAGCTTCGAATTCCTTAATTCGTTGAAATGCGGCTGCCCGTTGGGCTGACGAGTATTGATAAGGAACGCAGCTAATGGGTGGATGATCCCCCATAAGGATGGCATGCTCGATCACGTTAGACAACCCAATATCGTTATAGCGCACACTTAATACCTCTACGTACCCATTCAAGACGTTAATCAATGATTGTCAGAATTGCAGGGGGATGTGATCGGGCAGAGTGACAGTCGGTCGATTGGGTGTCTCAAGGGGCATATCGATCCAATCAGAAGGCCGATTTCGTCGGTCATGGACGCTAGAGAAAATAGAATTGCTAGTGCGGACAGAAAATACAGTCGCAATCATCTGGGATTCTACGGGGCTAATCATCTCGGTCTCTTCAACTTCGGCGTTAGTTTCCGAATCAGCTGAGGTTTCTTCCATGGTTAGTCCTGTTAAATCCACCATTTTCTGCATCAGATCGGGCACTTCGTCGACAGGAGCTTCGGCTTTTTGTTTTATCAGAGCGATGGTCGCTCCTGTTGTAAGCAGCGACCTTGGAGGGGAAACAGAAACATTCAGGTATTGTTTCGCCTGTTGATAGCGTGCTAGGAGGGAAAGTGTTCCCTCGTACAAGGTGCGAGGGGGTTCCAAATCGTCTGCCAGGTCAGATATTTGTAAGATAGGTTCTCCGAAAAAGGTCGAGGGACTGGTCTGGGTTTCCATAGGCGTGAGCACGTTGTCTTTCAAACTCAAGTGGAAAGTTAGTGTGGTTCTGGGAACCATCCGAAATTCCTCTAGGGTTTCGTGCTCGAAAAGTTCGACCAAGTGTTTCCATTCACTCTCACTAGGCATTTCTTCTTCGTACTCCTGTTCTTCGAATCTGCTACCATTATCCGGGGATGAAAATTCCTTGTGATTGGGACCTTGAATCATCCCTATCCGAGCAGGATTAGGATTCCTTTTTACTGTTCGGGTTGAAATCTGCAACGGAACTGTCTGAGGCTTTCCTCCTGTTTGCGTAAGTACCAACTACTTGGAATCGAAATGCATGCGGGCACCTACCGCTATTGCCCAAGGCAGTCCTAACAACACCGAATATGAGTGCACATCTATGACCAAGGCGTTAACGAGGACGTGTACTCGTCCAACTTTCACGGCCACATTCTCGATGATTCCTACGATATTCATTGCTTCCTCATCGGCAGAGACGTAATGGTCCTTGCCAGATTGAGGGAGAATCGAGTTGAGTCGTCCCGTCCTTTTCACCGTATCTAATGATATAGCGACCGCAGAGGAGTTGGTATCGATGAGGGCGTTAAAAGGTTTGCCCCATACTTCACAATCACATTCAACACTTTTCCACAACACTAGTCGAGCTCGCACGAAATGATCTTTCTCAGCTAAAGAAATTGCAGCTACTCGCACTTCTTCGGGTTCACCAACTTCGGGTTCAGGCGGTGCAACACCCTCCGCTCCTTCTTCCTTCTTCTTTTTCAACATTCGTTGTATGCGCTTGTGTGTAAAACGCTTTTGATTCTTCTGACATTGTTGCAGCAACTTGTCATTTGCTGCTTCGGATATAGTGAGCAAATGTCACACTGGGACCGAAACGCGAATGTCCAATTGCTTAAGCGTTCGTAGTACATCAATTTTTCCCGTTCGAAACTGTGGTCCGGGGTTAGATTTGCGTTCGACCCATTCAAGATCGTCCTGGGCTGGTCGGATGGCTCCGATCATGCCGGCAAGATGAAGGTATTCGACCGGATCAACCACGTCAGCAGCTTCGGAAGAAGAAGTTTTTGAGGTCGATGCAACTGCCATTGAGGGGGAAGGTCGCTCAGAGGCGTATGCAATGCTCTCCTCGTTTCGGGCCGTATCCATTAGTGCGGCCACCCATCTTTGATTCAGAGCTACGGGGGCTGCGGCAGGTGGGGGCTGATTTCGTTTTGGCTGCAGACAGTCCCGGGCAAAATGCTCGGGCTGTTTGCAGTTGTAGCACTTGATTTTTCGTGTTGGGGTAGCTGCAGGAGGGAACTGTGGTGCATGTCCAGATGCAGGCGGAGCAGGCAACAACGGAAACGATGCAGGGGCAGGTTGAGCAGGAGCCGGATTGGGCTTAATTAGTCTGCTCATTATCTGTTCCATTCGATCCATGTCCGCGTGCATTTGGACCAGATTGCTCATCCATTCAGATTGTTTGGTAGTAGTAGTATGGATCATCTGTGCCAAGTGAATGTTTGTTATGGTCATAGGGGAGGGATCTTGGGAGCTTCTGGGTTTAACAGTTGCTACCTGTTGGTTCATTGAGAGAGTCGGGGGAGGGGGAGAAGGAACTGACGGGTCATGATCGGGCCGGGGATAGAATCGTTCTACCGCTCGTAACCACAATCGTCGTTTCGCCGCTACATCCTGAATCGTGTCCGTAATGTCTTCGTCTCCCTGACTGATATACTTCTTTGTATCCATCAGGTCTAACTCAAGTGCTTTAGTGATGATAGCGGATAGCTGGTTCGTTTTAGGGGGGACCTTTTTCTGCAGCTTACCTTTTAGCGTCGGACTTCGTAGATGATCGATGAACAAATCTCGGACGGACTTTTCATCTCGCCCTAATTTGTCCAACGTAGTTTAGAATCGATCCACGAAGTCAGGCAGCAATTCCCCTGGTTCTTGTGGTCGAGTCTTGAGCACATACCAAGCAGCGTCTTCGCTGACCGTATCAAATCTGGCCAAGAACGCTTGCTTGAAGGTATTCCAATCTACCCATGTCTGTTTCCTAAACCAATCATGCGCCGTATTGCAAAGCAGCAAGGTGATGACGCGGGGGAGATCCTCCGCGCTATATCCTTGAGTTTGGACGACCTCCAACCAAGCTTCGGGGTGGGTGTGATTAGGAAAGAAAGAAAAAGCGACGGGAATACTAACAATCACCCTGGGGGGATCTGCGTTGTCGTCGGCCATTGGCATAGCCTGTCTAGCCCCACCAGATCTTGATCTGGTTACTGAGCGATCTCGACGAGCAGGTTGAGGACTTCTTCTACCTCTCGCCAACTCGACTTACTATCATCAAAACCGACACGTGTTGGCTCCGATACCAACCTCACGCCCTGTGCTGTCTTCCGTTCGGAGTGCTAAGGGTGCGGAAAGAAGGCCCAGAAAAACAGCAAGATGGGTTGTGCCAAGGATTTTGGAAAAATTTGAGTGTGGGGACACAGACAGAACTGAAATCCCCCGTGTTGGCCCGATGAAGTAAGTCGGTTGCTTTCGCACGTCGCAGAATGCTCACGCGGGCTCGGCGCGAAAAGAGAAAAATCCCAATTCAATCCAAAAAGTATTGTCGAGCTTCCCACCGCGCTATGGATCTTCGTTTAGAGCGGAAGGGTTTCGGGACACTCCGCATGTCCCGTTTCCGTATAAAGTCCCGACGTCGCTCGTTGGTCAGTTCCGAGTCTGATGTGGAGGGTCTCAGCCGCGTCGCTCTTTCCTTGTGCTCGTCTTCACTCCGTATCTGGTAGTGGAAGCCCTTTGATTCGTAGCGATCAAAACGCTGGCACTCAGTGCACAGGGTTCGAGGCCAATGGGGCGCCACTGCCGTCCACGGAATGACGATCAGCTCGTTAAATGGCAACAACACTAAGTAAGGCGGGAAGTGCGTATCGATAATGACAAAGCCAACATCCACGAATCCAGAACAACGATTTTCGGGAGGGAAGTAATATCGTCCGCGATCCGTGCGACAGCTTCTCGTACGTCCCAGTCGCAAACACATGTCCTTTCCTCGTTGTAAGGGAAGGGGCGCGTTGGCGAGGGAGATACGGGAGGCTGGTGCCCGATCGAGGTACGACCGTCAGTCCACATATCAATCAATCAAAATGAGCTTGTAAAAACCCTGAGACGTCATCAAAAAGCACAATCGAAAAAGAACTAACTAGTATTCTCCTTCCCTTCGGCACGAGAGAAGCATGCTACTGATTTCGTATAACCATGCAATAATCGAGTTGAGGTTTCTAGAGATCAATCCGCGATTCGGTTTCAACATACCAGCTTTGACAAAACCCGAGGCGCCTGGCTTTCTCGAGGCTGCCCCGTAGACTGTCTGCAGATGTCGTGCAATATAAGGCAGATGACATGCGTCGTGCATTCAGAGTGATAGATCTAAACACTCTTGCATTTTTGAACAAAATCCCGTTGAGTTCTGGGTCTAATCAACACGAAAATACAAGCATCTCTATACATACATCCATTGTGGAAGGTACGAAAATGACAATGGTGCACGTGTCAGAAATAAATTGGGGGATTGTACACACGCATCCACTGTTCACAAGACAAGATGATTGAGTTCCTTTGCATTCGGGGATTACCCAGAAAACTAATGGAAGAGTTTCGGAAGAAGTTCTTCTTCGCAGGAAATCACAAGAGTTCACTTCGGTTTACCGGAGAGACAAACTCATAACACATCGTCATTCAAATCAGAGAGAGAGATGGGAGAGATAGACGAGAAAGGTCGAGACAGGAGACACTGGAATTCGACAAGGAAACATTCGGCTTCGCAGCCGTGAACTCACACAAAAAAAAATGATCCGCAACCATGAAGGCGCATTCGCCGTTAAAATTCCAGTATGGCCCCGGACCAATCATCCACCCAACTCCAATTACTGATCCTCATACCTGCACCGACGATCCCGACCGTCGCGTGCTAACTTCCGCCGCTGCGATCGTCACCCCGCTGACACAAGCTCGACACGACTCGCCCGGATCCCACGGTCCGTCGTGGCGATCAAGCGCGCAACCGGTCAGCGTACAGTGAGCCCGACATGACTTTTCAACTCGCACCAAACGCATCACCTAGCCACTGCTTCCCGGAAGTTGGCTTGCGAGTGGAAAATGTAAGAGAGATTTGCGGGCGCGCTTGCGGAATTTATAGTTGCGAACGAGAAGAAAGACGGGGGAGAAGACAGAGGGGAGATCGTGGTGTAAGAGGAGAAGATTCAGCGAGGAGTGCTCAAGGGAAGCCATATTGATCCTTCGGAACTCAATGTTCAGCCAATCAGATTCGTCGCGCAACAGGAAGATCCTCTTGCTCAACGCATCTGATTGGTGAGCGAGATTAATCGGAGGATTAACCAGGTCTCGTGAGCCAAGGTTGAAGAGCGAGACGGAAAGAGGCGTGAAAAGCTGCGTGAGACAGGTCCAAGATTCAGATGATCAAGAAGGGAAAACATGCGCGCAAGGAGTAGAGAGAGGGAAAAACAGTTGCGATAGGGAAAGAAGTGGAGGGAGAAGGGAGAGAGAAAAATGATGCGAGAAATAAGGAGGAGGAAGCTCGCATGCGCGGCGCCAACAACAAAAAGAAAAGGCACCAAAACACTTACAACTTGCCTATGTCCGACATCAATTCAAAAATTGAAATCACCATATCCGCGCGCGAAAGTCGACGCGGGAAAAGAAAGTCTTATGCCTATCTGTATTCTCACAAAATTCCTAGAGTTTTCTCCAATGTGACTGAGAATATTCATGCAAAGAAAAAGATACGTCGGGTTCCGCCTATTCCGGAATTCCTAACTGTCGAGCCCGATTCCCAGTGCGCTCGCTAAGGCACGGGTAATTTCCCATGCATTTCCCGAATTACAAAAAGCTAAATTCCAAGAATCAATGGAACCTCCAAAAAATGGGGGCCTAAACAAGGCGCCTGAAATCAAGAAACGCGACGGGGGTTTTGGTGGGGTCGGTATGATACAAAAAGGGGGAATTGAATCAAGGGGTACGAAAGATAGCACGGGGGCGGGAGATGGTTTGTCACATGTACATGACTTCTTGTTCAATTTGTATTTTTTTTATTGGGCCCACTGCAAGAGTAGATTTCTTTTTTTTATTGTCATTATAGTATTACAGGGAACCCCGTAGCAGCCACATCCGTGCTCAAGCCTCCAACGAGGGAACATGCAGGAGCTGCACCCACCAGCAGGTGCGATACCTGCTACAGCAGGTGGGCGATACCGGCCAAGGGTCAGCCGGTAGCATCATGACCGAGCTTCTTCGATGGGCCAGTCACTGTGCCTCCCCTCCGGTCCCCTCCCCCTATGAACACCAGCAGTCTCTGCTCAATGCCACTCGGGGGGACCAACGACATATCTCTAGGTGGCGGGCACCAAGCTTGCCCAGGAAGGTACATGAGGCCAATGCGGATTGAACCCAAGACCTCTTGAATGCCACTTGCGTGCCTTACCAACTGAGCTAATGACAATAAAAAAAGGCCTGAAAGGCCGTCCTGTCCAGATTCGGCAGGTAAAGAAAGGCCTGAAAGGCCGTCCTGTTCGCAGCCCGTCAGGGTTGCGTTTCCCCCCCCTGAGACATTTCAACGTCAACATCATTTCAACGTCGTGGTCGTCAGGAGGGTGGGCATTTTGAGGTTTTGGGGCCTTGCAAGGGCCAGGACCGCGTAGGACCGGTAGGTGCGCGGAGGAGGCTGAGGAGGCCGCGGTCCTGAAGCCTTTTTCGAAATTGAAACGGTGCGGGTGCACTTTTCTCGAATACCACAGTTTCCTCGAATAAAAAATGTACAGGTTGTATTC
>BFEA01000556.1:892292-906391 GCA_003427395.1 Chara braunii | reverse complement strand
CATACATGCAAGATAGCTTGATCACAAACATATCCAGAGAACACAGCAAACAGAGTCTGATTATGAATCTTCACCAAAAACATCAACGGGACAACGGACTGGATTTCCTCATAAAAGTCCAGAGTTCTTGCACAACACAAAACAAAAACGATGCTGCAAAGGTAACGGCGCCCCAAACAAAACACGCAAAGATAAAGAAAAAAGAATGTTCGTTGGTATTCCCTGCTATTTTCTTGCACGCGATGCTGCAAAGGTAACGGCTCCCCAAACGAAAAGCACAAAGATAAAAAAAAAAAAATGTTCGATGGTATTCCCTGCTATTTTCTTGCACGCGGGTTTCGGTTTGCTCTCAGGCTCTTCTTTTTCTTATTGTGAAAGAAGCGGCATATGATAACTCCTTATGCGTTTTCTTTCTTTTGTGCTTTTTTCTTTTTTTGTTTTTGCGGGCGAAGCCGCAACGGGTCATCTAGTACATCAACAGTTCAAATGCAAAAACGCAAAGGTTTCGAAGAAGATACCACCAAAGGGTGGGATTCCTTCTTCCTAGAGTGGGGCTTCTACGGGTACCAGCTCGGGAAACACATAGGGCCAGTAGAAGTTGTAGCTGCTTCTATTCGTGTTGAAGCGGGTGATGTACCCTCCTCGCTTCAAGAGTTGGCCGAAGCTATTGACCCCTTAGTCACCCCGCAGACGCATACTGACCCAACGATACTCTGCTCGTTGGATGTGTCTGAGGCCTTAGAGGACCTACAAAGTGAGCGGTCGGCAAGCGACCCTCGTGAGTCATGGGTGGCACTAAGTTGAGGTCCTAGAGGGGAGCACTTCGTTGTGGAAGTTGGTGTAGGTGGTTGCAAGTGCGGTGCCTTCGTAGACATCGGCTCGACGCGGAACTTTATAAGTCGTGACTACATTGAGAGACTGCGCCTACAGGACCGGGTGCAGCGCCTAAGTAGACCGGTAGCATCTACTTTGGCCAACAAAGAGCGCATGTTGGTGGAGGACTACATCAAGGACGTGGTCTGCACTTTCTCCTATGCAGGAGGGAACTTAATCACAAGATTTCGTTCCTGGTTAGGGACGACATACCATTCGACATGGTGTTAGGTATGCAATACCTTGAGGTTGCCAGGCCCCAGTTTGACTGGGACAAGAAAGTGCTAAAGCATGAGCTGCCTAATGGGAGGACCCTTAAACTAGCTAAGTATAAGGCTAGTAGGTTAATTGACTCCTACGAGTGCTTATGCGCATCAACCTTCTATAATTATTATAAACAAAACCAAGAGGAGGGTATGTACTTGATACATGTCCCTTAGAGATAGAGAGTGTCGCTGCTAAGTACCCTGATCTATTTGAGGAGCCCACAAGTGTCGTAGACAGGGAGGTTGTCCATGCCATAGAGATCATCCCAGGAAGCAACATACCCAAAGTTGGACGGGCTCCGTCGGCAACTGAAAGAACTCACAGAAAAGGGTTGGATACGACCTAGCATCTCCCCCTTCGGCTCACCAGTTCTATTCGTACCGAACAAGGGTGGATCACTAAGGATGTGCATTGATAATAGGGGTCTGAATGCCATCACTGTTAAGAACGCAGAGCCTCTATCGCGCATTGATGACCTACTGGATAGGGTGCAGGGATGTAAGTACTTCGCAAAGATCGACTTAAAATCCGGCTACCATCAGATTGCCATTAGACCGGAAGACCAGCACAAAACCGCATTTCAGACCAGGTACATTATGTACGAGTTTGTGGTGATGCCCTTCGACCTTTGCAATGCGACGGCTACATTCCAGCACGCCATGAATAGGATCTTTCATGACTACTTAGATAAGTTTATTGTCGTGTACCTCGGCGGCGTTCTCATCTTTAGTAGGGTTGTCAAGAAGCATGCTCAGCATGTAGACAAAGTACTTTCTTGCCTCCGGCAGCACAAGTATAAGATAAATTTAGAGAAGTGCGAGTTTGGTCGCACTAAAATCTTATACTTGGGTCATGAGGTATCCGCGGAAGGGATTAGGCTGGAAGATGCGAAGGTGGCCAGCATTCCTGACTGGCTACGACCTTAGTCTGTGACCGAGGTCAGATCATTCTTGGGGATGTGTTAGACTGGATCATTCTTGGGGATGTGTTGATATTATCGCAATTTTTGTACAAAACTGTAGCACCATTGCCTCTCCCTTGACTGTTCTAAAGCGCCTTGACACCTCATGGGAATGGACAAACGCATGTGAGGCTTCTTTCAAAAGATTGAAGCATGCCCTTACACATCATGAGGTTCTCATGGTCCCCGATCCTCAAAGGCCATTTGTAGTGACCACTGACGCAAGCCAATACGGCATTGGCACAGTGCTGGCTCAACAGCATGGGAAGAAGTTGAGGCCAATCGAGTACATGAGCAAAAAGATGCCATCTAAAGAAGTTGGTGAAGTCCACCTGCGAAAGGGAACTCTACGCCCTCTATAAGGCACTTGTCCACTGGAGGCATTATCTGTTGGGAAGGTTCTTTTACTTGAGAAGTGACCATCAGGCACTCAAGTGGATCAAGACACAACCTGTTCTCTCCGATGCACTCAAACGTTGGATTGAAGTCATAGATCAGTATGACTTCAAGCTCGACTATTTGAAAGGAGAGTATAACAATAACAAGGTTGCTGATGCGCTGTCACGTAGGGCAGACTACCTGGGTGCACTGATTTCCGAGTTTGGCTTATCTGATAGTGTAACTCGATCCTTGGAGGAAGCCTACAAGGAAGACCCTGTCACGATGGACATCATTCGCAAACTCGAGGCCCAGGACAAGGCCACAACCGATGAGTTTGTGATGGTGGATGGGTTGCTCTTCCTTGAGAAGGCAAGGTTCAAGAGATTAGTTGTCCCATCTAGAGAGATTTTGCGTAGTTTACTTTTAGGTGAATGCCATGACGCAACAGGACTAGGCCACAACCGATGAGTTTGTGATGGTGGATGGGTTGCTATTCCCTGACAAGGCAAGGTTCAAGAGATTAGTTGTCCCATCTAGAGAGATTTTGCGTAGTTTATTTTTAGGTGAATGCCATGACGCAACAGGACATTTTGGCTACAAGAAGACTAGTGCTAACCTGGTACAGTGATTCTGGTGGCCTAACATGCTTGACGATGCGAAGACCTACGTTCAGACTTGTGAAGTCTGTCAGCTGGACAAGTCGCGAACTCAAGCTCCATTTGGGTTATTAAGACCTCTACCCGTTCCTGCCGGTCCGGGACAGAGTGTTTGCATGGACTTCATGGACACCCTCGTGACCAGCAAGAGTGGCAAGAGGCATATCTTCGTCATAGTTGATAGGTTCACTAAGTACGCTATACTAATTGCCATGCCAGAGACTGCCAGGACGGAGCACGTCATCAAGTTATTCATGGATAAGTGGGTGCGTGACTTTGGATTACCAAAGACAATCGTTAGCGACAGAGATGTCAGATTCACCAGCGAGATGTGGAAAAAGGCCGCCGAACAGATGGGCAGCCAACTCCAAATGACTTCTGGGAATTATCCCGAAGCCAATGGGCAGGCTGAACAGATGAACCGTGTAGTGCAACATCTGCTGAGGCACTATATTAAGCCCAGCCAGGATGACTGGGATGAGAAATTACCTCTCATCGCCAGTCTGTACAACAATGCTGTACATAGCACTACCGGCGTCAGTCCTAATCAGCTGCATTTGGGGTGGAAGCCTAGATCTGCTCTAGACTTCCTCCTACCTGAAAACCGAACCGCTGCAACGCATGGAACCATAGAGTTTGGTGTCCAGTACGAAAAGTTGTTGCAACAGACTGTCGAACACATCAAGAAATCTCATGAAGCAATGATTGCTTCTGAGAACAAGCTTTGCCGACAGTCCACATTTCACGCAGGGGGACGTGTCTGGTTAAGGCTATTGAGTTGGGACAGGAGTTCGACATCTCTAGGAAACTAATGCCTCAGTATTTCGGTCCCTGGGAACTCTTAGACATTGTGGGTAGTGATTTGGATGGTCCCTCGTACGTGATCTGAATCCTTGGTCACCTACGCAATTACCCTGTGTTTCACGCCTCAAAGCTTGCACCTTTTGCTGAGACACAGCAATTCCCATCAAGGAGATCAATGCTGCCGCCAACCATGGACGGTCATGTGGACGTCGACAATATTCTGGAACACAGAGACATGACTGTTTCCAAGCCAGGTGGCTGAGGAAGACCACCTAAACCTATGAGAGAGTATAGGGTACGGTTCAGGCATCACGCAGATCCTAAGGAAGATCGATGGTTCACAAAAGAGGACTTGTCAAGACAGCTCCTCAGATCGTGGCAGAGTATGAAATAAAATTGAAGGGGAAGACACCAGCATGAAGCATCTCAGCGGACTTTCGAAGCTAAGGGGGATGGAATGCGAGGAATGAGCTCTCGCAGGGCCCTTGTCAGACATACACATGTTCTGGGCAGAGGCCCTCAGCAAGCCCAGTGCGCGCCCTAAGTGAAGGCGAGCCTGAATATTCACTAAAAACGTTGTCCATATGTGGGTACTCAGGCTGTTACAGCACGCCAGTTGGTTGAATGGAAGTGTGAGCCTTTGTAAGCTGCGTCATACAGTTAGGCCCAGGCCTTGGTAGTTGGGCCTGGCCACATACACAATGCAGGGCAGATACATCACGAAAGGGCTACGGGCCTAAGCAAAAGCAGCATTGTCGACGTACATACCCCGGGTCCTGTGCAAATGCAGCAAACGGCCCAAGTCTGGAAACTCAGGCCGTGCCCAACTGTAAAGGGCTCAGGCCCTTAACTGCAGCACTGGGCCTGGGCGCAGGCACTGGGGCCCGACCGGAAGCTGCTGGAAGCTTCCCAGCAAGGCCACATGCAGCCACACAGAGGCTGCCACTTCCATATAGGAAAGGAGGCAGCCAGGGTCTGGCATTCTGGCCCAAGCAGGCATTGTGGTCACGCTGCTGCGTTGTTACGCAATAGGCTGCATGCTGCGCTAGTGGCCAGACTGCAGGCGGGCGCTTGAGAGGTGAGAGGGGTGCTGCTGGGCAGCGGAGCGCGAGCAGCCATAGTCAGGCTGCAGGGCGTTGGGGGTAAGAGGGTGATCGGTGGTCTTCAGGAAGGAGGCGAGTGTGGGTGGTCAGGGACTGATGAAGGGAGACGAGATATGTACCTGGTGCGTGAGGGATGTCGGCTATGGTGTTGACGTCATGTACATTGGTCTTCAAAGTTGAAGTGAGCCTGTTGCGTGAATGGTGATGTAGGTAGGATAGACTGTTGCGTGAATGCTGATGTAGGTAGGATAGACAAGTAGTGTAGGCTGGGCACTGGGCGCCAGACACAGAGGAGCGACATTGAATACTGTGGTGGTGTGGCCTGAGGGCTTGCACATTGAATCATGAATTCATTGTATTGCTCTTATTTGGATGGAATCTCGGTGCAATTTGTGCTTTCTGCTTATGTACGACTACTTGGACATCAGTGTGATTTCGCAACTTGGTTTTCTGTGTATCGTATTGCGTGCACTCATTCTTGAGCCCTTTTTTATCCTTAACTCATTCTTGAGCCCTTTTTTATCCTTACTTTCCCTTCTTCGTTCTTTGTTTCTCTTTTCTTCATGTCTCTTCCTTGTGTTTATCATCTCCCCCTTTAATCTGCCTCTTTCTCACAGCGTACAAGTGGGCTGTTATGGCACATGGGGATGCGGGCAGCTCACACTCAACTTCATCAATGTGGCAAGCCTTGTATGTGAGAGGCACGGTGAAGGGGGGGTTAAAAGAAGGATGAGAAAAATGAATAGTTTCAGTGTGCCCTCTTCTTTGTTTTGTTTTTTTGTCTTTACTGTTTGTTTCGCAAAGTGCGCTCTTTTAGTTCATAGTTATGTGAAGTCTGCCGCTTCTGTGGCAGAGGGGTGTGTGGGCACTTCCTGCTCAACCACACACACGTGGGGAACCTGGCATTTTCTATTATATTGCCCGTTTATACTTCTTTTGTTTTATGGATGGTTTGTTATGGGTTGTAGATGGAACGAGAGAGAGACTTTGGGGTTTCTTGATAACACACACATACCTGAGATCTGGCTAGCATGTGGTTTACATGCCTTGTGCCGTGAGGATTATGAAGGGATAGCCCATCCAAGAGTTTGGGGTTTCTTGATAACACACACATACCTGAGATCTGGCTAGCATGCGGTTTACATGCCTTGTGCCGTGAGGATAATGAAGGGATAGCCCATGTAAGTTTTTGTTTTTGTATGTTTGATTTGTTTGATTACTGTCAATACTGCAGTCATGTGCGGCACCTTGACATGTCTTGCGGTTTCTTGATAACACACACATACCTGAGATCTGCCTAGCATGTGGTTTACATGCCTTGTGCCGTGAGGATTATGAAGGGATAGCCCATGCAAGTTTTTGTTTCTGTATGTTTGATTTGTTTGATTACTGTCAATACTGCAGTCATGTGCGGCACCTTGACATGTCTTGTCCAATTTGTAGACGGGCTGGAACAGCAATGTCGCTACAATTGTGGATGGCATGCCTCTGTGTTCCTAGCATGTGGGAGCCACGTAGCCTGTGCCACCCGTTTACGTGGTCTCATGCGACGCAGCAGCTGCAACCGTGAGAATTGGATGCGGTGCTTCCACAGTCCACACCCGAAGGGGTCCTGTCCCGTCTGCAGCGGTGGCCACTCACCATAGGCAATGGCGGCTGCTCAGTTCAAAATTTTATGCAACCCAAACACTTACTTGCCTCATGTGCCATTCTAGACTAGTCTGCTCCAGCGGTTAGTATTTAGAACTCTGTGAGAACTCCACCTTCTATTTCCTTCCCCCCCTCCTCTCGTGTAACTACTAGTAAATGCATACGAATGACCATCATTAAGAGAACAGACAAAATATAAGCCGAAGATCTGAGGCAAAACGAACAGGAATATACCTCCGCCTTTACTCTGCCTCCTTTCATAGTGTGCAAGTGGGCCGTTATGGCACACAGTGATTTGGGCAGCGCGAGGTCAACCACAATCAGCAGCTTTGTGCATGAGAGGCCCAGTAAAAGGGGAGTTGCAAGAACAAGTCAAAGGAGTACCCCAAAAGCCAAAGTGAACGCAGTTAAGAAAGGAATTTAAACACTTCTATTATGCTCCGTGTAGCTTGCTATAGAGGTAAAACTGTTTCATTGTTGGATTGTCTCAAGACAAGTGTTTTCATTGTCTGCAAAGCTGCTTCGGTTTTGGATCTACTCATCTGGGTGGAATAGGGGCTGTTGTGGTGAACATTCAAAACACACATGAACACCGGCGAAACTAGATAGTGGTACCACTAGTGAAGAAGCGGTAACAAGGTGGGCAGTAGCCACGTAGGCGGTAGAGATAGGAAAATAGAAGGATAGAAGGCAGCCTGAGGAACTGCCACAGACGCCCCCCGCGCCCAGCGCTTCCAGAGTTTGACCTGCTGCGTGACTGGGTGCTGCTAGTAAGCCTCCCGACCTGCAGGCCAACCCCCTAGGAAAGGCCAAGGCTTGGGGGAAGGTGTGCTCTGTAGCAGTCTCCCCTTGCCAGGTGTGTAGAACCACAAGGTGTGGGGTGTTTCCCTTTTTTCGCCTCTTCTCCCCCCGTCCTCTCTGTTGGATGTAAAGAAGCTTGCTGGTGATGAGCAACCGGATTGTTGCCCCCCAGAATAGAAGGGGCTTTGTTTTTCTTTCAAAAAAAGAAAAGAAACTCCGACGAAACATAGTGTCATGGTCCCTTGTTGGTTGTCCTCTTCTGTCTCTCTGCCTATGGTTCAGTGGGCAGTTCTTCATATAGTATATATATCTGTTTGACGATGTAGATATGATCGCCCTCACCCGTTTTATACACCGTCTGACTTCCTTGCAATTGCCCTTGAGCTTGATGCTGATCTTCCCCGCCTACAGACAGAGGATTGTAATTATACCAGGAAAAGAGGCTTTACCGTGCTGTCCTACAACTAGCAATGAGGGACCGTCAACTTGAACTTCACAATTGTCAAGCAGGCAGGTGGTTTAATCCTCCGTCCCAGGTCTCTGCCCGCATTGTACATGGACCTGGCCGTTACATGCCCATTGTACATGCCTCTGATCACTGGGAGCTGTGGGACAATGGCATAGTGGTCCAGGCCACGACTGATGTTACTGATTTCTTACATAATGCTGCTGTTTTCTTGCCACACCAAACCGTCCGCAATCTCTGTTAGGAATTGAAGATCATTCCTCTGGCTCCCTGCTGCAACAGACGATGTATCAACACTGTGCGACCTTCTCCTTTGCACAACTACAAACACGTACACTCGGCTGTAGCCACCATCGTCTCTGTCTCAATCACTACGATAACATGGTTTCTGTGGCTGCAGACACCTTCTGCATCCGGACACGACATGTCCATTTTGTGGCCATGGGGATTATACTGAATGCATGGTCTTTTGTGGTTCCCATTCTTCCTTCATGTTGGCCTGCAATCAACATGCCGTTTGTCGGGAGTGTATGTTGGGCATGCTTAATGCCAGCCGTTGTGACAATTGTTGAACAGAGAATGCTCATCTAGGTCTTCCATGTGTCCATCCACCTCAACTTTACAATGTATGTCCTTTCCGTCGTCAAGGATGGACTGAGCCTTTTCTTAATTTTGCTTTCATTCTTTCGTTTCTCTCAAGAAATTTGGACCATTTCTCGATTATGCGTGTAATCCTTGCACAGGGGCCGCGCTGATCTTCTCTGTTATCTTTCCAATTTTACCGGATGTCCGAAGGACACCCTTTGTTTTCATTCTTCAATTCCACACTCCTTACTTTCCCTTACTTTTCCCGTGCCTTCCTTTGCTTTGTCTTCTCTACATCTCTCTTCTCTGTGTTTATCCCCTCCCCCTTTACTCTGCCTCTTTCTAACAGCGTGCTAGTGGGCTGTTCGCGCTCAACTTCATCAACGTGGCGAGCCTTTTCTGAGAGAGGCACAGTCAAGGGGGAGTTAAAGAATGGTTTCAGTGTGCTCTTCACGTTTGTCTTGTGTAGTTTTATGATTTGTTTCCAAAGTGCTCTCTTTTTGTTTATAGACATGTGACAATATATCATAGAGAACTGTCCTGTGAACCGTGGGCCGGAGACAGAGAAGAGGACAATATAAATGATATGTATGCATAACAGAGGCATGCTTTTCAATCCAGATTGCATTGGATTGTGGGATTATGGATTGACACAGTCGTTGATTCACTATTCTTGCATTGCTTCAAAATTTTGTTTTCAGCACAATCCATCGAAAGCGGCATGGGACTGGGGTATTTGTTGGGGCCATGCAGTGAGTACAGACTTGGTGCATTGGGAGCATCGTCCACTTGCCTTGACTCCAACACCTGGGACGTATGATCAAGATGGTATATTCTCTGGATGCTGTGTAAATAATGAAGGAGTGCCTACCATCTTGTACACTGGGGTTCAGACTACAAAGAGGGGTGAAAATGTGAAAGTCACATCATACAATGAGGTCCAAGGCATTGGGTTTTCAGAAGTACAATGCATCGCCACGTTTGGAGCTGATGGGAAGATTCAGAAACATGCGGCGAATCCAGTCATTAATGCCCCTCC
This sequence comes from Chara braunii, assembly GCA_003427395.1. Classification (NCBI taxonomy): domain Eukaryota; kingdom Viridiplantae; phylum Streptophyta; class Charophyceae; order Charales; family Characeae; genus Chara; species Chara braunii. Next base: position 896,805 of record BFEA01000556.1, on the reverse strand, counting down.
TCCAGGTCTGCAGGTATGTAGATTGATTGCAGCTGTGTGTACTTGTTTTCCATAGGCCTTCTCCGCTGCAGGGGAAGGTGCTCAGAGCTCAGAAATTACTTATGCTGGGTGGGTTTGCAGTTAGTAACTTATCATGTCAGTATGCGATTTCTGTCAGAGTTACATATTTGTACAACCTTGGAGGAAGATGGATGTGTATGCATGCATTGGCATCAGGCTGGTGATTGAATAAATCCTTTGCGTTTCCTTTACGTTCTTTACAGTCCTTTTCTTTTCGTTCATTATGTCAAATTTGTCTACCATGTCTTTTGAAGCTTATTTCAACATCAGTTCTTTTTTTGCCTCGCTCAGAGTAAAAGATGCTTGAAGGAAGTCATGTCTGTGTTGACGGCATGTTGTTTCCAACTGAATGAATCCTTTCGGTCTCTCTCTCTTTGTTCTTCTTCAACTTGTTACTTGCAATGAACCTCTCAGTTCACCACCAATGGCTGCACACAATCACACACCATGCACGAATGAGTTCACACTAAGTTCACACTGGAGGCCAGAGAAACAAAGACCAGGTAAGCGCAGCTTTGGAGTTCCAACAAATTATCATACAAGCAATTAAGAGTTTCAGTCAGAGGCGCTCTACAGCGCAAACCCAAGTAACCAGTATCTCCACTCAGGTAAGTATCTCTCCCGGTGCTCTTCTCTCTTCTCTCTCGGTCTTCTCTCTGTCTACTACCTCCCTGTGTCTTCTCTCGCTACTTGCATGCACTCAGACACTCTGTATACACCCACTGCTAACTCTACTAACCCTACTAACTTCTGGCACTGGCGCAGCCATGGCTGCCTTCCCTCTGCCAGCGCTGGACAGCTATTGCTGCTCCCTCTCTCTCCCTCTATTAGCGCAGTTCCCTTGCTCAGCGCTTCACCCCTCGCTCAGCGCTTCACCCCTCACAATAGCGCACAAGCGCACCAGCACTTCCACACTCCATGTGAATGAGCAATCTGCCGAATGAGGAGGCTGGCCAGTCCTTATATTGTCTTGGACCGAACTTCAACTCGTGCCAGCCTCTGCCTCTTGGGGCTCGACTTGGTTCTGGTACCACATCCCCACGGTCTGTTTGCTTCGGAATGTCAGGGCCTGGTACCTTTCCCGAATTTCACTGGTGTGCTGCTGCTTGGGCCTGTGAGTCACGACTTTTGGATTATGGCACATGGCTTTTGATTGTGGTTTGTGACTCCTGCCTCCGGGACACGACTTTTGCCTGTGGAAGTGTCTTTTGCCTGTGAGATGTGACTTTTCAATATGGCTTTTCATTATGAGGTGTGATTTTTGCCCCTGGTATGTGACTGTTTGCCGGATGCCTGTTGGACTTGACTGCTAAGGTACCCGACTGTGACTTTTCTGAAACTGACCGTCTTGGCTTTTCTTGGCCCAGGCCTCTGACCCTGAAACTCGAATTTGGGGTCTGAATCGTGGATGGCCTTTCATACTTCAAAATTCTGTTTCCTAGTGGATGCAATTCGGACAAGACTGTGTGACATAGAGGATGCAAAATATCTTCAAAGCTCTTTCAATGCAGGGTCAATGACTGCCTTCTTTCCAGAAATAGATTGATGACTAGGACTGGTGTATTCAAGCAGAAAGTACTCTCGATTTGAAGAGGCCCTAACGTAGAGCCCGGCCTATAAGGTAGTCTCGATTTGATACGGTGAGGCAGTGATAACGCTCGTGCATTTGGAATATTGGAGGCCCTGTGTCAAGAGGGCACGCCAGGAAGGCTATGTGGTGACATAGGGATGTACGCTGGATGATGAGAGCTTGCTGACGTGGCATTTAAGCCGAGGTGGAACTGCATTATATTGTGGGTTGTGCCGAGGCATCGACGGTTCATCATAAAATGCACGTCAGGTTACTGGTGAGACATCTGTGGTTGGGGGCAGCATTATGAGGTACGTTGCTCCTTGCCTTATCTAACCTCTTCATTGCGTCTAAACGTGAGGAAGTGAGTCTTGGTCCCTAGAGTCCTCTCATTGTGAGGTGCCATGAGCGCTAACCTTGAGAGTCACCATTCTTCCTGGGAGCATGCTGGTGGGAGATGGGTGTTGCCTCTGAAGGGCCCTGGGCGAAGCACTTGGGTCATGGTCATGATGCCAATCCACTGGGAGTAGAGCACGCATGCTTCGCTGCTGAGTCCTTTGGTCTGCTTTGCTGCGCTGTAGAGGTCGTGTTGGGCAGGCCACCCCTATGAGGGAGAGACGAGTACCGAACCGTCTATAAAGAGACTCCGGCGGTGATACACGACTCGCGTTGTACGCGAGTATAAAAATAGTGGTGGACGGGGCTGGCCAGTTCTGCATTGACTTGAGGCACAGGGGTGGGCCGAATGCACACCTTTAGACATGGTGCTCAGCCTGAGCTCTTGGGACGTCGACATTAAGTGACACTCAAGAAGGATTGAGGGGGAGGGAGGATTCCAGTAACTGCTTGATTCTCAGTTATTGTTCTATTTTCATTCAGCATGCATTCCAGCAAATGATTTTATTTTTATTTTTGATTAGTTAGTTGTTCCAGACTTTGCTGACAATTGACAGAGCTGCAGGTAGGGTAGTGATTATTCTTTGCGACATTGCTATCTGTTGTAGACTAGTCAAAATATGAGTAGAATTGTTTGCAATCTGTTTTAGACCAGTCAAAGTAGGAGTAGAATTGTTTGTAGGGGTCTGAGCTTCGTCTGTTGTTACCGCTTGACTACTTTCTGACATATCTGGACTGGACAATTATTTTATTTTATTTATTTCTGTGTACGGATCCGGGCCGGCCGGCCGACCAGCGCCTGCCCGGGGGAGGTCCCGGGCGGCCTGGCCAGGCGGGCGGCCCGGTTGGGGGCCGGGCCCCCCCAGCACACCTTGCTGGCGGGGGGTTTCCGACCCCAAATCGGCCAGATTATGTCTCCCCAGGGCCTACCGGGTCCGACCACGCCCAGAAAACGGCGCGTCGGGCCCGTGAGGCCTGTTTTTTTTTTTTAATTTGTGACGGCCCTCCAGCCGTCGATCATCCATGATCGACGGCCAGAGGGCCGTTTGTTTTTTGGAGGGAAAACCCAGGCCCCGTTTGAACAACGACTGGCTTGGGCAGCCAGCATTGGCTGTTGAAACAGGGCCTCCCTCCAGCCGCCTGCGTTCGTCCTCGACTCGCCCTCGCTCCTTGTCGCCATCGCCTGGGAGCTGCGCTCGCCAGTCGCCAGCGTCGTGGAGTCGGCCGTCACTCGTCCCCCTCTCTTCTTCTTCTTCTTCTTCTTCTTCTTCTTCTTCTTCTTCTTCTTCTTCTCTCCTCCTCCTCCTCTTCGGACTATCTTTTTTTTCTTCTTTATTTTTGTTCCATTCGTCAGCGATAGGTCGCGAGATAAACGACAGGTATGGAAAAAAAAAGAAAACTGCTCCGCTCGTCATCTTCTTCTTCTTCTTCTTCTTCTTCTTCTTCTTCTTCTTCTTCTTCTTCTCTCCTCCTCCTCCTCATCATCATCATCTTCTTCTCCTTCCTCTTCTCTCCTCGTCCTCCTCTTCCGCCCTTCATCTTCTTCTTCTTCTTATTCTTATTCTTGTAGGACCGCCGCCACACCCCGCCATCATACCCTACCGCCCTGCCGCCGCCGCCATTTTCTTCTTCTTCTTCTTCTTCTTCTTCTTCTTCTTCTTCTTCTTCTTCTTCTCTCCTCCTCCGCCTCCCCCTCATCTGCTTCTCCTTCCTCTTCTCTCCTCCTCTCCTCCTCCGCCCATCTTCTTCTTGATGCAGACATCGCAGAGCCCCCACCCCAGTATGTACTTGGTATCACATATGCAGCAAACAGCAGGCAACATAAATGCAGAGTCCCCAACACCCAGAAACCCACCCGGGCCCCGCCCGGCCGGGCAGGGCCGGCCAGGCGGCGTCCGTACTCAGATTTATTTTAAGCATGGTAACCGACCGGATGTCTGGACCGGTTTCCAGACACCCCCAAACATTATGTAGGGGTCCGGTGTCCGGTCCTGGACGTTCGGAACCGGGCCCCCCAACGAAAAATCAGAAAAAAAAAGGGGCTGCCAACGACATTTTTCGGGTCCTCGGCGGCCGTGGAAAAATACTGGGCCGATATTTGTGTCTTTTCGCCCTATCAGACATCAGTCGAAGGCCGGACCCACCACAGTCTGTGCAGACTCAGGTGGGGTGGCGGGAGGCAGGGCCAGCACTTTCAGACTGGCCGTTTTTGAATCTCGCAGGCGTGCTGTTCGGAAGCCGCCAGCTGCTGCCCGTTACGTCCCCCCTGCAGCCCCGCAGCCATCCACGAGGAAGCCGCCATCGCCAATGAAACAGCCAGCCACCGCCAATGTCCAAGAAGCAGCCAGCCGCCACCAACGTCCAGCCCTCGCCGACGAACCAGCCAGCCGCTGCCAACGTCCAAGAAGCAGGTCAGTCTCTCTCTCTCTCTCTCTCTCTCTCTCTCTCTCTCTCTCTCTCTCTCTCTCTCTCTCTCTCTCTCTCTCT
>BFEA01000556.1:874656-884719 GCA_003427395.1 Chara braunii | reverse complement strand
AGGACTATGCGCTACTTGTGGGGAAGCTAAAAATGCAGATTGGAAGCTACCACACGAATGCATTGGTCGACAGAGGGGCGGAAATCACCCTCATTAGGAAGGACTTTGCAAACATCATTGGATGTGCAATCAACAAGGAGACGAGAGGGAGTATCCGAGGAGCAGGCAGAGAAATTCCGTTTTCTGGATATATCACCAAGTGCGTTGTCAAGGCAGGGGTTAGAAAGTATATCTGGTCATTCCAGCGGATGATCGTCATGGAAGCAATGGACCATGACATAATCCTCGGGAGGCCTTGGTGTGCGAATGTAGAGATGATAGAAATGCACCTGCATGATCGGACATACATGGTGGACATAGAGGACCCAGTAATAGGACGTCGTGAGTTGCTCTGTCTCATTGGGACAGGGGGCGACACTCCAAAGGGGGAATTGGTGAATGGTCACCATCGTTTGAGGAAAGCGCCAGAAAGGGGTCCTTCGCAAGAATGGAAGGGATGAGAGAAAAAGTAGAGATCATGATTGAGGAGGCGTTCAATAACAAAGAATGGGTCAAGATGGGATTGTCGTAGAAGAAAAGGAGGCAAGAGGATGACGCTTTGAACGTTATGGTAATAGAAAAGAGATGGAGATCGGACTAGGGGCCGGTCTACCTAGACCAAAGGAGGCGTGGGATGAGGAGCCAGGGATAACGCTTGAAATCTTTGACTTGTCGCAACTCGTCAAGGCCATCAAGTATCACAAGATAGGGGTGGACGTGGTCGCGCTCGCCAAGTTTCAAGGGGAAGTCCGGAAGGGCTACTGTCTAAACGGAAAACTAATCAGCATCCATCCACAAATTGTTGAGATACCAAGGACGACCCCTTCCTTTCATTTTTTAGAAGAAAGATCCCGGAAGGAAGCGTTCGCAAGTACAAGGCAGTAGGTAAGAAGGCTAAGCCTGTCTTGCTCATGTTAGAGACAACGAAGGAAGAGGCCATGGACCGAGAGGAAGAAGTTCTCTGGGTAATCAGAGAAAGACGGGCGATGGAAGGACATCGAATACCAAACGAAGTAGCAGATACCATGAAGATAGGAGTGGAGGGGTTCGTAACTGAGCAAGAGACACATTTGATCAAGGAAGCATGCCAATAATTTCACTTGCCATTCGCTTTCAACGATCATCAGAAGGGATGACTTGATGCAAAATGATACCCCCCGTCAGGATTCACACAGTCGAGCATGGGTGTTGGAATGACAAAGAGACCACCTACGACTTTCGAATAGCAGGTGAAGTGACGGACCTGCTCAGAGCAAAAATGGACTCCTTTGTCGCTGAGGCTACTGCATCCCCATACGCAAACAGGTGGTTTGTCTTTCGGAAGCCTAACAAGATGCTTAGATGGATCCAAGACCTGCAAAAGCTAAATGTTGTCACTATTCGGGATGCGGGGTCGTTGCCTCAAGCAGACTTACTGGCAGAATCTCACGCCAGCCGGAGTATCTACTCGCTAGTAGACCTTTATTCCGGATACGATCAGCTCGCGCTAGACACCCGAGATAGACCTTACACAGCCATGCATACCCCCGTAGGCCAACTGCAAATGCAAGTAACCCCTATGGGCTTCACCAACGTTGTGGCGGAAGCGCAAAGGAGGATGCTCGCGATTGCGGGGGATATGTTCCCAGCGAAGTGTGAGCCTTACATAGATGATAATCCCATTAAAGGCGCTCAGGAGAAAGACGAGATGAAGATTCAATCGGGGGTTCGAAAGTTCATATGAGACCGTCTGCAGGATATCAAGGGGCTCCTTCGCAGGTTCCTAGTATACAACATTACTACCAACGGTCCCAAGAGTATTCTTGCAGTCCCGGAAGTAACCATCTTAGGGGTTTGTTGCGGGTCATATGGAAGGAAACCTGACCCAGCCAAAACCGACAAGATTTCCCAGTGGCCAACACCCCTGTGTACCACGACGAAGGTGAGAGCGTTCCTGGGCTTTTGGAGGATCTTCATCAAGGGCTTTGCCAAGATAGCGGAACCTATCCGGGCCATGATTCATGAAGAAGGCACGATGGACTGGACTAAGGACGGAGAGGCGGCGGTCCAGGCCAAGACATATTGACATTGGAACAGGTTACCCTTGCCGCTCCGTGTTTTGAGGTAGGGCGACCGTATATACTTGAAACCGATGAGGGACCTTGGGCTGTGGGAGGAATATTGATACAGAAAGGTGAGGAAGGGAGAGAGAGGCCCATCAAATTTGAAAGTAGGACGTTGAACGTTGTGCAACTTCGCTACTCTCAGTTCAAGGAGGAGGTATTAGCCGTCCTTCATTGTCTCAAAACCTTCCAAGCTTATCTGACGCTTCATTCTGAGGATCGATCCGACGAATGTCCCAGGGGCACTAAAGAACTACAATCCCATAAACCCTATTGTAGGAAGATGGGTAGGGTTCATTTGGCAGTTCGACTACAAGATCGAGCGCATTGTTGGGCTTAGGAATAGGGCCGATGACCTGAGCAGGGTCTGCATCACGCTGGAAGGGGTAAAGGATGCGAAAACCATTGATGCATTCCTTGATTTTGATGGAGGGACCCTTCTGGTGGACAACGAAGTGGTAGACCAGGCACCTACGGTTGGGAAACTGGTGACCAAAACCTTGGAGAAAGGGCCCCCGCCATAGTTGCAGAACTCGAAGAAGGACCAGTAACAAGGCAAGGCCGTAAGGAAGAAAAGGATTCCTTGGGAGATGTTATAGGACCAAAGGAAGAACCGATAGCAATGGCAGTTGAGGGTGGACGCGAGGCCATTACGAGTCTGGTTGAATCGTGGGAACAGAAGCCGCAGCAGTACCTGGTGAATTAGGCGCAGGATGGGCAAGAAGACCACCAAGACGGGAAGGAGTTCTATGTCCAAATGTGCGACGGGATTTTCAGAGAAATCGGTTTGATGCTAGTAGGTAACAAGGAGGTCGGGGAAATCAGCCTCAAGGCAAGAGAGGAAGCCGAGAAGTACGTTCTAAAGAATGGGCACCTGTTCAAGAGGGAGGAAGGCCTAATGCCAAAAGGGTCGTGTGCGGATGGTCCAGACAGGTGGATATAATCCATGCAATGCATGATGGATTGGTTGGGGGACATTGCATGGGGGCTACATACTGCAAGACCTGCGTGATCTGCCAAGAGCAGAGTTCGGCCCGTATTTTTGAACCTTCGAAACCCACGTGGGTGGTAGGACCAAGACACCTGGTTCGTCTCGATCTCGCAGTCATGGCTGTGTCTACGGAAGGATACAGGTACATCCTTAAGACTACAGACAACCTTAGTGGGTTTGTGGAGGCAGTATCCCTCAAGAAGAAAACAGGAAAAGCAGTCGCGAGTTGGATTGAAGACTTCTATTTGAGGCACTCATTCATCAGAAGGTTTATAGTTTATAATGGGACAGAGTTTGTAAATTAGGAAGTATTGAGCACTTGTAACAGACTCAGGGTACCCATTAAGCTTATTGAGCCATACCACCCTGAGGCTAATGCGCCCGTAGAGAGGGGACATCGGACCCTAAAGAACGCGATCACGAAATTAGCGGCAGACGATCTTGGGAACTGGCCAAGCAGGCCGTTTTTTCGGAAAACGTGACCCCAAAGAGGACTACAGGTTGTATCCCAACCGAGCTATGGTATGGGAGGGAAATTGATTTCTCGGTGGAAGCCCTGATACCAACTTGGAATAGATTGGACGATGATCCGCGCTCGACGACGGAGCAATTGATTGAGGATCAATGTCAACAGATCATTCAAAATGAGGAGGCAATGGAAGAGGTGGTGAACCGAGTCCTTGATAGAAGGATGAAGGATAAGGCAAGATAGGATCAGCTCAGATTCATCAGGAAAGAAGCACTCCAAGTGGGGGAGATGGTTCTAGTCAGAAATTCGGCACTAGAGAGCACTTGGTCAGGGCAGTTGGGAAGGAGATTCAAGGGTCCTTACCGGGTGGCTAAGCGTGTGGGGTTGAACACCTTCGAATTGGAAGATCTGTATGGGACTGGATTGAAAGGGTCGTTTCTGGGACAACAGCTGGTCAAGTTTCTAAGTCGGGACCTAGTGGAGCAATGGTTACAAGAAGCTCAGGATAAGGAAACTGGGGAGTCGGCAAGCTAAGCGTCGACATGGATCTTATTTGTGAGGTGTTTTTCCCTTTGGGTAAAACTGCTTGGGCTGAATGACAAGGTTGGGAGTACATGGGGCAATGTGTCATAGTTTTTGTGGGGAAAATGGATGAGATTTGGACGTCACTGCGACAGAACTGACGCAGGACGATGTATCAAATGGTATTGCGTGAGGACTGGGGCGAATGAGGCATTCTTGGGAATGGGGGGATCATGGCACCATAAGGGAAATGGGTTTTGTCTCCCTTTTTGTTTAGCCGGGGTTTGCTTTTGCGGGCATGTGTTGCGCATCTTGTTTTTCTTTTTCTTTTTTTTTTTACAGGAAGAGAAAAGTTTTGAGTAAAAAATGGAGTTCAACAAGGAAAACGATGCCAGCCGCACCAATGTACCGAGTCAGGATGAATGGCATAGGCCGGAATGGCGACAGGACAAGCAAAAGCCGAAGATGTTTGTAGGCCCACAACCGAGAAATACACTTGGAAAAAGGAAAAGAAAGATTGTATGTAGAGGGCCTTCACCCCTCAGGGAGGGCGAGAAGTTGGAATCCCAGTCTGAGGATGGAAGTGGGGAACCAAGAACGAACTCGAAAAGAGAGGAGGAGAGAAGTGAAGGAGAGGGACAAAGCCTATCTAGCAAGTATTCAGAATACTATGGGGATTATGACGGATAATATGAAAGGGACTCGGGTATTTCGTTCCACCTAAATCTTGATAATTTCACAGGTGAATACAGCCCCATAAGAGAGGATGAGGACGAGGTTGAGGACGAACCGTGTGAGGTCATTGAGATCAGTAGTGGAGATGAGACAAATGAGATTACTAGGCCAAAGGAAGAAGGGGGACACCATCATAGGCTGACTTAAAGGCATGACCCTCCAAATGGGACTGTGAGTTTGGACTAACCTGTAGCCACAGGTTTAACCAGTGGATTAGTGCGATTAGACATAACTGGATCATCAAAGCTCGAAAGAAGATGAGGACGGGGGAGGAAGTCACACCTTTGGACTCCTTCAGTGAGGAAAATTTGAAAGAGTTCGTAAGAAAAAGGGAAGAAATCGAGACCTTTGGACCAGGGGTGGATGAGCAGATGTGGAGGGTTGCGCGCCAAGAAGCCAAACAGCAAGGAACCAGTGCAAACGTCTCTAGCAACGATAATGTTGACCTTGGCAGATGTGTATAAGGTAGTTGGGTATGAGCAAGACAGAGACAAGTCAAGACTTAGCAAGATAGGCAGTGAATAGTTATGGACTATTTTTTGTGTGAGCTACCTTGAGAGGTCTAAGAGGGAAAGGCTGGCAAGGGACGTTAGTATGGAAGCAGTTGGGATGATTGCTCTATGGGATCCTGTGCAAGACAAGGATTGTATTGTGAAAAAAAACTATGGATACGACTTTTTGAGTTAGACGAGGCATTGGTTGTCAGTCGAGTTCAGGAGAGGGTAGGGAACCTATAGGTAAGAGGGGCACGAAGATGTTCCTGCCTTAGGAGCCTAATCCAACTAAGTCTAGTCGAAGATGTTCTTGCCTTTGAGAGACTTTACAACTGCGGACATACTCTATGCAGTCGTTTTTCATTCCTGGCCATGTGTACGAGTGCATGAGATTGGCCAAAGTCTTTTGGCAACCGAAGTGTCCCTCTGTGTCATGGCATTCCCCTAGGATCAGACTGCGGATCTCCTCACTGTTGGGAACGCACAGGTGGTCTACTACATTAGTCTTCTCAAATAATAACCCCTCTGTAGTGCGGTAGAGGAGGTCACTATAGATAGGGTTCTACGCATACGCGTGTCTAACTTTCTCTTGCAGGTCATGCCCTATATCCAGATAGTGAACTATGGCTCCAAAGTAGTATGACCTCCTACTCAGAGCATCTGCAACTACATTGTACTTGCCCTTCACAGGCTTGAGCTCAAAGTCGTACTGGTCTATCTCAACGGCCCACCTAGTCAACTTAGGTGTCATCTTGGCCTGTCTTCAGCCATCTAAGTGTCTCATGGTCTGAATACACCTTGAGGTGCCTCCCAAGCAGGTAATGCTTTCAGTGCTCTAAATCCTGCCTGAGAGCGTAGAGTTCCCCCTCATACGTCGAGGTAGCAATCTTCTATGAGGGCATCCTCACCGACATGAACACTACGGGTCTGTAGCCATTGCTGAGGACAGGATACTCTATTAACGAGCGCTTCAACTTTAGCGCAGATGTACAATCCTTATCCCACTGCCAAATTGCCTCTTTCTTGAGCAACCTGCGAAGGGGATACGAACTTCCTATAATAGTCGAGAAGTCCCTTACGAACTTCCTGTAATAGTTAGCTAGGCCTAGGAACGACCGCAACTCTGTCAATGTGCGGGGCGTCGACCAATCTCTAACTGCCGCTATCTTACTGTCCTCAGGCTTAATGCCATCTCCGTCTAACACGTGGCCCAAGTACAGGACTTGTGTCTTGTCCCACTTGCACTTTTTTGCATTGATCTTGAAGTTAGCCTCTCTCAGCTTCTCCAAGACCTGCCTCAAATGACCCAGGTGCTCTTGGAGGGTCCTATTGAAAACTAAGATGTCGTCTAGATACACTATGACAAATCTATCTAACCAAGGCCTAAACAAATCGTTCATACATCGCTGAAATGTTGTTGGCGCATTGGTCAGTCCAAAGGGCGTCATTATGAACTCATAATGCCCATATCTAGACCAGAACGCAGCCTTGTACTGATCATCAAGATGGATTTCTATCTGATGGTATCCGGACTTTAAATCTATCTTGGAGAAATATTTGCAATCTTGAATTAGAGTATATATACTATGTATWATTAGTTTTTAATTAATTGATTAAAGAAGTAGAATTACTATTCAATACAATCAATATTCTTTTCTCTATCATTTCATTCTGTAAATCTCATTTACTAGAATGGTTTATAGAATTGCAAGTAGTATGAAAATAAAAGATGAATTAGTAATTACTAATTCATCAATGAATTACTCTTATTTATTATTTGATTATTCTATTTATAAGTTGTTTGTAAGTTATAAATACAACTGAATTTGAACTAATTTAATTCAAGAATTTAATGAATAATAGAAAGAGATATGTACATACAAGATAAAATATACAAGACAAATACAATAAATTAAGAGTATAGAATTAAGAATATTGTAATAATATGTTCACCACAATAGATGCACTGCCCCTGCTCCATACGTTGTGGCCAAACTTCTTGATCTAGGCCCAGATCTTCCTAGGGCCGGCCTTGCGGCCAACCTGGGTGCCAACCTCCTCTCCTTTGAGGTGATCCTCCACCTCGTCTCTACGTTGAGCGACTGGGACCTTGACGATTTGGCGGGGGACCTTGACCCCTACCCCCCTCTTGGCGGTTCCTTTGGCCGCCAACCCCCTGAGTGCCTGATCCTCGGCCTATGATGGCCTGGCCCCTTTGGCACTGGCCTCCTCCTCTACTTTGCGGCCTCCCTCCAGTTGCGACAGCTGCATAGGACCTCCCTTGTCCTATGTTACTGTCCTCCTCCTCGAGGCCCCACTCAATTTGACTGTAGGGGACCTCGTCAATACCACCTTCGTCTAAAGTAAGGATCAAATGATCCTTGGCCCTAACTTGGCCTGAGATGTACCCTTCCACTTCTTTCCCTTGTCTAGGTCCTTATGCCAGAAAGTGGAAACTGGCATAGACCTCGCCTCAAACAGGAACACCTCTCGACTCAATGCATCGTACGTGACATTGGCCTGCTGGGTTTTGTCAAAGAAATGCCCTCGTAAGGGCTCTGACATGGCACAATAGAACAATTGGACCAGCTGGGTCTCAGTGACCCCGTGGTCCAGGACGGATACCAAGTCGTCCATGAGAGCTTTGAGTGCTCTCGCACTCCTCCACTGTCGCGAATGGATGGTTTGTAACTTATGAGAGGCCCTGACACCTCTTGTGACGTCAACAAACCTCTCGCACAGGAGTTTGAGGAAAGTGGCGAGGGGGGGTAAGCCTAGAATATGCGATCATATTGTGCTCGCAATCTGTGGCACGTGCGAGGGACCTGGCGAAGCTGGCTACTTCGTCTTGTAAGGCATGGAAGGCGACGAGGACTTGTTCCTCGGGGCCAATATGCTGTAAATAGCCATATGTGTTTATACTGGCCTCCCAGTTATCAAAATTATCCTCCTCCTTCCCGCTACACGAGTCAGGGAATTTTAGCTTAACCGGCTCCTTGCGGGGACGCGCTGTGGCCTCTACTGTGGCCACCACTTTGGCGCTCTCAATGGCGCCTGTGCAAAATTTGTCTACTCCATTCCTCAATCTTCTAATTTCGGTCCCGACATGGGTCACCACGTCGTTCACAAATTCTTTGAACCCGGATCGCATTGCCTGCGAGGTCACCTCTTGACCCTTACGGGCCTGGTGCTCCTCCAGCCAGGTCTCACTCAAAACTTCCAAGAAGCCCATCGTCTTATCTAACTTGGCAGGGATCTCTGTTTGGGCCTGCAACTCCTGCCTGCCGGTTCGCACTCGCTCAACCTCCCCGGCTATTCTGTTGGCTTCCTCCCTCCTCCTCTTCTTTTCTCTCATCATCTTCAACTTCCACTCCAACTTCTTCTCGTCCTCTGTCACCTGGCGTTCCAGGGGATCCTCTATCAGCTCCAGGGCCCTGGCAAACGCCTCCCTCTCCTGCGACACATATAACTGTGCTTCTTCATCTTCTCCCAATGATAAATTAGCCACCCATTCACTAATCTTCTTTTCCCTCCATTTGTCCTCCTCCTTCGTGCCACTTGCTTCTCCTCTCTCTTCCCCATGCCTTCTTTCAAGGGGCTCTTTTTCTTCTTCTTCTTCCTCCTCTGCTGCTGCTTCTTCTTCGGCAGCCTTCCTCCTTTCTTCTTCCTCCCTCTCTAACATCATCATCTTCTCCTTCTGGAATCTCATCATCTCTTCTTCTAATCTCTTCTTCTTCGCCGCCTGCTCCTGTGCAATGGCCTTTAACTTTCCCTGCTTAAGGAGTTCTTTCTTCTCCTTTCTCTCTCAAAAGGGCGGCAATCCGGGCCTGCTCGGCCTCGGAGGGGGCAGTACTATTCCCACTACTTGTGTCAACCATGGTGAAAGGTGCACAACCAGACAGCTGTTCCACTCCTCACCACTTAGACTCTACTCCCCCTGGCTGACACACCTACTGACTCAATCTAAGGACTTACAAAATCCGGAGAGGATCCTGTCAACTAGGGTCTCTGGCCTAGACCTATTCTAAGGCTGTCACTACAAGACCTATTGCTGATCAGGAGGCATTTAAGGAGATCCCCCGTAACTCCTCAGGAATTATTTAACGTCGCAGACAGGACGACGCGATCAGCAGTTCTTCTCAAGACTTAGACGGCCTGTTGTGCAGCCCACAGCTCGGATTTTGGGCCTACCGTGCCACACCGAGCAGCCGCCGGTCAGTACCGGTCCTTGGGAGGGTTCGTGTCCTCCGGGACAGTCGAGTCGTCAGACACAGTCTTTAGCCCTACTCAGCCCGTGTGGGTTTGGTCAACAAGGCCCTATCCTTCATCCACAGAGTTCCTATCACCTGGACAGAAGAGACTCAATGCAGAAAGAAGAGACAGACAGACTTGACTCAGCAAGTACCACAGGGTGTGTGCACATCCATAGGGCGAGGGGATAGGCTGAAGGCTTGGCGAGATTATACCGGCTCCAGCTTGGTCAAACTCGTGGTCAACGGCCTTGGTCAATGCTGGGTCAGCGCTGCAGTCAACCCCCGGTCAGCGCCTGCCAACCCCGGTCAACACCCGGTCAGCTCCCCCGGTCAACGCCCGGTCAGCTATGGCTGCCGGCTTCTTCTTCCTCACCACCCTTCTCCTTCCTTTCTCCCTACGTCGCCTCCTTTCTCTTCACCCCTGCTGTCTTCTTTCTCTCTTTTTTTTTTTTTTTTTT
>BFEA01000556.1:838149-852126 GCA_003427395.1 Chara braunii | reverse complement strand
GCGATCCAGGTTGTCATTTCGTGCCAATTTCGCAAATATGGCACCACTTAGGTGGGGTTCATACGCCTCCAACAGACACTGTCCCTCATGGTTAACTATCACTTTGTATATGCTGATCGGGGCAGGAAGATCATAGTATTTCACTACTCAATCTCCTTGTTTAATTATGGGACCGTTCCTGAGGCTGAGCCTCCGGGCTAGAGGCAAGGCCTCCCTGCGTTTGATCGCCTTCTCCCCCACATTGTTTGCATATCTTAGGCGCATTTGGAGCTGCTCCACTGTGGCCCAATCTGCTATTGCCAGGTCCCACAGGTTCCCCACTGTAAATATCCCTCTTTTTGCCCATGTTAGCTAGGGGGAGTTTGTGGTGAGCGTGAACGGGCTACCCTCCTCGTCCAGGATGTAAGGGGTTGCCACACACAACGGCTGCCTCCAAATTTCTTGCCAGCTATTGGGGGGCTGTTTCTGCTGCGGGCCACATGTCCTCCGAAGTCTGAGCATATTGGCCCAGATGGGGTCATGGATCAGATCCAGTCTAACTGCTTGCCGTACGTCGTTGGCTTGTCTGTTTTGTGGGGGAGAGGGGATCGTCCAGTGCCTGTTGGTGAGCCACCGGTAGGGATGTATATCGTAGGCCGCGGCCGATTCGGGGGCAAGTGCAGCTATTTGCACGGCAGCCAGAGGTGCCCATCGTACTAGAGTGTGTGTTGCTGAATGGGTTGCTGCTTGACGACTTGGTGCTTCGTCGTTTTGTGTTGCACTGTGTGTTGCTCGATCGCTTGCTCCTTGATAGGGAGGTTCTTTGTGGTTTCGTGGTGGAGTAGGTGCTGCGTGGTTGGCTGGTGGAGTGAGTCACCATATATGCTTCTTCATGAGTTGGTGCTTCCACTTTCATGCTACAGTATGTGAAGCGTGATCGTCTGGTGCTTGGTGCCTGATGAGATATGTGCTCGATGAGATATTTCCTTGTGGTTCTGTGTTGGAGTAGGTCCTGCTTCATAAGGTGTTGATTCACAACTCGAGTACTATTGTAGGTCCTGATTGATGAGTTTGTACTTCGTCGTTCGTGCTGGAGCAGGTGATGCTTGATGAGATGGTGCTTCGTGGTTTCGTGTGGGAGTGGATGTTGCTTGGTGAGTTGGTGCTTGGTGGTTTCATGTTGGACTCTGTCTTGAGTGATCTCGTACAATTCATGCGTTGGTGACTCGTTGCCACTCGTGTTGGAGTACATGTTGTTGATGTGTTGCTGGCCAATGAATTGGTGTTTCGAAATTTCGTGGCTGAGTATGTTGCGTGATCGCTTGCTGTTTGACGAGTCGATGCTTCGTTGTTTCATGATGGAGTAGGTGGTGGTTGATCACTTGCTGCTTGATGATGATAAGTTGGCTCTTCGACGTTTGCACTGGACGCGGCTGGAGTACGTGGTCCTTGATTGGTTGGTGTTGGATGACTTGCTACTTCAGCGTTTGATGGTGGAGTGTTTGCCAATTGATCGCTTAGTAGTGGATGAGTTGGTCCTTCGTCGTTTCGTGGTGGGAGACGTGGTGCGTAATTGTTTGCTCATTGATGATATGATAATTTGTCGTTTCGCGCTGGAGGAGGTGGTGCATAATCACATGTTGTTTGATGAGTTGGTGATGTGTCGTTAGTGCTGGAATGGGTGCTAGTTAATCACTTAGTGGTTGGTGATGGTGCTATGTGGCTCTATGGGACGTGCTTGATCAACCTTGTGTTTGCTTTCCCTTTATCTTTTGTCTGATTTTTTCTTTCTGTATTTCGACTCTTAGTGTCTTTTTCGCTTTGACTCTTTGTGTGTTGTTCTCTCTGTTTCTGTAATGTCATTATTCTCTTTATTTGTGACGGACCCGCCGGCATGGCGATCCGTCAAGATCAAGAAGGGTTAAGGGGAGGAGATGGAGATGGAGCTCGAAGGGACAGCGCAACTCCGACGCGGACTCAACGCTCACATACTCCAAAAGTGCAGAATGAAGAATGATCTGAAAAACAGACAACAGTTGGGGTATACCCCCAGTGGCCTGACTGGACTGGACTGGACTGGCCTGGCACCAATAGTGGTACCGGGCAGGACTGGACTGGATTGGAGCAGTACACGGTCTGTGGGGTCAGGCCATGGCCTGGTCCCACAACCCGAATTGGCCAATAGCCGAATAGGCCTTGGCTGTAGGCCAGGGCAGACATAGACCCGTTGCACGATCCTCAGACTTGTAATGGATCGAAGAGCCAAAGACACGCTATCCGCAAAAGCAGCGGAACTCTGCAATAAAGAAAGTTGAGAAATCTAGGATGCGGAGCACGCTCCATGCGGAGTCCATGCAATGCAGCCTAAGCTACATAATGTCAACTGAAAAGCAAATGTTTGGTATTAACATCCTAACTATCAGCAGAAAATGAAATGTAGCATGATACAATCGTAAAGTCCTAGAGGCAATGACCTCAGTGCTGAAAGGGAAAAGAGCAATATTTCACAAGTACTGTCATGTCGCTGAACCACTAAGAGTGGGATGGTCTTAAAGGGGGTGAATGCATTCTAGGAATCGAAACTCCTAAAAGGGCAGTCACACACGAAGGTGGGATAGGTCATCAGGCTCAAGGTGGGAGAGTGGTAGCGAAACAAAACCAATGACCCTATCAGATAGACCATCAAGGCGGGTAATGCTTGACAAAAGGGTGACACCATATAGGGTCAACCATGAGAAGGGGAACTTGGAATAGAGTGAAGATACACTTAATTGAAGGCATGCAAGAGTCGGCACTAGGGTGATGAAGGCAGAGGGAAACATGCACACAACTCACCGACTGGGGGAGGAGGGAGCTAGATCTGGGAGTATGGAAGCAAAGATAACGCCACGGTCCCAATGTCTATGTGATACCAAGGAAGAGCCCAACTCAAAGTGACCCAGCTAAGTGAGAACCATCATGCAACAAATGCAAGGGAATATACAGGGTAGGGTGGTGGCGTGACGTAATCACGTCCAAAGTAGTTGAAGCCGATAAGATGGCTGAAGTCGAGAAAGTGGTCGATGACGTCAATGAAGTAGGAGTCAAGTCGATGTCGAACCAGAGCCACAAAGCGCTGGCATCCTGAAGAAGTTGATGAAGAAGTACCTGAAGGTGTGAGTCAGTAGGAAGATAGTCATGATCAGAGTGTCAGTCATCGAGACGTCGAGGGCGTCAACGAGTGCGCTGTGGACGCGCAGAGGCATCCATCTGCTATTGAAGAACGGTCTCAGAGGAAGCAGGCTCGTCCTCAGCAATCTCGTCAGCTGGAGGAGGAAAAGGGTCATTCGGTTGAGTAGGAGTAGATGTTTCAGCACGACGAGCACGATCATAAGCACAAACGAACATCCGGGCGTGCTGTAAGTGCTCGAGGGGCTAACGCACAAGATACTCGATGCACGGAGGGGTGTCGTCGGTAACTCGGCGAGGTATGATGTCGAAAACGACGAACTCCTCGTGACCGTCCACCATGATAGGTGGAGGGCGCTCAGAAGGACATCCGACGAAGCGCTCGGACGGTATGCGATAAGGACACGCAGCAAGGAGATGTGGTAAACATTATGCATGCGAGTCTGTCGAAGGTAATCGGGTAGCTTAACACGAAAGTTGATCGTACTAGCTGCAGTATCAGAACTGACGGTCTGAAGGATGCAGCATGGAACAAAGAAACGACGTCTGAACTTGCGACGCGTATCCGCTTCGAGCTGCAAGTGGCGTGCATCGACGAGCACATCCTCGCCGACTTTGAATGGGTGATTCATTCGTGATCAGTTGGCTCTTACGCCCATGTGAGTCTGAGAGTCGGTTGAACTCTCGTCTACGAGCTTCATAATCTGCGCCATGTGGGCGATCGAATCATCAAGCGTAGAACAACGAGTGTTTGGGCGCAACTGCGACAATTCTAGGAAATCTGCGGGTACGCGAGGGTGGTACCCGAGGTGGCAATAGAATGGCTACATCCCCGTGGCTGGTGAAACAGCGTGGTTGTACGCAATCTCTACGTGGGCTAAGTGTAAGTCTCACTGCTGGTCGTCCCTAACAAACTTTCGGAGGATATTACTGAGAGTTTTAATGGTGACCTCAGTTTGACCATCCGTCTAAGGGTGGTAAGACAATGAGAAGCGAAGTTGGGATCCGTACACCTGGTGTAGGTGTCGCCAGAATGTGCTGGTAAAGCGCGGGTCACTATCGGAGATGATGCTCTGACGTAAGCCGTGATCTCTCACGACTCGGTCGAAGACGATGTCGGCGACCTCACGAGCGTTACTGCGATAGCGGCACGGGACAAAAAATGCACGCTTCGTGAATCGATCGACGACAACCAAGATAGCATCATGACCTCGCTCAGTGGGTGGGCGAAAGAGACCAATGAAATCTATCGAGATGGACTGCCAACGACCCTCGGGTATGGCTAAGGGTTGAAGTACTCCATATGATAGGTGGTTCGCACTGTTCACCTCCTGGCACGTAGGACAGTCCTGGATGTAGGCTTTGACGAAGTCCTTGGAAACCCGTAGGTCTTGTGGAAACCCATATGACCAACGTCTTGTGGAAGCCCATATGACCGGTAGCTGCCTAGTCACGGAACTCTGCTACAGTCTGAACACAGAGCTATATGGTGGAGGGTACGCAAATACATGGTTCTAGCTGACCAGATCTGTCATGTCAGTACACGAGACCGTTCTCACCGAGTGAGTATGAGGGAACGATCTTGTCACTCCGCAGTGTCGCATGGATGACGCGATAATCTAGGCAGTGACGACTGAGTGCGATATGCGTTGATCACCAACTGATTAACAGTGGTAATGGAAATGGCAGCAAAATAAATGGGTTCCTGATTGTGATAAGGATAGCGGGATATGTCATCGGCGACGCGGTTCATTTCACCCTTGATGAGCTGAGTGGTAAAACCGAACTCTGATAAGTCACGCCACCAACGTGTCTGTCGAGGGAAAAGGTTGGGCTTCGTGAGGAAAGACGGAACAACTGAGTTGTCTGTGCGCACCGTGAACGGCGCCCCGTGCAAGTAGTGACGCCAATGTCGGGTAGCATAAACTATTGCGAGAACCTCACGTTCATCGCCAGAGTAGTTTATCTCGACAGACAGTAGCTGGCGGGAGTAGAAGGCGATCGGGCAATCCCCTCGACAGTCTCATCCTCCGCGACAAGCCTTCCTTCCTATTGTCATTGCCATTGTAGCATGTGTGTAGCCCAACCCATAAGGGCAATGCGGACTTGACGCCATCCCCACCTTCCTCCAGTATATCACTGGCAGTTTTTTGTGAGTGCAGCACATCGTTGAGATGTCTTAGCAACACAAAACGAGGGTTGCGCTCGTTATAGGACTTAACCCAACATCTCACGACACGAGCTGACGACAGTCATGCAGCACCTGTATGAAGTCCAAGTACATTCAGGGAGGGAGGACTGTCAATGGATGAAAGTGGTGGGTGGGTAGACTTCAGTCGAGAAACAGTGTCAGCAGGAAAGGGGGGTAAAGGACGAACATGAGGATAAGGTGAATCGGGAGGAGAGGGAAACACCTGAGAAAGTACAGTTCCTACTGCAAAATCTGACGCATCAGTGGTGACGATGAAGGACCATTCAAAATCGGGGAGGCGAAGAACCGACACACATGTCACCGCCTTCTTGAGGGCGCAAAAAACATCCTCGCAGAGGGGTGTCCAAAACCATGGCAGGTTCCTCCGGAGGAGGGTGGAGGTAAGGACGTAGAAATACCTAGTGTATCCCCGGATGAATTTACTTTAGTAACTAGTCAGTCCTAGAAAAATGCGAAGCTGCTTGACAGATGTGGGAACGGACCACTCTTCAATAGCAGTGATTTTCACATCGTCCATGTGGAAACCCTGGTCAGACACATGGTGTCCTAGGACGTTCACTTTGCTCTAGGCAAAGCGACACTTACTAAGCTTGACATAAGAACCATGCTTGCATAAGCGTTGTAGAACATCGCGGAGATGTATGAAATGATCTTCTAAGGCACGACGGTAAACCAGGATGTCGTTCAGGAATATGAGAACGTATTCTTCAAGGATGTCTCTGGAGATGTCGTTAAGCCGTCTGGAAGGTGGCGGGTGCATTGGTGACATCGAATGGCATCACCGTCAACTCGTAGTTGCCGAAGCGTGACCAAAAAGTAATCTTCGACTGGTCCTCTGTGGCTACGTGGATCTGGTGGTAACCGCTACGGAGATCGATCTTCGTAAAGAAGCGGTTGCCTGCCAAACGGTCAAGCAGCTCATCCGCGCGAGGCATGGGATAGTTGTTCTTAACCGTGTAACGGTTAAGGTCGCAGTAGTCAATGCAGAGGCAAAAAAAATTGTCCACTTCGCGAGCAAAGAGGACGGGGGCACCCCAAGGCAAGTCACTGGATGATGTGGTTAGGTTATTTCTATTTGTATCTATTTATTGGTGGGGGGGTAATTAACACTTACAACCCCAAAACCCGGGGACGCGTGCCAACGGGCTCGCAAGAGCCAGGTCCCCGACCGAAGATGCTGAAGGCATCATTGTCTCTATATAGATAGGCCGAAGGCACCCGTATCTATTAACTGAGTTAACTCAATGATACTACTTCACTGCCTAACCTCTACGTTCCTGTCCTTATATGAAGACGTTGATATCGAAGAGATTTTGTGAAAAAAAAATAAAATAAAATTGAAGTCCAATAATACCACCTATAGGCAAATAACGTAATACATTTTCGTGAATTTCTGCTATCTTTAGAGAAACCACGCAATGGCTGGTAACCAGGTTCTGAAATCCAGACTCCCAGCTCGCTCTTTTGAGCCACATTTCTTCGTAGACCCAGTCGAGGGAGCTCCTCAAGCTGACGCTCGAGTTTCGTCGCCTCTGGAA
The DNA here is from genome assembly GCA_003427395.1 of Chara braunii. Classification (NCBI taxonomy): domain Eukaryota; kingdom Viridiplantae; phylum Streptophyta; class Charophyceae; order Charales; family Characeae; genus Chara; species Chara braunii. The sequence continues at coordinate 845,229 of BFEA01000556.1, read as the reverse complement.
TCGAGAGTCAGTAGGGTGCCTAATGGTGGACACTGGACACGATAGCCAGGCACAAGTTGGGTAGAATGCTCAACACCGCGCATGAGAGGGATCCCGCTGTATGAAAAATAGGGGGGGGAAACATTGTGGTACTCTCGAATCGAATCGCGAACGGCGGGCTCTAAGTCAGCCGTGAACCGCATGAGTTCCTCAACGTCTGCAACGACACGAGATGTATGGGAGGACTCAGCAGTGAACGAAAAAGGGACCTGGGATGCCGAGGGGGTATCCGCAGGCTGAAGGGTGGATGTGGAGATGGGAAATGAAGATGGACGAAGGGTCAGGGGGATCAGGCTCCAATGAGACGAGCTCAACCTCAGGACAGAGTGGATCGTAGCAAAGAAGATCCATGACGTTCACTGAGTAGAATGTGACTCCTCCTGTCGTATGAAGTGAGCAAATTGACGAGGAGAAGTTAAGGCGATGTCTAGGTGGGACCCAGAGGGACGAGGGTTCTGGGGAGGTAGGTCTGGAGGGGTGTCGCCCATGGTTCCGATGAAGGGGACTCGATGGGTTTGACCACACTTTGTTTTGAGAACGAGTGTCTCAGTCGCCCATTTGGTCTCTGTGCCACAGAACTGGCGAGACCAGGGAGTGCCAAGGATAAAGTCGTACCCAGTCTCCAACACATCGAAGTATGCGGAGAAATGGTAGTGCCGAGGCACCTGGGTACTATCCGATGGCTGGAAGGTGAGGAAGAAGTGGAGGTCCATTTGTTGTAGTATGCCCTCTCTCCATGTAGTCATTGAGATCGCCCCCCGATCGACCACTGACCAACCTTGGGCTGCCGAAGATAGAAGAAGCACAATCTCCTGAAAACGGCGCCGGCCATCGTACAGAATCAAAAGTCAAGTGTCCGCAGCATGTTGTAGATTTTCGTAGAAACCCATCTCCATCCCCAGTCGTCGCTGGCTTGTTCAACTTTGTTATCTTCACTGCTGTTTGTAGCGCACAGACGCTCTCCATTCGTTGACCACTCGGCACGATGCACCGGGTGTATCGCCACCCTCTTCCTTTCCCCCTATCCCCACCCTTTACGACATATCTCGCCGCCACTATCGCCGAGTTCCTCCCGTTCTCAACCTCTATCGGCGATGGCGTCCACCTCTTTCCCCCGCCTTCTTGACCTACCACTCTCCGCGGCGATGACGTCAACATCATCCGTCCGCCTCACTACCACTGAGGTTTTGGGTACCTTGATCGCCGGGGCCGCTGGCCGGTAAGCTCCCCACGCGCTCACGCTTTCCCCCTAGTTGCCACCCGATCCTTAGCTAGCTAGTAGTGACCCATGTCCAACCCAGACAACAGCCTCTCTGATCTCTATGTGACTAACAATCTTAGTAACTTACATCAGTCGCCTTTCAAGCGAAGCTTTGAGAGTGACGCACCAGCTAGACACTAGCAGTGGCATCAAGGAGCCATCAACATTTCATCGAAAAGGAGGTGACAACAATCTAAGTTTGCACCAGTAACCAAAACAGCAATCCGTAGAACCGGACAAAATAGCAGCCAATATCAGATATGCAATAATTTAACACCCTCGAAACTACTTGTACCTCGCCAATTGACACAGCCTACGGGTCGTGGCAGGTACATGTTATTCTACCCTTGTTGCTTTTCTCCTTCATTGCTCTAGTACCTAGTCAAATGTACTTATCTGCCGCATTGCTCCTCCGAAATCCAGATTGAAAATTGAACCCTCCGTTCAAGTATCAGGAAGGTATATGACTGATGCGCACCCACATGTTGCTTTAGCTCCCTGATGCACCCAGTCGATACATGCGGCTAGGTGCAGACAAATTTTCAGCATCCTTTTTTTTTTTTTTTTTTTTTTTTTTTTKTTAACYCCCCCACCAGTGTTAGTGCTGCTGGTAAGAGCAGACACCACTAACACCTGGGGAGAGGCTCCATCTATTAGTGGGGAGCATCACCTGCTGGAAAACGGGTCCAGCGTCCCTTGAAAGRAAACATCTTACRAAGGTGAAAAACVGTGTGAAGTCTGCCAGCATTGATTACCCTGCACAACAGGGGATTGACTGAGCAGACTCTATGAAGATGGTGGCTATGGGGTCTGCTAGCATTGATTGCCCTGAGAGCCAAGGGACTGACTGCGCAGATCCTGTGAAATACTCAGTAAAGTGGCCTTGTGTGAGCATGCAGATGCGCCAAATCCCTTTCTGCATCTCTTCACCCTTGTGAAGGGCGTCAGATAGATCGTTACGAACTGATACTAGGGACTGTCACTAAGCAAGGGGGCCAGTGAAGTGCGTCAGATAGACCGTTACGGACTGATGCTAGGGCTTGTCACTAAACAGGGGGGCCAGGGGGCCAAAATGAGGCTGTCCCTTCGGTCTGCCCCCTCCACCAGACTACCCATGCGGCCCTGACCGCTGTCCTAGCCTGCCTCATATCTGCCCAACCTTGTCCCTGCTATCCGCTACCAGCCTGCTCTATGCCTCCCCCACATTGCCCATTCAATCCACTCCATACCATTGCATGTCTACCATAGCCAGATTATGAGGCGGGAAAGGTCCGGGAAAATTTGATGCCGGTCGCAGCGGAATAGCCTGGCCGATAGTAGTCCAATCCTTAAAGCAGATCCGATAGTCTCTCTTGAACTCCCCCAGGTTGCACGCCTGGTTGGGCTTTCCATCCCATCTTACACCTGTGATCCATCGCCCCTCCTCACTGCCCAGCCAGTCCCCGGAGAATTGGTGTATTCCAAGTGTTATGTCCTGTGGTGATTGGAACAAGTCAAGTTGATTTTTAACTTTATGCCACTGTATCGTGAGTTCTTGCTGGATATATTGCTTTCCCTTCCGCCGGTGACCTATCAAGTTATATTCGCCGTGGTCCCGACTCGCTCGAAGCGACGAAGTGTTGATACGACCTGTGGAATTTCGTCCAGCAGACGCCTTTTTGAAACTAAAAGTTAATCTGTAAACCAACAAAATATTTTCTGTTATAAACTTGTGCATAGTAACCGACAAATTTAGGCAAAATACAAGATCTACGTGACCAAATTTTCCAACTCTGGCGAGCCACACGCGAATGCTTTTTCAACAGACAAGCATCTACAAATGGACCTTTCCATCATATCTGTAACCTCTTCCCCCTCTATGCGGACATCCTCCATGGTATGGATACAACGTTTTCTCCAGAGGGTCCACACCACTCCCCTTCTCCCTGTCTTGAACATGTTGTTCTCAAAAGTGTTGTTGGTGGGGGAAGACCATGCTTCACATAATATGGCTCTCCAATCCCATGGCCAGTTGGAATCCGTGGCCAGCAAGGTCCAAATTTTGTCCGACCATCGCCACGGAAGGACCGCCCCTGGGCACTGCATGAAAATGTGTTCTATAGTTTCCGGGATTTTGCGGGAAGGGAGCGCAGTGTGGCATGATTTGCACCACGGCAGTGCCTGTCCCTTCTGTTCCAGTTGTGTACGCTTTATCAACCAATTATTCGTGGGCAGGCAGCGGTGTTCGATCTGCCATTGCAGCGAGGCCATCTTTGTTGGCCTAGATCTTGTGGCGGTGAACCATCGAATGGGCGGATTGCATCTGTTCTTACATTCAGGTGAGACCTCCACCGAGCTTTCATGATTTCTTTTATGTTCACCTATAATCTCAGTAAGCGGTATGTGGCCTTCACCGTTAATATACGCCTTCCACTTACTCTCACCTTCAAGCTCCCTCACTTTCTCGCGCCTCCGAGCATACCCGTATGTGGCCTTTTTCCACTTACCACCACCGAACGGTCGAGGATACGTCGGTTAGGACGACCACTGCGACAAATGTTTCAATGAACACGACCTCAAGCGAAAGACATGATTTCAAAGAGAACGAGCATAGTGACAAGTGGCATCATAAGCACCGTCGGGGTCGCCGCCACTACGAAGGATGACCATGATTCTGACAAGTAGGTACAACAATCACGTCGTAAAGCATGACGAACCTCGAAGAGATGCACGGTCACCCCTCACTACGTGTCCAAAAATGAGCTTGAATCTTCCACTCGACCTCGGGTAGATACATCACCCAACGATTTCCAATTACCATTTACGTTGCCTATACTTATGGCAGGTAAGGCTGAATACTCCCTTCGCCTTTCTCCCTGCTTCCTTACTCTATTGCCCCTTCTCTTGCTGCTTCAGTCCTTCTCCTCGCTCCCACTCTTGCTCCCTTCCTAATGCACCTAGTCCGCAATTGTGGTCAGGCTCATTCGTTCCCAACAGGTACACCGCTTATTATGAAGAGTCATGTAGCTAAGATGAAGGGTAGATCAGTTATCAGACAAACGAACCTAGGATCAATAGAGAAGCACCTCGAAGGTGTCCATCGCTGAGTCGAGAGCCTTCCCAAGCGCAGCTCTCACCGCCCATACTGGCCAAACCAGTCACCAAATGCGAAATCTGGCGTGACCATTTGATCCGCGATGCCTCAAAATCTGCACTTCGCCTCTTAGATCGCAAAGAATGGTCAAGAATCGACCAAGATTCACCGCTTTCATCCCCCTCTTTGCTTCGAATGGCAGCACAACGCGCAAATTCTATTTCCCATATCGACTAACCTGATATCCCATCACTAAAACTAACGCTGCTATTGATTCGCCCGGCCCAAAAACCTTGAAACTGATATTTACTTCACCTTATTCCATCAAGGAATGGGCGAACTACACTTCCTTCTACCTTCTCCTTCCTCCTACCCATCTCTTCCCCTCTCTCTTCGTCTCATCTTCTTCCTCGATTCCCCCGACGTCGGTAGCCGTTAACGCAGTTCTGGCAATTAAGGGAAAAATAGCTCCCGCTTCTCTTAAGGAAAATTTAAGGGGAACTCGTCATTAGTCGGCCCGATAAGTTCGTCGTCCTTATTCCCAAGCCCGACGTTCAATTTTGCACGTGAGTACCACTCTATGGGACTTCGGAGGGGACCAGCTACTTGGTGGTTTGATAGCCTTTTCCCCCTATACCCAAGTCGGATGAACGATTTGCACACCCGCCCGCTGCATGCTTTCATAGGTGCACCCCTCAGGCTGTGCCTCGCCCAGGCATAGTCCACTATCTTTCGGGTCCCGCGGGCCTGCGCATTCTCAAACCTCTTCTGCAGGTTGTGGCCGACAGACCGTACACCTGCAGAGGGTTCACCCACTCGGGCTTCTTCAGCCACGCAGGCACTCCACCCACCGACTCGCCCATGCATTGACCCTTCAAAACGGGAAGCATAGACAAATTTCACGAGCATCCCAAACATGCAGGAACTCGAACAGGCCCGCCAAAGAGGCGTGTGCTCAAGGTTCTCGTCTGCCATGATGGCCACCGTGAGAGGTTGCGGTCGCTCCCTACTGCAATGCTGGTCACCGTAGCCCATGCTGATAAGCACTCCCAAGTCTATTAAAGAGGGCGGTCGTCCACCCCCATCCATGTGGAGATGCACAACTTCCCTCCATCCGCCTCTCGCTCGACAATTTCAAGCACCTTATAACTTTCTTTCCCAGTCCTTTTCATCCTCCATTGTGATACTTCTTTGCCGTCGGTCCCGACGCCAATTTCTGGCCTGGTCAACAGAAGGGAAAATGAAGAAAAATAAAAGTAAAAAATTAAATCAACAAAAATAAAAATAGTAGAATTGAAGAGGACGAGGACCGTCCGACGCCCACTGGGTCTTGTCAATCAACCCCAGGCTTGGGCCGGTCTGGCAAAACCAAAGGGGAGTCCCTTAAGACCCTCGACCCCTCGGTCTCCGCCGATCGCGCTCCTTTGCTCCGCATCGCCACTTGCTGACCTCGAACCCCAAACCTACGGCTTGAAAGTCCCATACCGTAACCATTAGAACTAGGCCAAAGGCTAAGCTAGGTAGGCGGGAACCTGCATATGCATAGTCGTGAGACCATGATTGGTCCTACCCGCACAAACCAGGCTTTTGCCTTGGCCTACCGAACAGCCCCCCAGACTGTCAAAAGATGATGCCCACGCCCAGGTTTATGGTCGTCTGGTTCCTTGGCCGTCTGACACACCATTTGTATCACCGAAGCTCCCAACTTCCCTCATGCTAAACCTGACAAGGTCGCGCCTTTTAACGTGTCGCCCAACACAATTTTCCTGCGCATGTGTAAAGTGAAATCTTTGTCTTCCTTGCTATGAGCCCTGCCGGAGGCCGAGCTGGTTTGCAAAGTTAAGTTCGTGTCTTATAAATAAACAAAAAAATATAACAAAAAAGAAAAACTACAGAGAAGGTAACTGGATCCTATGGTTCTGAAGCCTTCCGCCGACCTACACAGCTGATGATTATCGACTATCTCACAATGCAACGCATTAATGCATCCCCGCACATTCTTTAATTTGGTCGTATTTTGACTCAGAGTTTCGGCAAGAGCGAGGTTGTCGAGGTGTGCGCCCTGACGGGATTTGCCCCATCAGCACATCACGTTGATCAAGGACACCCCCAGTGTGTCCTTTAAAAAGGACAGCAAATACCCTTGTAAGGGTGTTTGCTACGACACCGTCGAGGTGAACTGGTTATCCTCAGCTTCTGTCGATCCGATCTGTAGAATAGTTGCACTGAGATCCGGTCATGCACGTTCCTCCTCTACTTTTTGCTGGCTCTCCAACCGTACGCCCGCGCTTCCAAATTCTCTCTGATACTCTTTCCCTTTTTCAAAGGCTAGGTACCTACAGAATCAAAAATTTTCCTTTTCTACATACCTCTCGCCAGGGTGGTCAAGCCCCGGCCCGAGGGGCCGGGCAGGGGTGCGGGAGTCCGAGGGTGGGCACCCCTGACCTCGGTTCCGCCCCCCCCCCCCAAAAAAAAAAAAGAAAAAAAAAAGCAAGGGGGTGCACAGCAGCAGCCTGCACCCCCTGGGCCGAACTACAAAAATGCAGTTTCGGCGCCACCTTGGGGCCCCCCCGGGGCTACACCCACCCCTGGTAAACCCGGGATGGCCCTGGGCGCGGGGCCGGGGCGGGGCTGAGCGGGGTGCGAGGCCGGGGATGGCTTGGAGCAGGGGCAGGGGCAGGGGCGGGGGTCGGGGCCAAGGGCGGGG
>BFEA01000556.1:825293-835941 GCA_003427395.1 Chara braunii | reverse complement strand
AGAGAGAGTGAGAGGGAGGGAGGGAGGGAGGGAGGGAGGGACGAAGGGAGAGCAGGCGGCCACGCGGGTGCATGAGAGAGAGTGGGAGAGAGGGAGAGGGAGAGGGAGAGAGGGAGAGAGGGAGAGAGGGACAGTGCATGTCCAATCGTCTTCCCCGAACAAAACGCACCCTGATAATGAATGAGTACAAGTTATCTTCATGGGCGGGTGCAGCCAGGAAATCCCCAAAATGGCTTAGCACCCTGAAAATAAAGGTATACAAGCTAACTTTCCAGTCAGGTGCAGCCAAAATGTGTGCGAGTTCTGTTCAGGGCAGCTTCTGCCCTCTTCCATTCCCGAGATCACCCTCGCTGTGTGTACACCGTCCACCCCACATCGGACAAAAAAAAAAAAAAAAAAACTGTTTCGGCAAAACGGACGTGTTGTATGCGTGCGAACAACCCCCAGGGTGCGTAGAACGCTGTTGTGCGCACGCGTACATCACATTACATCACATACATACAGACGCCTCGAACAACACCCTGCCTGTTATGGGTTGCGGGGAAGAGGGGGTCCACGGGCAGATGGCGTGTTGAGGAAGCTCGGATAGCATGCTTCATCCACTAACAAAGATTCCAGATGCTAATCATTTCAAGGAGTGCATCGCAGCGAGGTGAGGACCATCGTAGGTAGTTACATCATGGAGTGCGTTGACCACACTATAGGGGCTCTCCTTAGGTTTGGAGGAGACGTTGAGATTATCATTCAATAGCGCCACTACAAGGGATGGGGGTAGCTTGAAGGGCAGTCAGCCGATTGGATCCGACATACCATGGACTTGGATCAACTAAATGATAAGGATGCTTTTGAGAACTCATACTCATTGCTTCGCTCCTTTGTTTTTTAGTCTAATTTATTAGACACCCAAGAAACATAATCATTGAAAGAGACAGCTTCCACTACAATAGGCATAACGCCATGATTGGTACCACAAAGTTCACTACATTGACCATAGTAAACTCCCGATTGGATTCGACCATGGTATGGGTGTGTCAGAATTTACTCAGTTGACATAGGGTTAGGGTTACATGAGGGACCTGAGGGTGGGTGGCCTGATACCTGGCTAGGCGGACAGTGATTGCTCCAGCAGGTGCAGCTGGAACCATCTACAAACAACGAGACACTGGACCGGGTGGACCCTGTTTCCAGCTTGTGCAGGAACCATCTACAAATGGGGAAGAAGCCTATTATTGGGAGATGTTTTTATCAGCTCCAAAAATTGGGCCCTCTGCAGACGCTAGAAAAAAAAGGGGACAAAACAAAGATCTCCAAAGTGGGGAGCCACCAGGCTTCCATAAGCCCGCGCCTGTCTGCGGCACCCAGGTTGACCAGCAGGTGCACATGGAGTAGCTGGACTGGATACTGGTAGTTTAACCACCAGTCTGATTCACAGGTATTTTGTTCCGACGCGGAAGTTAAACCTCCGGGGCTTGGGCGTACTGGACGGAAAAGGCTGGCAGCACCAGGCAAAAAGAGGCAATCTCACATCCGCAGCAGTTTGCTTTTTCTTTGGCATGCAGAAGAAATCTGGAAAGGAAAAAAGAGGGTCGAATGCACTGGTGGTTTAGAGGGGGGAAAAGAAGGAAAAGAAAAACATATCTGCCGCTAGGATGTGTGGACATATCAGCAAGCACTCTGGTTTCATCAACCACGGCGAAGTAACAGACAAGACTTCTCTGCTTACGGAGTACAGACTGGAATGCACAGAAATGAATAATGCTGATGCACATACGTTCTGCACTCGATGGCCGAGCGTGGGGTGATACGAAATCAATAAGATGGAACAGCAAACAATCAACCTCACCGGCAAATCCAGCCTACTAGAGACAGCAGACACAAACACATTTATGCTCCCCTTTTTACTGCCACATTCTGCCCCTCCTTGGGCGGTTGACACCGATCCGCGCTTCTCCTTCAGTTTGAAGATGATAGGCATTCACTACTCTCATCAATGCAACACAGCACACATGAAGGGGAAAATGTCAACCAATCAGAGATTATCAGACTGATAATGTGCAAAAGAAATTCCTCTTCAAAGCTGGGCATCAGTCCTGCCTGCCCTATACAATTCTCTAAAAGTTCACTCCCAATATAAACAACACAGCCGTTCGGCGACAGCTGGAGGAAGCTGGCAACAGGGTCTGGAAACAAAAGAGACTATCTGCACTACAGCATGGACAAGTTGATCTAGCCACTAATCAATCTCTCTCTCACACACACACACACACACACACACAAAAAAAAAAAAAAAAAAAAAAAAAAAAAAAAAAACAACTAGTCCGAAAGCAATGATCATAAAACACTCACCAAACACGAACAAAAACTAAACTGAGAATTCTGAAACGCCCAAACAATGGAACCAAGCAACACTGCCAAAGGGGAACAAGGGGTGAATGAAGGAACTGCACTCTACTTCTCTGTCATGCCCAAAACGGAGTCCGTATGCATGTGGTGATGAAATTAGCAAAGCTGCTTCCAATGCTCACTCCAGAAACAGCACCCTAACAATGATATGCCTTCCCCTACATCGCGTGCTCATTTTGTCACACTTTTCATTCGACAGGTGCGAAGCTAACAACTCATCGTCGACCTGATCATTGATGCTCTTTCCTTGTTTTTACTAAACTGCTACTACTAAATATATATCCAATATCAAAAGTTGGTACGACAAAAGAGAAGAAACAAGGAACGAAAGGGCCGAACAGGCAACGACTTGCACCCTCCATGCAAATTCTGCTACTCGACTTCGACGACCACCAAACGTTCGACAAACCGATCAAGGAGAGAGTACAACATCTATCTGGACCAGAGGGGATTGCCTACCCTCCCCCAACCCAACCCTCCCTAGAGTAGCACAGGTGCCAGCACGTGCCTAGACTGAGAGGAAGTGTCTCACCTTCCCCACATGAACAACATTAGCATGAGCACCACCAGCAACATCAGCCAGCGATCACAGCTTTCCCTTCTCATCATATACATTGCCAAGTACTACTAATGCATTTGATCAAAACAGCTCTTCGCTTTCCCTGTGCAATAAAAAAAAAATGGCTTACTTCGCATTCTCCACTTTCGCAGCAGCCATGGGAGATACTCTAGAGGAATTAGGCGCCTTCGCTTTCCCTGTGCAATAAAAAAAAATTGGCTTACTTCGCATTCTCCAGTTTCGCAGCAGCCATGGGAGATACTCCAGAGGAATTAGGCGCCGGGGGAGGTTCCACTCCCACATCCTTGATCAAATCCCCAATGCTTCTCTCCAGGTCATCAATCCGCCCCCCCATCTCATCTAGTGAACATCCCGTCAAGGACCATACATACGTACATGCATACATACACACAATCAAGGATAAGCACAGACAAACCATTCTGCAACCAGACTCGTCTTCTTCCTTAGCATGCATGAAAAGACCATTCTGCAACCAGACTCGTCTTCTTCCTTACTCAGCATGCATGAAAAGAGATGGCAATCACACTGGCGCCAGGCGCCCACACAAAGCTCAGAGATATCGACGCCAAGAACACGGTTCGGATTCAAACTTGCTTCCGATGGCTATGGCGCCTGTGCGCGCACACAACACCCAGCCGGCACTGTATCCCAGCAACCGTTCACACGCACGCTACTCTGAATCTCCCTGGATGTCCCACACATGCGCACACTGCACACAATACTCGCACACTTGTACGCTACAGCCTACCTCTCACCTATGGCAGCTATGGCTGCCTTCTACCTTCCCTACCAACTAGCGGCTATCGCCACTTTATCTCCCTCACAGCCCACTTCTTCTTCGGGCCCCTGCAGACCTCCTTGCACAAGACGCTCAGGCAGCACTTCCGCACGGCTCACAGGCAGAATGAATGAATGACTGGACACTGCCTCTTGATTTATACTCGGTTGGTCGCTGGTCTGCTCCTTTCCACCAGGCCCAGGGTGCACACAGTCCCACATGGTACTTGCTGACTTGGCAAAGTGCAACTGGGACTGGGTACCACTGATTAGGTGAGGTTGGACTGCCCACTTGCCCACTTGCCTCTGGCCTGACTCTGGTAATTCTCGATACGCCACTTCCGGACCTTCTGGAAGTCTGCAGACTTAGCCTTTCGGGACTGTAGCAGCTACGACCTTGACCTTTCGAGAATGTAGCAGCTACAACTTCTACACAGCTAAGACCCCTACATGACAGACCTACGGTTCAAGACCCGACAACCACACTAGCCTGCGACAGACAACAAACGACTACCAAGACACAGGTCGCACAGCTACTACTACACAGCTAAGACACCTACTTGACAGACCTACGGTTCAAGACCCGACGACCACACTAGCCTGCGATAGACAACAAACGACTACCAAGACACACGTCGCGGGTTCAAACACACAGGGGTCGACTTGGTACTGTACACGGGTGAGGGCAAGGTCTAGGGATTGAGCCCTGGGATCTGCGTCTGCTACCATAAAGGTAAAAACTGTTGTACTCCCGCCGGCCTAAATTCGAGGTCCTCCGAGAATACTTCAGTCCAAGGCAGGACCTTTCCCTTTATTATCTCCCTCACAGGCTCGTACTATGTCAGGAGCAGTCTCTAGAAGTTTCGTTCTGGTAAACCAGCAGTCGTCCTCTGGATCTTGATCCGCAAATCTGACTTTATACTGTCTCTGCGGACAACCTCTACCTCCAGTTCTAAATACATCATCTACCATACGGTCAATCTCTCTTGGCGCCAGCTTTGGCTGGATTTAGGCTCGCCAGAGTTCAGATGCAAGAGGCAAATAACGGAAGTTGAACCCGTGTTTTCGAATTCACAATCTGACACTTTGACCTATTAAGTTATATTCGTCGTCTCAGGAGGAATCATCGATTTTCTCGACCGGAAGTATTGACTTGGTGTGCAAGGTAACAACTTTGACGCATGGAAAACTGGGTAAGTATGGAGTTGTGCTGGAATCTCTATGGTATAGGACGGCCCATCCTCTCCGACGAAGCGTTTTAGTCTGTCGTGTTTACCATTTTCACCGAGCGACCTACCGTCCATGTCAGGAGGAATCATCGATCTTCTCGACCGGAATTATTGACTTGTTGTGCAAGGTAACAACTTTGACGCATGGAAAACTGGGTAAGTATGGAGTTGTGCTGGAATCTCTATGGTATAGGACGGCCCATCCTTTCCGCCCTTGACTTCTAAGACTGCCCATGGTCCTCTATATGCAGGCAACAGCTTCTGCGAAATGTTCTCCTTAGGGACAAACTCTTTGGACTTGACCCAGACTAAGTCGCCGACTTGAAACTGTGATGGGTAACAGTGCTTATTAAGCCTGTTCTATCATCTTATGCTGGGCCTTCCTCAGGTTCTCGATTTACTGTAGCAATCTCTTTCTCGTGTTGTAACGCAAAGTCCCTAGTACCGGCCGGTAGCCTCTGAATTTGGTCACAGTTCAGTCCCTCAAACGGTCTAAACCTGAGTAGATCTGGATTTTGTGATCAAGCGGGTAAACCACATGCCAAATTGGCCTGGGTGAACTTGGATATTGCAAAGATTCATGTACTATGGAAACTCTGACGCCACACTTCATGCACACGGACAAAAAAGTTGAAGGCGTTCCCGAATTTTCTTGGTAGAGGCAACTTCGTTGCACACAGTTTAAATGACTTTGTTCATTGGGAGTGTGACACGTTGCTAAGTGCACGCTGTTGTTGTACGTGCTAAGCATCTCGTCCCAGTTAACCTGATCGGGCCTAATGTACATTCTACCAACTTGTTGCAGGATTTTGTTCATCTGTTCAGTCTGACCGTTAGTTTCTGGATAATGGCCCGACGACATCAGCAACTTAGCCGTAGACGCTCATCAGTTCCTGCCAGTTCTGACTGGTGAACCTGATATCTCTGTCACTAACTATGGACAGCGGTAGACCATGCTCACTGACCCAATGATCAAAGAACTTCTCTATTACTAAGTCGGTGCGTGACTCTGAAGGCAAAGGAATAAAAACTGCATATTTGCTGCACCTATCAACTACGCCCATGACTTGGCTCTTGCCATGCCCACTTCGAACCCCAGCATCCATGAAATCGATGGATACAGAATCTCCGGGTCCTGAGGAAATAGGGGCTTGCGTAATCGTCTTGTTTCTCTAGCACACCTTACAACTGCGTACGTACTCTATGTAGTCGGCCTTCATGCCAGGCCAAGTATACGCACTAACAAGGTTGGCTAACATCTTCGACCAAACGAAATGGGGCCCCGTGTCGTGGCATTCCCCTAAGATCAGGCTACGAATCTCTTCACTATTAGGAACGCACTATCCACTACATTAGTCTTCTGAAATAGTAACCCGTCCGTAGTGCGGTAATGGGGCTCCGTTTCTGGGGCCTCCTTAACTCTCTTGAGGAGGTCACTATAGGGTCGTGCCCATATGCACCCTTGACCTTCTGCTGCAGGTCCCTTCCTATGTCCAGATAATGTACTATCGCTCCAAAGTAGTCTGCTCTCCTTCTCAGAGCGTCCAAAACTACATTGTACTTCCCTTTGACAAGCCTAAGCTCAAAGTCGAATTGGTCTATTTTTGTGGCCCACCTACTAAGCTTAGGTGTCATCTTGGCCCGAGTCTTCAGCCACCTCGATGTCTCGTGGTCTGAGTAGACTTTGAAGCACCTCCCAAGCAAGTAGTGCTTCCAGTGGTCTAATGCTTGCCTGAGAGCGTAGAGTTCCCTCTCATAGGTCGATGTCGCTACCTTCTCTGAAGGCATCCTAGCAAACACGGGTTTATACCCATTGCCATCATCTGACTGTAGAACAACACCTATACCATACTACCTCGCATCAGTTGTGACAACAAAGGGTAAAGATAGGTCAGCCACCTTGATGGTCCCACTTCCAGAATGCCTTTTTCTTCGGTAGTCTGCGAAGGGGAGCAGCAATTGTGGAGAAGTTACAAACGAACTTCCTGTAGTAGTTTGCCATCCAAGGAACGACCTCAGTTTTGCGAGGGTACGCAGGGTTGGCCAATCTCTAATCGCTGCGATCTTACTGTCATGAAGCTTTATACCATCACCATCTAACACGTGGCCCAAGTATAAAATCTCGGTCTTGGCCCACTTGCACTTCTTCGCATTGATCTTGAAATTTGCTTCGCGCAACTTTTCTAAGATCTACCTCAGATGAGCCTCGTTCTCCGGGAGGGTCTTGCTAAAGATTAGAATCTCATATAGATAAACGACTACAAATCTATCTAACCACAACCTAAACAAATCATTCATTAAGTGCTGAAACGTAGCTGGCGCATTGGTCAGTCCAAAGGGCATCACTATAAACTCGTAGTGCCCATACCTAGTCCTGAACGTCGTTTTGTACTGGTCATCAAGGTGAACCTCTATCTGGTGGTACCCTGACTTCAAATCTATCTTGGAGAAGTACTTGCAGCCCTGCACCCGATCCAACATATTATCTATACGGGGTAGTGGTTCTACATTCTTCACTGTAGCGACGTTGAGAACCCTATAGTCAATGCACATTCTGAGCTCTCCCTCCTTCAGATGGAACTTCGTACTGGCGCGGCTTGCTGCCATACTTGCGATCTGAGATGACGCGGTTAACCTCCTGATGACCATCCATAGGAGGGTCCTGCGATCGTCGGCCCGGGAAGTCATCGCTCTTAGCTGGTGTATATGTTGCCAGCTTTGACGCATGAAAGACTGGATGGACCGTCAAATGCTCAAGAATGTCGATCACAAATGAAGGGCCATCGGGCTCATCGCCCGCAGCTGATGTCACTGTCCGTGGTCCAAACCACTTAGGGAGTAGTTTGCGTGAGACATCCTGTTCCAATGCAAACTCTTCCGAGGAGAACCAAACTCGATCTCCGGCGCGGATGGGACATGGTACGCGACGCCTGTTGGCTTGCTGCTGCATGCGGACTTGAGCCTTTTGCATGTTTGTGCGGGCTTGAGCCAGCAATTCCCTGTACTTCCGGACGGAAGCGGGAGAGCAAGCGGCGTCAATGTCGGCTGGTCGAGGGAGGAGAAGATCAGCGAAGATACGGCCTTTCCGTCCACCGTGGTGCAACTCGAATGGAGTCACACCGATCGCCGGGTGCACTGAAGTGTGGTAGGCGAACTCAATGTCGAGGAGGCGGTCAACCCAATCCTTCTGGTCCGGACGGATGAGCGTACGAAGCATCATTTGAGCGGTCTGATGTGCCCGCTCCGTTTGCCCGTCTGTCTGTGGATGCCGAGCCGAACTGGGTTTCATCGTCGTGCCGGACTCCTGCATGAGAGAGGTCCAAAAAGTCGACATGAAACGAGTGTCGCGGTCGCTGACTATGTCCTCGGGTACGCCGCGGCCACAAATCCAACCGGTGTGCAAGAGGCGTGCCAACTCGGGAGCCGTGGAGTAGTACTTGCAAGGAAGAAAACGTGCGTACTTGCTCAATCGGTCCACAACCGTGAGGATGCCGTCGTGCCCGAGCCGGTCTCGAGGAAACGGACCGGTGACATCCATAGCAATGGAGATACCAGGTTCCCAGGGGATAGGCATCGGGCGTAACTCGCCATAGGGATTGCGGTTGCGGGGTTTGCTGCGTCGGCAAACTTCGCAAGAATCGCAATACCGCATGACATCGGAAATGAGGTCGGGCCATCGGAATCGTTGTCGAAGCCGTGCAATCGTGCGATTGACTCCGAAATGGCCGGCGAGTCGCGAATCATGATACTCGCCGAGAAGGCGAGTCCGAAGACGGCGGTCGCGTGGGACACACAGTAAGTCCTTGCCTCTCGAGTGGAGGAGCAAGTACCCGTCGACAATGCGATAGTGGCTGGCCGGCGGGTGATCCGAAGATAGTTGCGCATACGACGTAGCAAACTCTGGGTCAGACTGATAGCCCCTGATGAAGTGTCGCTGGAGGTCCTCGTCGAACGCGAAGGCGTGATGCGTCATAGCGCAAAGATCAGGTCGTCGCGAAAGTGCATCTGCTGCGCGATTGGAGAGGCCGTCAACGTGTTTCGGTGTGAAATCAAACCGGTCGATGAAGTACATCCACCGTCCAATCGTGCTGCTCACCGTGTCCTGCGTCTTGTAGTAGGTCAATGGGTTATTGTCGGTGACCCATGTGAACCTACGACGCCCAAGAAGGAAGTGCCGCCATCGCTTGAGAGCCATGACGAACGCAAGCAGCTCCTTCCTTGCATCATCCAGAGAATTGATGGGAGGCACTTTGTGGCTGAAATACTCCACACGGTGCCAATCCTCGCCGTCGTGCTGCTCCAAGACTGCCCCAATGCCGTAACCGGAAGCGTCAATCGTCACTCTCGTAGGCAGACTGGGGTCGTAGATGCTAAGGACGGGTGCCATGAGCATGGCCGTCTTGAGTGCTTGGAAAGCCTGGCGCGCGTCGTCATCGAATACGAATGGCACCTTTGGCGATTGTAGTCTCGTCAGAGGTGCGGCAATCCTTGAGTATCCGGTGATGAAACGCTGATAATAGCCTGCCAACCCCATGAATGAACGAATGTTCGTGGTGTTGGTGGGCTCGGGCCATACGCGGATGGCCTCGATCTTGTCCGCAAGCGGACGGATGCCTTGCGGCGTCACATAGTGTCCCAAGTACTCCAGCTCCTGCTGTGCGAACTCGCACTTGCCGCGGTTTGCTTTGTACTTGGCCTGTCGTAGCCGCTCCAAAACGGTGCGCAGGTGTTCCACATGCTCGTCCACACTCCGACTGTAAACCAGAATGTCGTCGAGGTATATAAGTACAAAACGATCCAGCATGTGTCGGAACTCCGTCGTCATAGCCGCATGGAAAGTGGTTGGGGCATTCGTAAGGCCAAATGGCATGACCAGCCATTCGAAATGCCCATACCGAGTCTTGAACGCGGTCTTGTAGCGATCCTCCTTGCGAATCTCGAGTTGGTGGTACCTTGACTTGAGATCCAACTTAGAGAAGAACTGGGCGCCGCCCAATCGCTCGAGAAGGTCGTCGATGCGTGGGAGAGGGCCGGCGTTCCTGATCGTCTGCGCGTTGAGCTTGCGATAATCGATGCACAACCGCAGGCCCTTGTTCTTCTTCCGGACGAAGAGAACAGGAGCACCGTATGGCGATGAGCTAGGCCGAATCCAGCCTTTCTCTAGAAGGTCGTCGAGTTGTGCCCGAAGCACACTTAACTCTTCCTCGCTCATTCGGTAGATGCAACCGCGCGGAGGTACGGCCCCGTCCTCGAGGATGATCTTGTGGCGGATGGGTCGATCCGGTACTACTCCATGCGGGTCTTCGAACACGTCGCTGTAGGCGTCGAGAAGTTTGGTGATGCGTGGATCCRAAGGTGAGTCCGTCGATGAAGCGTCATGTGGCGGGAAGGCGTGGAGAAAACACCCCCCCATCTCCTCGATGTCGTCTCTGATGATGGAAGCTCGCATGCTTGCGGCGGATACCACGTGGCAGMTGATCGAAGGATGAGGAAGAGGCACCGTGAATGGAACTAATACTCCGTTCCTGTCACGAACGTGAACGGTACGGTTGAAGAAGTTCACCGAGTGATCCTTGCTTCGCAGCCATGACATGCCCAAGATCATGTCGAATTTGGTGTCCAGAATGTCAAAGGACACCGCCTCACTTGCGTGAGGGGC
>BFEA01000556.1:801556-820823 GCA_003427395.1 Chara braunii | reverse complement strand
AAGCTTCCAGGCAAGAGCCTGGAAGTTTCCCTGTAGGGAAACAGGCTGGAGGTCCGGGACGGGCCCTGCAGGGCCCGTGTGGCTGCACAGTATGCCACACCTAATCCACCTCTTCTCGAGGAGCTCGTCTAGCTGTCTACGCAGCTCCTCCAACTCCTTGGGAGACATTCTATACACTGCTCCCTTAGGAGTCTTACTGCCAGGCTCTACCTCAATACAGTGTTGGATAGGACGCGGGACTACTCCGAAAGGAGACTATGACAAATTTGTGTACTCTTACAGCAACTTGGCAGTAACCGGGTTGGCGGGTTCCTCTTTCCTATGCTCACTAATAGGCCTAACATAGGGTACAAAAACTTGTTCTTCTAGTTGCTCCTTTACTAAAGGTGTGAACGCGGAAGCGTTGAGACAGCAATATGCCATCGGGTTGTCTACTCCTGACACATGAAACAGACGAGCCGTCTTGACACCTGAAGGACTAGGAAGCCTACACATGCTCTCTTAGATATAGTGTGGCCCTTGCTGCCTCTCCCCAGTCCATTCCTGGGACTATATCAAACAGGGGATTGCCCTCTACGAGGAGAGTCAGGGAATGGAGAACCCTTTCTACTTTCCCATCTTTCTCTAGGCGGAAATACGCTTGGACTCCCTCGATGTAATCCCCGATTCGCATAGTGCGGTTCTCTGCAAGGATAATGACTGTGGGATCTGCTAGCTTTTGGACTTTCAAATTTAGCTTTAGCTTCTGCAGCGCTTTCCTGCTGATATAGCTTCACGTGGCCCCACTATCTATTAGGGCCACTACTCGGCCTCTAAAGACCTCAACGTCTACTAACAATAGCTGCCCTTTTCCATCTTTCTTCATTTTGACCCAGGTTGGCATCCTCTCCTTCAGCTCCTCTGCCAGTCCTGAGAGGGAAGCACCTAGAAAGACTCAAATACAAGCAGTCTCTGGACAACTAACTAGGCGCTGGCCAGCAACCTCTGTTATAGGCACATGTGGTTTGGGAGTTTCCTTGTGATGCGTTCACTCTCTTCCACACGACCTAGGGGTAAGGACAGTTGCGACCCCTACCGGCGGTTGCCTTTTACTGCCTCTGTAGCTGATCGCCGAACATCCCTGTATTTGGGGCAATATATTTAATAATATGCCCCGGGTCACCGCACCAAATGCACTAACCATAATCGATTCTCCTTTGCCAAATAATTTGTTCTAGCCCCAGCGATTCCCAGGGTCTGCCTTGAGGCCGACTAGGGTGCCATTTACCCTTCCTATAAAGTGATCAATTGCCACGAGGACGGTTTTGCGGGGGACCTTGACCCCTTCCTCCCTCTTGGTTGTGTTACCTCTACCGCCAACCCCCTAGCCGCCCTTTCCTCTACCACCCGAGGCCTGGCCCTTTTGGCCCTAGCCTCTTCCCCTTCCTTACAACCTCCCTCCGTCCGTGATAGCAACGTAAGTACTCCGCTGGCTCATGCCACTGTCCTCCTCTTCGAGGCCCCACTCAATCTGGCTGTAGGGAACCTCTTCCATACCACCTTCGTCTAACGTGAGGATCAATTGGCCCTGACTTGGCCAGAGACAGTACGGCCCTTCCACTTTTGGCCTTTGTGTAAGTCCTTGTGCCAAAAAGTGGAAACTGTCATCATGGACTTCACCTCAAAAAACACAACATCCCTACTCAATGTATCGTAGGTCATGTTGGGCTGTCTACTCTTCTCGTAAAAGTGCCCGTGCAGACTCTCGGGCATGGCATGAAAGAATAGCTGAACCGATGGGGGCTCAGTAACCCCATGGTCAGGGACGGTGACTAACTCATCCATCACACCCTTGAGTGCCCTGGCACTCTTCCACTGTTGTGAGTGAATAGTCTGCAGCTTGTCAGAGGCCTTGAGCCCCCTAGTGACGTCTGCAAACCGCTCTCAAAGGGCCTTCAAAAACTCACTTAAGGGTGTGATCGCTAAGTAGGCGACCATATCATTGTCACATCTGGCAACGCTGGCTAACGACCTGGCAAAGCTAGAGGCCTCATCTCTAATGTGTGGAAGGTCACGAGGACTTACTTGTTGGGGATGATATCCTGGAATGTGTGGAAGGTCACGAGGACTTGCTTGTCGGGGATGATATCCTGGAGGTGCACATAAAAATTTATGTTGGCCTCCCAGTGATCGAAGTTCTCTCCCTTTTTCCCACTGTAGGGATCAGGGAACTTCACCTTTACGCAGTCTCCACGGGGGCATGCTTCTTCCTCCTTCGGGGGTGTTATTTTGGCAACTTCTATCGCGCCTGTACAAAACTTCTTTGTATTATCTAACTGCGCCTGCACTTCTGTGCCCACATGCAGCATCATTTCGCGTGCAAAGTCTTTTAAATCCTAAGCGTATGGACTGCAGGGCGATATCGTGGCCCCTCTGATGGCGGAATTGCTCTTGCTGCGCCCTCAATAGTACCTCTACGTTTTGAGACACGAGCCAAACCTGGGTCTCGGGATCAGCGGTTTTCTTTAACTGTCCTCCCCTCTCTACAACCTCATTTAGTCTTTTTTCCATCTCATCCGCCGCCTCCACTCGCAGTCTCCTTTCCCTGGTGAGGCGCAACTTCCACTCTAGCTTCTTCTCCTTCATATTTCGCTAGCGCAAGGGATTAGTCTTCGCCTGAATCTCCTTCACCGCTGCCTCCCTCTCGGCCTGGGAACATATAGCATTGCCTCCTCTTCTTCCCCCATCTACAGGTTTGCCACCCACTCAGTCACCATCTTCTCCAGCCTTGTATCCACACTGTCGATTACTCATAAGCATATTTATGATTTATTTTAATATTGATTATTCATTCTGTTGATTTTCTTTTCTTATATTAACTATTTAATTTCATTTTATTTGACTCCCCTCTTTCCTCTCTTCACATGTTTTCCAAGGGAATTTCTTCTTCTTCTTCTTCATCCTCTTCATCCACTGAGACTGCAACTTTTTCTTTCTCTTTTTGCAGCCTTTTCAACTCCAACTATTTTTCCTTCTTGGCTTTCTCTTCCAGGAGTGCCACCTTCTTCGCCTTCTTTTGCAACTCCTTTTCTCTCTCAACCTTCTGCTCGACCAATATCCTTGCGGCCTCCTGCTCCTGCTCCTTTGAATAAGGTGGGGTCCCTCTACCACCCCTTGTCTCAACTCTACACATGGATATGTGCCAGAAGCCTAGTGGGAACAGGAGACGCGAAAGGGTCCCCCACAGGGAGAACCCCACGAGCAAACCGTACATCGGGTAGTCATCCATGGTGAATTGTGCAGAAGTGACTGTTCCACTCCTCACCACTTAGACTTATCCATAGACTGACTAACTGACTCTCTAAGGACTACAGAATCCTTGTGGGATCCTATCAGCTATGGTCTCTAGCCTGGACCTACTACTAAGGCTGTCACTACAGGACTTCACTGCTGATCAGGAGGCATTTAAACCGCCAGTACCTTTCCATGCCTTTTTTTTTTACCTCCGAGCATGCCGGAAGGTGCCCCCACAGGGTCGGCACAGCCTCGGCCAGGACTCGGATTTGAAGCAGAAAGAGCCAAGAAAAAGAAGAACCCAAGAAAAAAAACTCTCGTTGGGAAATACGGCCTCCCCACATACGACGCTGACAGTGCGCCCGTTGTCACTGACAAGGTCATCCTGAGATTCCAAGCAGGAAGAGGAAAAAACAAGAAGGAAAAAAAAACAGCAATATACTTCATTGGGAAAGGAGGCTGACAGTGCACCTGTTGTCACTGACAAAGGGCCGCACTACACTACTCTCCAAATGTGCAAAATGAGACTGAATCCACCGCTAGAACATGGAAAGATAGTGCTATGTGCAAAATGAGACTGAATCCACCGCTAGAGTATGGAAAGATACAGTGTCGTCTTCTTTGTCTTTTGCGCATGTGGAGAGTAGTGCAATGAGGCCCTAAGTAATCCCGAACGGGCCTCACTCTGCTATTCACCCGAGGAGAATGAATCTTCCGCTCGAACATGGAAAGATACACCGCCGTACATATTTTGACTTTTGTGAATGGGGCTCACTCGACTGCTCACCCTTTGCACACGAAACATAAAATATGGCGGTGTATCTTTCCATGTTTAGCGACACGTTCATTCTTATCTTGTACGTTCGGTGAGTAGTGTAGCGAGGTCCATATGTATCTTATGCTAGGATCTTTTTGTGATAGAGTGAGGCCCTCTTTTTACTCCGCCGCGTACTCCTGTTTTCGCGTCTCAGAAGCGTTTTGTTTTCCTTTTCTTTTTTTTCCGTTTTCTTTTCTTTTCTATTCTTCGCTTACGAAACGACAACCCTCTTTCTTCGGTTTGCCTTCTCCCAGCCTTGGCAACCAGCCGCGGACTGGTTCAGGAAGGAAGCCTCAAAGGTACTGGCGTTTAAGGAGATCCCCCATAACTCCTCAGGAAATTTTAACGTCGCAAGCAGGACAACGTGATCAGCAAATCCTCTCAACATTTAGACAGCTGGTTGTGCAGTCCACAACTTGGGTTTTGGGCCAACCATGCCACACTGCGCATCCCACCGGTTTGTACTGGTCCTTGGGAGGGTTACTCCTCCGGGACGTGTCAGACGTCAAACATGGACAGCAGCCCTACTCAGCCCGTGTGGGTTTGGTCAATGCAGCTCTATGACTGAGTCCTATCACCTAGACAAAAGAGACTCGATGCAGAAAGGAGAGTCAAACAGACTCAGCAAGTACCACGGCGTGAGTGCTCATCCAAAGGGGGAGGGGATAGGTTGAAGGCTTGGCAAGATTATACCAACTCCAGGTTGGTCGAACCTCGATCAATGGCCTTGGTCAACGCCAATCAATGCTGCAGTTAACGTTGGTAACCACCTTGGTCAAAACCGATCAACACCTAGGTCAACGCTGGTCAACGTCGGTCAACACCTCGGTCAACGCCAGTCTATGCCTCCGTCAACGCTCCAGTCGACTCCACACGTTCGGGTATGGCTGCCGACCCCTTCTCCTTCGCCACCCTTCACCTTCCTCCTCTCTCTCCTCACCTCTTTCCTTCTTCACCCTGGCTATGGCTTCTCTCTCCTCCTTCGTCTCTCCCTTCTCTTTTACTTTCTTCTTCCTCTCGGTCTTCTTTCTTACTTCTAATCCCCTCCTTCCTCTTCCTCTTCGTGTCAGAGCTCAGTGTCTATGGCCGCCACCTTCCTCCTTCAACCGCAACAACCAATCTTCTCTCTCTCTCTCTCTCTCTCTCTCTCTCTCTCTCTCTCGTGTCGTCGGTGTCTGTGCAGGTGCGCGGCGTCCTCCTGCAGTGGTGCAGCTATGGCGGCTCCTTTTCTATGGCGGACCCTGACATGGCGCCCAGTTGGCGCCTCTCCTCCTTGCGCTATGACGCCGATGCTGAAGTGGCACCCAGCTGGCACCTCTCCTACCTCACGTGAATGTCTCTCTCCGTCTCTCTCTCTCTCTCTCTCTTGTCGTCGTTGTTTGTGCAGGTGCGCAGCATCCTCCTGCAGTGGTGCAGCTATGGCGGACCCTGACGTGGCGCCCAGTTGGCGCCTCTCCTCCTTGCGCTATGGCGCCGATGCTGACGTGGTGCCAAGCTGGCACCTCTCCTACCTCCCGTGAATGATGACGATGGCGATACGGGACAGCAGGAACCAGCTCCAATACCAATTGCAACCAGACTCGCCTTCTTCCTTACTCAGCATGCACGAAAACAGATGCCAATCACACTGGCGCCAGGCGCCCACACAAAGCTCAGAGATATCGACGCCAAGAACACAGTTTGGATTCAAACTTGCTTCCGATGGCTATGGCGCCTGTGCACCCAAACAACACCCAGCCGCCACTGTATTCCCAGCAAGTGTTCACACGCACACTACTCTGGACCTCCATGGATGTCCCACACATGCGCACACTGCACACAATACTCACACAATTATACGCTACAGCCTACCTCTAACCTATGGCAGCTATGGCTGCCTTCTACCTTCCCTACCAACTAGCAGCTATGGCCGCTTTATCTCCCTTGCAGCCGACTTCTTCTTCGGGCACCTGCAGACCTCCTTGCACAAGACGCTCAGGCAGCGCCTCCACACGGCTCACAGGCAGAATGAATGAATGACTGGACGCTGCCTCTTGATTTATACTCGGTTGGTTGCTGGTCTGCTCTTTTCCACCGGGCCCAGGGTGCACACAGTCCCAAATGGTTCCTGACTCGACAAAGTGCGACTGGGACTGGGTACCACTGACTAGGCGAGGTTGGACTGCCCACTTGCCTCTGGCCTGACTGTGGTAATTCTCGAAAGGCCACTTCCGGACCTTCCGGAAGTCTGCAGACGTGGCCTTTCGGGACTGTAGCACCTACGACCTTGACCTTTCGAGACTGTAGCAGCTACGACTTCTACACAGCTAAGATCCCTACTTGACAGACCTGCGGTTCAAGACCCGACAACCACACTAGCCTGTGACAGACAACAAACGACTGCCAAGACACAGGTTGCAGGTTCAAACACACAGGGGTTGACTTGGTACTGTACACGAGTGAGGGCAAGGTCTAGGGATCGAGCCCTGGGATCTGCGTCTGCTGCCGTAAAGGTAAAAACCGTTTTAATTCAGAATACATGAGAATTATTCCCTGTTGCGAGTAGAAAGCGAAAAGTGCTCAACGACAGCACCTAAGGAGACTGAAAAAGGTCCATTTTTATGTTAGGAAAAAAAAAAAGGTTCATAATAGACCCAGAAGACAAAGACTAAAATCACTGGACTGAACTGGAAAGCGGGCCAACGAAACGATGAGCGATATACATCACACAGGCCTGACCGCAGTAGGTGGAGAGTCCTCATGCATATGCAACTTGTTCACAACAGATCACGGGTAGTTGCATGACAATAGCAAGGCGGACACAGATACGCACATATTTGCAACTTGTCCACACCAGCCAACATAGGTAGTTGCATGAGAATAGCCAGGTGCACAAACATATACACATAGCATGTTGCCAAGGGTATGTATCCTGTGTGGTCAACACAAGGTTGTGGAGTGGTGGTGGGACGGGTGGAGAGAAGGGTGGTGGCGTGGGTGGTGGGACAGGGTGGTGGAAGGGGTGACTGGTAGGAGGGGTGGTGGGACCGGTGGTGGGAGGGGGTGATATGAGGGGTGGTGGAAGGGGTGAATCATAAGAAAGGTGGCATAATAGGGAGTGGGCAGAGTGAAAGGTGGAACGCGTTGTGGAGAGGGTGGAGGAAGGGGTGGCAATGGGCATAGTGAAAGGTGGGACGGGTTGTGGAGAGGGTGGTGGAAGGGGTGGTGGGAAGCGTGAGTGGTGGGAGAAGTGATGCAAGAGCTTGTGGGGAGGATAGTGAGAGGGATGCAAGTGATTGTTGGGACGGATTTTGGGACGGATAATGAGAGGACTGTTGTTGACATGGTAGATCAGGAGACAGAACAACAACTTGACAAGTGGGGAAATGAAGGAGGCTGTAAACCATGGTCCAGCCAAGGGAAGGTTTGAAGAGTCACCAGCAAGTGCCAGCAACGCGCGTGCACTTGTAAACAAAAACACTAACAGAGTGTAAAGTAACGGTTCTTTAGAAATGACAAAAGAAAAGAACAGAAAAGGAAAAGAAAAAGAAAAGACAACAACGAAAGGAGTCCAAAAACCAAGCATTTTGCCAGTAGCTGCACCTCCCTTTTCATTGTCCCCCACCCCCAATCAAATAGCAGCAGTGTCTAAGGCCAACACTCTCCCACACACCACACACAACCCACTCACATGCGCACTCACAAAATGCTCAGTCTTCGCGTTAGCCGGACCCCCACGGGGGGCCCCATCCCATCTCTAACTACCGCTGTTGGGGTGGGTGGCAACATGCAATCCCTTCATTGTGAGGTAGCTATGTTTGCAGGGGTCCCCTTTATATAGCCTTAGGAGTACCGGTAAGTAGGTAGTGAAAGGCAAAAGAATTTGAGAGAAAAAAAAGAGGAGTCCAAAGACAACAATCGCCACAGTTGAGACAAGGTCCAACAAGCAACAATACTCAGCATATCTGCGCTTCTGGAAAAAAAAAAAAAAAAAAAAAAAAAAAAAAAAAAAAAAAAAAAAAAAAAGCTCAGTTTGTTCAGCCATGAATTATTGAAATACAGACCTGAGTCCAAATCCACATGCACTAGATGAATGGGATCAAATGTTTCTGAATTACCTAGAGTCGCATGCACTAGATGAATGGCATCAAATGCTTCTGAATCACCAAGGGCCGTTTAGTTCAACAATCCATGGATCACTGACACATCATTTGCCTACCGTCTTCCCCCCGAACACCATGCACCATAATTACGACTGTATCAGGCTGGAAACATAGTTGTATACAATAATGATGTGGGCACGTTGTGATCGGGTAAAGACGGTATGCATTCCAACACATAAACATTAAATACACACAGATGGCTGGGCAGGATATTTCTTGAGATAATGGAGTCCGACATGGACTGGAACCGCGATTGCTGCAACGACAACACACAAGACAGAAAACAGAAGCGATTGTTCAGCTCTCCACATCACAAGACATGCACTGGAGTCCCACACGGACTTGAACCTCTATTTCACAATACAGGAAAGAGAAGTCATCCCTCCCTCCCAAAGAATTATTCAGCCCTCGCTATCAATGCCACCTCTCTTTTCCGCACTGTAAAATAGCTATTATTCACAGTGGCATACATGTGGCAATGGCATGCGCAAGAGACAGCACTGTCATGGAGCCAGTCTGGCTGGACAAGCACAGCGAAAGAAATCACAAAAACAGTTGGGAGCAAAGCTTTACGAAAAGCTGTTGTTTTTCAACCCTCTCTCCATCAATGCCACCCCTCTTTTCAAATACTGCGAAAAATAGCTATGGTCTAGTAGGGCCCATGCGTAACACCAGCATAAGCCAAAGACAGCCTGAAACGGTATTCACCTGTTCGCAGTAGCTGATGCAGATCCCAGGGCTCGATCCCTAGTCCTCACCTTACCAGTGTACAGTAGTTGCGTCGACCCCGAGAGTTGAACCCGTGACCTGTGTATTTGTAACAGTCGGTAGACTGCCGTAGGGTCCGTAGGTAGTAGGGGTTCGATCTGTAGACCTGTCGGGTAGTAGTCTTAGCAAGGTTTAGAAGTCGTAGCTGTAGCTCCTCCGAAAGGTCAATGTCGTAGCTGCTACAGTCCTGAAGGGTCAAGGTCGTAGCTGCTACGGTAGCGAAAGGCCAAGTCCACGGCCTTCCGGAAGGTCCTAGCAGTGGCCTTTCGGAGTTGCCCACGTTTAGGCTGAGGCAAGTGTGGTGGAGTCTACCTGTGCTGAGTCAGCAGTACCAGTCCCAGTCAGTCCTAGTCCAGTCAAGCAAGTACCACATGGGACTGTGTGCAGTACGGGCATGGGAAAGGGCCAGACCAACGAACTACAGAAGTAAAAATCAAAGGGCAGCGCCCAGCCATTCATTCATTCCTGCGCGAGCCATGCGGAAGCGCTGCCACAGCGACTTGTGAAAGGTGGCCTGCAGTGAGCCCGAAGACGAAGTGGGCGAGAGAAGGAGCTTAGCCATAGTGATAGGGTAACAGCCATAGCCGCCATAGCTGTAGGTAGAGTGCAGTGTGTGAGTGTGTGAGCGTGCAGTGTATGCGTGTGGGATATCAAAGGTGATCCTGGGTGTGATTAGCAGCGACGAGTGAGTGACGAACAGAGACTTGTACAGGCGCTGAGCCGCCATAACCATTTGAAGTGAACTTGTATCTGAACTGCGTTCTTGTTTGCCATATCTCTGAGTTCTGAGTGGGCGCCTGTCGCCAGTTTGCTGCGCAACCGGTTTGCATGCGTGTGAAGTGTGAAAGATAGCGAGTCTGATTGCACAGCCGATAGCCTGAATGTGAAAGGGTTCCCCGTACATGTGTGGATGACAGAGGAGTGGCCGTGCACAGAGTGCTCAAAGATCCATCTGCTAACATAACAACATATGTTTGTACCCTGGAAAGTAGAATCGACTGAAATGAGTAGGAAAGAAGAGGTTAGAGACTTGTTAAATTTGCCAACAGACATGGCAGAAGCAACAAAGAGAAAACTATCTCATAATGCCTCTTGGAAGGAATCCTGTAACGAGCTACCGAGGTCAAAGTCCTGCACAAGCACAGGACGGTTGTCAAACTCACGCAAGAGAGCACATGCAGTCCCCTGCTGAACCTTCCTCGTGCTTCGGATCAAAACAGAATGCACTACCGTACCGATATGTGGACTCCATTTCCGAGGAGTGAGCCATCTTGAAACGGCACCAGACATCATAAAGGTTGAATCCTCCACAGTTGTAGACGGCTTCCAAATCCCAAAAGGTTTCTGCTGATAGAGATTCGTTACCCCTTCCACGACCCTCGCAGAATTCAGAGTACTTCTGCCAGGAAGCTTTCAACCAGGTCAGCAAAACTTTCAGAGTGTAAGTCTACACAGGAGTCCAAAATGCCCTTCGGCATCATGCTGGTGCCGCTAACTGGGTAATCCATTGACTGACGCAAAAGGTGGGAGCAGTAATGCAAGTACGAGTGGACCGCAAACCCCAAACGTATGGAGGAATTGTTCAAGAAAGAAACCTCTCTCCTAGTAACTTAGCTCGCAGGTTCAACTTGTGAAGGACAGCTACACGCCCTCCATCAGGCCTTGAAGAAGTCAAGGAACTACTTACTAAGCTGCCCTTTTCTCGCCTATTCAGATCGTCAAACTCCTGCAATGGTTGCCTGTTGCCCTTACATGCAGACGTGCATAGTACTGCATGCACATTAAGGCATTTGGTTTGATGTCAGACACAAGAAGGGATGCCTCCAAAATGGATAGGAGCTGATATCTCTGGCACGGGTCAAAAAATCTTGCTGTGCATAAACCACCAGTGCCTCCACACCTCTTTTTCCCAATGCCAACAGAAAACGAACCAATCCAAGCATTTTCGTTTTTGTTTTTTTTTCCCCACTGGCACCGCCCCCGGCCCCAAAAAACGGAGCACATTAACAGCTGTGCAAGGAAAATGAGAGAAAGCGAAAGGACAGAAATCTAGAATGCAAAATCACATTGAGAGCCAGCAAGTCCAACACTGTCCGGAAAGCAGAAATGCACTGATAATCCACCAACCGAGAACCAAAACACTGAATCAGATTGTCAATGAGGGCATACTCTCGCCATCACCAACATGTGTATCCAGATTCCCTCCTCCTACTTGGCGCTCAACCCCCAGACCACAATCACACAGCTTACTAGCAGCCTACGAACTGACCATGCATCCAGTTGACGTCAGCAGCAGAACCAAGTACATGAAGATGTTGACCCTTGTAGACCATCGCCAAGACCAGGTATGTGCCCTCACATCATCAACCTCAGCTCTCTGTCTCTCTCACCCTCCACTTCATCACCCATGTCTTCTCCCTCTTACCCGAAGACCACTGCAACCTCCCGCTGACTGTCCAAGCCGAAGCCCGCCTAAGTCCGCTGGGCTATGACGCTGCCCTCAGCAGCGCCCTGCTTGCCGCACCCTTGTAGACCATCGCCAAGACCAGGTATGTGCCCTCACATCATCAACCTCATCTCTCTCTCTCTCACCCTCGACTTCATCAACACGAAGACCACTGCAACCTCCCGCTGACTGTCCAAGCCCAAGCTCGCCCAAGTCCGCTGGGCTATGGTGCTGCCCTCAGCAGCGCCCTGCTCGCCGCACGACCGCACGCGCACACAAACACTTGCCATACACTAGCGCAACAGCACGCGAGCGCTAGCTCTGGCAGCGCTGCCGCATCAGCATGCAAGCCCCCGATCCGTCCCCGGCACCCTGCCCTTTCCTATCTGGAAAGTGGCGGGCGCTTTTGCTTGCTTCCCACGTGAGACACAGTTTCCACTAGCTTCAGTCTCGGTGTGGCATACTGCGCATCCACACGGGCCTGCAGGGCCCGACCAGACAGAAAATAAGGGCCCTCCAGGCCCTGTGTAGTTTCAGCCTAAAAGCCTGAAAAGGAGGGCGATCATCAGGCCCTCATACAGTCGACCTGCCCTCAAACTTAGGCGCCAGACCAGGTTTAGCGCAGGCCATTTTTGGGCCTGTTTCAAGACAACCTTTGTTTGAACTTCAACACCCGGGTCTGGCACGATTCGGCATGGGCAAGAGCAGCCTCCCAGGGCGGACCAGCACTATATAGTACTGGTTCGCCCTGCAGGCTGCAGGCAGTTCACGGGCGCTTCACGGGCAGTGCAGGAGGCAGTCTTCAGGGTTCGGCCGCAGCACTCTGCAGGAGCGCTGCAGTAGTAGTAGCTAGCGCTAGGAGTAGTCTTCAGTGCTGGGCGCTGTTAGGAGCTTAGCGTAGTATTGGAGAGAGAGAGAGTTGGCGGAGGCCAGGGAGACTTACCCGTGGCGCCATAGCTCCAGCTTCGTCTTCGATGTACCTGCAATAAGGCGCCACCTTCACAGGTTAGTACTTGGCATCAGAGAGAGAGACAGTTCTTCTTCTTCCTCCTCTAAGTCCACCATCTCTCCCTCACCCTCTCACTACCTGATTTCTCAGCACCTACAGACTACGAGAGAGAGAGAGAGAGTTGCGACTTTGAGATTTGACGACATTTGGATTCAGACTCGACATTCGGATCGAGACATTGGATGAGGGATTATTTGGGGCCTATATCGAAGACTTGGTGTTGACAACATTCCCAACTTCCCCCTCTTCTTCGTCTGATCCCCCTCCTCTTCGTCTGTGTACGGTTTGAGACTGGCGCATTCTTCCTGTGGGAGCGCCAGGCCCCTTCACACCATGCGATGATGATGATGGATGTTTGGTCTGCATTGCGACATTGATTGGTCTGATCATTTGTATTTTAGCCTTCCGCTGCGGTATCCTGTACCATGTGAGAGAGGTCGGTTCTTGTTCTGGTCTGTATCGTTGCGGTATGCGACACTCAGCCAAAGTGCCTGCGCCCAGGCTCGTTCAGACAGTGGCCTGGCACCGAATTGGTTAGGCATGCCCAACCACCCAGGCACAACCATGAGGTGCTCCCTGCTTACACCACGTGCGGGAAGAGCCTGGAAGGCTCATGAATATTTTGGATTCTCACAAGCAAGGCAGATGTAACCAACTGGCGCGTGGCAACTGTCTGGCGCCGGCCAAGATTTGCAAAAATTGACGAGTTCAGGGTGCATTGAGGTTCAGGGGGCCCGCCTTCACTTATGGCGGGCACGCGCCTGCTGCAGGGCCCTATGCCGAGGCAATAACCCTCGCACTCCCTCCTCCTTTACTTCAATAGTCCTCTGAGAAGTCGTTACACAGCTGTTATGAACCTGGTTGCTTGTTGTCAGATGACCAACACTCACTCACATAGACTTCCAGGTATGCCCATACATACACAGAAGGAAGGGGAGAGAATGGGAGTATCACACCGTGCAGGGGGAGAGAAACACAGCGGAAGACTTAACCATGCGATATGACAGAGTACACTGAAAGTGCAATTCGCTCCACAGAATCCTCACAACCAGTCACAAAGGAAAGCCGAGTAGATCACATCCAGGAAACAATGAGGCAAAGATAGTTCACACACAGTATCACCACTGTTTATTAAACTAGAATCTCATATTGCCAGAATAACCTCAGAACAATGGTGTGCTGCTCAGAAATGAGCAGCGCTTCTTCCCAACCCTGAGTAACAGCTATCACTACCCCTGAGTCCCTGAAACATCCAACGCCACCCAAATACTGCCTCCAGAGGGAAGCGGCACCCTGAAACAGGCCCCTCAGGCCAAGCGCCTCTCAGAGGATGAAGAAGTAGACCAGCGCCACAGGCTCTGATGATGAAGAAGTGCCAGAAGGCCTCTCTGATGAAGATCTTCAGCAGCACCACCTATCCACACAAAGATGATCTCTGAGGATACAAGCTGCAGCTATGGCTGCAGTGCCACTACCTTTAAACCCTACTCCTGAGGAGGGTTCAGCTGGGCACCAACTTTTACCGCTCCCAGCAGACTTCAAATAGCCCAGACCTCTGAACAGCCCCGCGTGCTGTCAGAGAACAGCGAAGGTCCCAGCTATGGCCGACGCTTCGAAGGTCCGGCTATGTCTGTCTCCTCCAATGCTGAAGCTGTACCACCACCAGTTCATGCATTACGCAGCCGCGATGTACACGGTACCAACTGCCAAAAGCCCTGAGCAGACCTCTATAATCTATTATTAGAACTACTCTAGCCTAGACTCAACCTAGACCGGACCGACTGGACCGACCGGTACCGTTTCCGTTTCAGCCTCTCGGGCCTCTCCCTACACAGCTATAGGCTATAGGGCCACTCTAACAGCTTAGGCCTCGCGGCCTGTCTGTCCTAGTGGTAGCCCAGATCAGCTATTCGCAGCTAGGGTGTCCGTAGGGATGCCGGTTAGTACGGGCCTGGATTTTTCCCAGGGAATTCCGGTTAGTACGGGTGTGACGAGGCTGAGGCAGAGGCAAGACAACGAGGATGGGAGAGAGAGGGAGAGAGCGAGAGCACACACACACACACACTCACTCAACTCCATGCAGACTCGACACGACTCGACGGACGCAGACACGAAGTGGCAAAGTCGCAAAGTCGAAGTCTTGGATTTCCGAACACAATGTTGAGGCAAGTCACACCAAAGCACAAGCACTGAGGCCGCAAACTGAATGCCCGTACTGGGCTTGGGTCCGATCTTAAGTATCGGACTCAAGTTCAGTCCGATGGTGTTACATGCTGCACCTGCAACAGGCTGCACGGGCCCCCTTTCAGGCCCGTGACATTTTCAGGCCAAAAGCCTGAAAACAAGGACCTGAAGGCCCTGTGTCGTTTCAGCCTGAAAGCCTGAAAACAAGGGCCTACAAGCCCTGTGTCGTTTCAGGCTAAATCAGGGCCTTTCCGGCCCTGAGCATTTTCAGCCTGAAACTGAGGGCCATTTTCAGGCCCTCATCAGTCCGACCTGCCCTGAAACTCAGGCAACAAACCAGGGCTTTAGCACAGGCCATTTCGGGCCTTTCAAGACAGCCCCTGGTTGAGCTTCAACGCCAGGGTAACAACGAATTCAGGGCCTGTGGGTAATGAAACGGATTCCACCTTTTGCAGTAGCCGATGCAGATCCCAGGGCTCGTTCCCTAGTCCTCACTTCAACTGTGTACAGTATCTGAGTGGACCCTGAGAGTTGAACCCGTGACTTGTGTATTCGCAGTAGTTGGTAGGCTGTCGTAGGTCCGTAGGTTGTAGGGGTTCGATCTGTAGACCTGTCGTTTGTAGGTCTTAGCAGGTCCTAGGAGTCGTAGCTGTAGCTCCTCCGAAGGGTCAAAGTCGTAGCTGCTGTATTCCTGAAAGGTCAAGGTCGTAGCTGCTACAGTACCGAAAGGCCAAGTCTACGGACTTCCGGAAGGTCCGGAAGTGGCCTTTCGGAGCTTGCTCACGTTTAGACAGGGGCAAGTGCGCAAGTGCCGAGGCCAGCTGCAGTACGTCGGCAGTGCGACTGCAGTGAGTTGGCAATACGTCCCCATGCAGTCAGTGGTATCAGTCCCAGTCAGTCAGGGTCCAGTCAAGCAAGTACCGTGTGGGACTGTGTGCACCCAGGGCATGGGAAAGGGGCAGACCAACAAGCTACAGAAGTATAAAGCAAGAGGCAGCGACCAGTCATTCATTCATTCGCTGTGGAAGCCATGCGGAAGCGCTGCTACAGCGTCTTGTGCGAAGGTGGTCTGCAGGTTGCCCGAAGACGAAGTGGGCTGAAGGGAGATCGTAGCCATAGTCAGTGGTGGTAGTGCGGCCATAGCCGCTGTAGGAGGAAGTGAGATTAAGCGCGTGTGTGTGGTGGTATTCAGGGTGATCCAGAGTGAGCGTGTATGAACAGTGGGGTTGGACACAGTGACGAAGGTTGCGATGTTCAGGCGCCAATGCGCCATAGCCTGTTGAAGTGAACTTGAATCTGAACTGTGTTCTTGATTTCATATCTCTAAGCTTTGAGTGGGCGCCCTGCGCCAGTGTGAATCTCCATCTGTTTGCATGTATGTGAAGTGGAAGTGAAAGTGAGTCTGATTTCATTGGTATCAGAGTTGGTTCCTGTTACCCCACGCGCCATAGTCGTTGCTGGTAGGGAAGGAGTCGCGCGCCAGTCAGGCGCCATAACCGAGGGGCACCATCGGAGAAGGAAGTCCGTCATTACTGCGCTGCCGAAGAAGGTGCCGTGTACCTGCACAGAAGGCAACGACGAAGAGAGAGAGAGAGAGAGAGAGAGAGAGAGAGAGAGAGAGAGAGAGAGAGAGAGAGAGAGAGAGAGAGAGAGAGAGAGCTGAGCGATACAAGATTGCTTGTGTGATCCAAGAGGAAGTGGCGGCCATAGCCACGGAGCTCGAACACGGAGTGACGAAGAAGGAAGGAGGAGACATAGCCGGGGAAGAAGGAAGGAGGGACAACGAAGTTGAAGACAGACAAAGCCGAGGGTGAAAAAAAAAAAAAGAGAGAGAAAGGAAGAAGAAAGGGGCAAGATAGAAGACAGGCAAAGAAGGTGAAGAGAAGGGAAGTTGGCAAGGAAGAAAGTGCCGGCAGCCACAGCCGCCTTGAGGGTTGACCTCGGTGTTGACCAAGAGTTGACCGGGTGTTGACCAGAGGGTTGACCAAGGTTTGACCGCGTTGACCAAGCGTTGACCAAGCCATTGACCGGAGCTGTTGACCACAACGTTGACCAAGCTGGAGTTGGTATAATCTCGCCAGGCCCTTAGCCTATCCCCTTGCCCTATGGATGTACACTCACCCTATGGTAGTTGCTGAGTCTGAGTCTGTCTATGTCTTCTTTCTGCATTGAGTCTCTTCTGTCCAGGTGATAGGACTCCGTGTATGAAGGTTAGGGCCTCGTTGACCAAACCCACACGGGCTGAGTAGGGCTAAAGGCTGTGTCTGACGACTCGACTGTCCCGGTGGACACGAACCTTCCCAAGGACCGGTACTAACCGGCGGGCTGCTCGGTGTGGCACGGTAGGCCCAAAATCCAAGCTGTGGGCTGCACAACGGGCCGTCTAAGTCTTGAGAGAACCTGCTGATCGCGTTGTCCTTTCTGCGACGTTAAAGAATTCCTGAGGAGTTACGGGGCATCTCCTTAAATGCCTCCTGATCAGCAATAGGTTCTGTAGTGACGGTTGTAGTTTAAAGTCCAGGCTAGAGACCATAGTTGGTAGGGTTCTATACGGAGCCTGTGGTCCTTAGATTGAGCAGGTCGTAAGTTGAGTTAGTCAGGGGGAGAGTCTAAGTGGTGAGGAGTGGAACCCTTACTTGGTTGTGCGTCTATCACCATGGTTGACACGTGTCCGGAACGAGCACCTCCCCTTACACAGCAGAGCAGGATGTGAAAGCCGCCACCATCCTGAAGGAGAGAAAGGAGGAGGAGGCCAAGAAGAAGGACTTGCTGGAGGAACAGGTGGCGAAGAAGAAAAAGGTTGAGGAAGAGATGGCAAAGGAACTGGAGAGGTTGAAAAAGGAGGAAGAAAAACTTAAAAGTAGAGGCAGAAGAAGAGGTAGAAGAACAGCCACTGGAGGGGAGAAGGACAAGAGGAAGAGGAGAACCCAGTGGTGTGAAGGAAGACCCGTTGGAGAAGAAGATTATGGAATGGGTGGCCAAATTATCCCTGGGAGAAGAGGAGGCGGCATTAATGTATGTAACCAGTGAAGAGCAGGAGGCGGCCATGAAAAAGTGGGATGAAGAGGAAGACCCACTCAAGCAGCAAACCATAGAGGATGAAAAGAGGAGGAGTGGAAGCTGCGACTGATGAGGGAAAGGAAAAAGAGAGTGGACGCAGTGAGCCAGGCGGCAAGGGAATTGGAAGAAGTAAAGAAACAGGGAGAGCAGATGGGGGCGCAGGCGGACCTGTTGGGGAAGATGCAGATCATGGCGAGGAACATAGAGCGCCTGGCCCAGGTCCAGGAAGAGCAATATCAATTTGGTAGGAGTCAAGACATAGCCCTGCGATCCGTACGGCTGGGATTCAGAGACTTCACACGTGAGTTAGTGATGCAGGTGGGATCAAAGGTGAGGGCGCCAGGCTGGCTGCACCCAAGGAAGAAGAAGCACGTCCTCGTAGGGAGCCTGTTAAAGTGAAGTTCACCGACTCCTATAGTGGAAAGGAGGAGAACTTCGACAATTGGGAAGCCAATATTAAAACGTATGTGCACTTGCAGAAAGTCGCCCCAGACGAACACGCCTAATAGCAGCTATCCACGCTCTTAGGGAGGAAGCAGCAAGCTTTGCCCGTTCGCCAATTGCAACGACAACTTAGTTGCGTATTCAGCGTTTACCCCTCTCAGCGATTTCCTTAAGTTATTGAGAGAACGGTCTGCAGAAGTTACCCGTAGTGTCAAAGCCTCAGATAATCTGCAAACCATCCATTCTCGCCAATGGAAGAGTGCCAGGGCACTCAAAGGTGTGATGGACGAGTTAGTCGCCGTTCCTGACCATGGGGTCACTGGGACCCAATTGGTCAACCTCTTCTATCGTGCCATGCCCGAACAGCTACGCGGGCATTTCTTTGAAAAAAGTCAACAGCCTACCATGACCTATGATGCTTTGAGCAGGGAAGTGGTAGCGTTCGAAGCGCGGTCCATGTCAGTCTCCACTTTCTGGCACAAGGACCTGGATAAGGGCAAAAAGTAGAAAGGCCGTACCATCTCGGGTCAGGTCGAGACGAAGGATCGCCTAATTCCTACACTAGACGAAGGTGGTATGGATGAAGTCCCCTGCGACTAGATAGAGTGGGGACTAGAAGAGGAAGGAGACAGTAGTGCTAGCCAGGGGAGGGCTTACGCTGATGTTGCGGCCGGAGGGAGGCCGCAAGGAGGTAGAGGCCACGGCCAAGGGGGTCGGGCCTCAGGTGGTCGTTTCCAGGGCGATCAGGGGGTTGGTGGTAGAGGGAACCGCCAAGCGGGAGACAGGGCTCAAGGTCCCTCGCAAAACCGTTCTTGAAATAGGTCACCGAATCGGGGGAATAGGTCACCCTATAGGAGAAGTGGTTGGCACCCAGGTCTGACACAGGGCCGATGTTACATGCTGTACAGGCCCCAACCTGTTTCCCTACAGGGAAACTTCCAGGCTCTTGCCTGGAAGCTTCCTTCTGACAGGGCCTACAAGCCCCAGCCTGTTTCCCTACAGGGAAACTTCCAGGCTCTTGCCTGGAAGCTTCCTTCTGACAGGGCCTACAGGCCCCAGCCTGTTTCCCTACAGGGAAACTTCCAGGCTCTTGCCTGGAAGCTTCCTTCTGACAGGGCCTACAG
>BFEA01000556.1:748541-769626 GCA_003427395.1 Chara braunii | reverse complement strand
GCCTTCGTGCACGGAGGGAGAGAGAGAGAGAGAGAGAGAGAGAGAGAGAGAGCCCTGCAACGCGTGTCAGTGCCCTGGAGGGCAGTTTCTTGCCTGAAGAAGAGCAGAGAGAGAAAGAGAGAGAGAGCACGGGCAGTGAACTGTGATTACGGGCCTGCACGGGCCTGTCCTGTTCACCAAGGCAAAAACGGAGCAGGCGTTGACCTTCGGCAAAAAAAAAAAGGTTATATTCGAATACAATAATTTTCTCTTCGTGAAATTCAAATATAACGCAATGCGTATTATTCGTATAGAACACGTATGCATTATATTCAAAGTGCCCTTGTATTCAAAGAAAAAGGTCTAACTTTCCCAAAACCCATTTTTTTGGAAAACTTCAATACAACGCATGTGCGTTATGTTTGGGGGAAGACGGTAGCCTAGCTTTTCTAATCCTAGCTCTTTCTCTTCTCTCCTCTACATCCTGCAACGGGCGTTCTAACTCATTATGGAGAATGTCCACTTCTTGGATGTCATAATCCTCTGCTGACAGTTGTTGCTGCTGGCTGACCTGCAAGCCAGCAGATTGACTAACGGAAGTCTGGGTCATACCCTAACTGACACCTGACGAAGAGGCCTGAGATGAGGCTTGTGACATGGTAGAGGCCGTAGCCATGGCTGTCTGGGCATTGGCTCTAGCGTCTGCTGCTAATGCTGCTGCTACTGCCCTTTCGGCGTTGGCTGCCTTACCCTCTGCGACGCCGCCCTCTCTCTGGCTTCTCTCCGCAGTCTCCTTTCCTCTCCTCGTTCTAACTCTAGGAAACTGATTGGCACGCCGCCCTCTCTCTGGCTTCTCTCCGCAGTCTCCTTTCCTCTCCTCGTTCTAACTCTAGGAAACTGATTGGCAGACTGCGTGCAAGTCTCCGAGTAAGAGCCTCCTATCGTCTTGCTCTGGTCTCTCAACCTCACTATCATCTCCACTCATGAGCTATGGGTGGTCCGCAATCTGTACGAGAGTCCTCGCTGGGACCTACCGCCGCATGGCATCCAACCGATTAAAAAACAATAAAATAAATGTTTGGGCCAGCTTCGTCAGAAAGTAGTCAAGTTAACAGCAGACAATCTCAGATTCCTAAACAATTATATTCCTACTTTTGACTAGTCTAAAACCGATTGCATGCAGCAAGGAATAATTAGTACCTATCTGCAGTTGTCTGTCAGTTGTTATCAAAATCCGTCACAACTAACCAATCGAAGATAAAAATAAAATAATTTGCTGGTGTGCATGCATAACGGAATTTTACAATAATAAACAATTGAACTGTTTACTAGAATCTTTCCTCCCCTTGTGGTCACTTGTGTAACGTCCTGAAGCTCTGGTTCAACGGTGTGTCTGAAGGTGTGCAATCGGCCCACCCCTGTGCCCCAAGTCAAGGCATAACTGGCCAGCCCCAACCATACTATTTTTATACTCGCGTACAGCATGAGTCGTGTATCCCCGCCGGAGTCTCTTTATAGACGGCCCGGTACTCGTCTCTCCCTCATAGGGCTGGCCTGCCCGACATGACCTGTACAGCACAGCATGCAGACCAAAAGACAAGCGGCAAAGCATGCATGTACTAGTCCCACCGGGTTGGCATGGTGGACATGACCCGAGTGCTTCATCCAGGGCCCTTCAGAGGCGACGCCCGTCTCCCACCAGCTTGCTCCCCATGAAGAATGTTGACTCTCAAGGTTGAGTGCTCGCGACACCTCACAATGAGAGGACTCTCGAGATAGAACTCTGTCAACTCTCAAGGTTGAGCACTCACGACACCTCAAAATGAGAGGACGCTCGAGACAAAACTTTGTCACTCTCAAGGTTGAGCACTCGCGACACCTCACAATGAGAGGACTCTCGAGACAGAACTCACTTCCTCACAGTAAGAAGCAACGAAGACAGTAGATAAGGTAAGGAGCAACGTACCTCATAATGCTGCCCCCAACCACAGATTTCTCACCAGTAACCTGATGTGCATTTACGATGACCGGTCTATGCCACGGCACAGCCGACAACACAATCCAGTTCCACCTCGGCTTAAATGCCACATCAGCAAGCTCTCATCATCCAGCGTGCACCCCACATAGCACCACATAGCCTTCCAGGCGCGCCCACACAACACTGGGCCGCCACTATTCCCACGAACAAGCGTTATCACTGCCCAACCATATCCAGCGAAGCACCAAACAGCTATTGCTAAAGAGCCAGAGGAACAGGTCGAACCAGCTCCGATACCAAATTGCAAGGAAAATGAGAGAGAGCAAAATGACAGAAATCCAGAATGCAAATTCCCATTGAAAGCCAGAAAGTCCAACGCTGTCCAAAAAGCAGAAATGCACTGATATTCACCAACGAAAAACCAAACCACCGAATCCAAATGACAATGAGAGCATACTCTCGCCATGTATCCAGAGTCTTGCCTCATACTTGGCACTCAGCGCCCAGGCTAAGTGCACGCAGCTACTACCAGCCTACGAATTGACGATGCAACCTGTTGACGTCAGCAGCAGACCCGAAGTACATGAAGATGTTGACCCTTGTAGACCATCCCCAAGACCAGGTGCATGCCCTCACATCATATCCTCGTCTCTCCCTCTCTCACCCTCGACTTCTACACCCACGTCATCTCCATCATACACGACGACCACCACCACCTCCGCTGGCTAATCCAAGCCAAGCCCGGCTACAAGGGCTGGCTATGGCGCTGCCCACAGCAGCGCCCTCTTCCTCTCAATGCCCGCATGCACCTGCATACTTGCGCTAGCGCAGCAGCCCACAAGCGCTTGCTCCAGCAGCACTGCCGCATCTACACACGAGTGCCCTAATGTCCACCCCGGAGCCCGGCTCTTTCCGCTTGCTTCCCACGTGAGACCGCATTTCCAGTAGCTTCAGTCTCGGCCAAAGTGTCTGCGCCCAGGCCCGTTCACACAGTGGCCTGGGACCAAATTGGTTAGGCATGCCCACCCGCCCACAAACGTGCGATGCTCCCTGGTTCGACCACGTTGCTGGAAGAGCCTGGAACCCCTCACGGGTATTTTCGATTCTCTCAAGCGAGGGGGATGTAACCAACTGGCACGTGGCAACTGTTTGGCGCCCACCAAGATTTGCAAAAAATTGACGAACTCAGGGGCCACCTTCACTAAGGGTGGGCACGTGCCTGCTGCAAGGCCTTAGCCAAGGGGAAACCCTCGCAAAAGGTTTTCCTCGTACATAGAGACAGAAACCACCTCATCCCAGTAACCGCAACTGCGGCAGAGACAAAATTCGCAGTCAAGGGATAGTTGAGCCTGCCTGTGCTCTGACAACAAGGGGAAAGGACAAGGTGTTGACTCACTTCCCTGAGATAAATCATCCCGCAGTTGCCAATTGAATGGCCAATGTCGACAGGATCTGCGGCTTAAACCATAATGTCAGAAGCATGGGAGCCCTCCCTTTGAACCATCACTGTCCTGGTCTCTGTATTGCTGAACCTCAAATTTTTTGCTCCCGTGAATTGACCCGGTCAACACCACCAGGCCGGTACATGGAAAGTGCGGCCTGCTTATGAACAGCCACAAGTTCCTGGCAGTGGTGCGAGGATCTGGGTCCTCGGCAGGCCTAATAGGCCCCGGTTGCAGTGGTGCCCGCCCTAAGTGAAGGCGGGCCTAACATATTACAAGAGGCCTTTGACTGTCAATTTCATATTTGGGATACAGGCGGTTGCGACGCGCCAGTTGGTTGAGAGAAACACAGGCCGAGCAACCAAGACATTTCCACGGCCTTCTGGGCCTTTCCAAAGCATGCAGGCCCTGGACAAGAAACGCAGCCCCATACACTGACAGTTGGGAGGCCCAACCAACAGAGGCCCAGTAGCTGCAAAGTAGCACGCAGCATCCTGGGGCCTACCGGAAGCTTCTAGGACCAGGCCAAGTCCTGCCAGGCTGCGAAGCAGGCAGGCTCTTTCCATATAGGAAAGAGCTCGCCACTCTCAGGGCATTCAGGCACTCGCATGCTAGCGGCAGCGCTGCTGGAGCAAATGCTCGTGGGCTGCTGCTGGCGCTGAGAGGCAAGGTGCAGCACGTGCGGTCGTGCAGGGAAGCAGGGCGCTGTTGAGGGCAGCGCCATGGCCAGCCACCATAGCTGGTGGGCTTGGACTACAGTGAGGCGCATGAGTGGTCTTCGGGTGTAAGGGAGGAAGATGTGGGTGTAAAGTCAGTAAAGGGCGAAGGATGATGATGATGATGATGATGTGAGGCACATACCTTGTATTGGCGATGGTCCGCATTTGGGCGACATCTTCAAGTACTTCGGGTTGTCGCTGATATCAACAGTTGCATTGTCTACTAGTAGGCTGATCGTAGTTGTGTAGGAGTAGGCTGGGCGCTGAGCGCTAAGTAGGAGTGTGAAGGGACTGGACTCTTGTGTTGTGGCGGAGAGATAAAACTCTCCTTGACATTGGTTTTTAGTACTACGAACCTCCATTGATGTATTATTGGTGCAATGCTGCTCTCTGGACACAGTGTGACTATCTGGCTTTCAATGTGATGGTGTAATCAAGAATTTGTCATCTCGTTGTTGCTTATTTTCCTTGCAATTTGGTATTGCAGCTGGTTCATATTGCGCTTCATTGGTTCTTTGCAATAGCTGTTCGGTGCTTCGCATGAGGTATCGCAGCTGGTTCATATTCCGCTTCATTGGTTCTTTGCAATAGCTGTTCGGTGCTTCGCATGAGGTGTGGGGCAGTGACAAGGCTTAGGCGTTAAACGAAGGGCGGCCCAGGATCGTGTGGGCGCGCCAGGAAACTATGTGGTGACATACGGGGTGTATGTTGGATGATGAGAGCTCGCTGATGTGGCATATTAAGCCGAGCTGGAACTGCATTCTGTTGTTGGTTGTGCCGAGGCAAAGACCGGTCATCAAAAATGCACATCAAGTTGCCGGTGAGAAATCTGTGGTTGGGGGCAGCATTATGAGGTACGTTGCTCTCTTCCTTATCTACCCTCTTCATTACTTCTTACCATGAGGAAGTGAGTCTTGTCTTGAGAGTCCTCTCAATGCGAGGTGTCGCGAGCGCTCAACGTTGAGAGTCGACATTCTTCCTGGGCAGCAAGCTGGTGGGAGACGGGCGAAGCCTCTGAAGGGCCCTGGGCGAAGCACTCGGGTCACGGCCACCATGCCAACCCGTTGGGACTAGTACACGCATGCTTTGCCGCAAATCCTTGGCTCTGCTGCTTGCGCGATAGAGGTCATGCAGGGCATGCCAGCCCTTTGCATCAGACGCTTACCAGACCGTCTCTAAATATCTCTGGCGGGGACTCGGTGTTGATTCTAGTTGTGATCGTCGTCCTGTCTGCGACGTTAAATAATTCATGAGGAGTTACGGGGGATCTCCTTAAATGCCTACTGATCAGCCAGATCAAACCGGGTGTAAGGCTCGTTGTATGGAAGGGTAAACAATGTGCAGGGGCTGGCAGGTTCGGCGTTGACTTGGGGCACAGGGGTGGGCCGGATCGCACACCTTCAGACACGCTGCTCAACCAGATACTCAGGGCGTCGACACAAAGAGACAACTCAAGAAGGATACAGGGGGAGGGGGGATTCCGGTAACTGTTCACAGTGGCAATCAATAGACAATCTGCCATCCAGTATACATCTCCAACAGAACACACAGCTACAGACAGATTAGATCTTTGCTGCATTGCAATCTGTTCTAGGGTAATCTAAAAATAAATGAGATTTTTGCTGTAGGATCTGACATTAGTTGTTACTACATTACCTAACTGTTTTTGTTCAGTCCGACCGAAATTAGATGTGATTCGTAATCGGTTGTGTGTCAGGCTAAGGTAGGATTCAGTGTGGATTCTAGTTTAGATCACACACATTGTAGCTCATGAGTGATGCAACACAAGTGAGGAGTTGTTAGTGAACGACCGTAGGACTACTCGTGAGACTGCTCGCAGTCGACCTTTGACATTCTTGGAGTTAGGTCCAGGAGACGAGAGGAGATTGCGGAGAGAGGCTAGAGAGAGAGCAGCGGCAAGGAGAGCGAGGGCAGTTGCGGATAGTGCCAGGACTAGAATTTCAGCTAGCACCGATACGGCCATGGCTACTTCATCTACCATGTCGCAAACCTCTTCACAGTCCACTTCGTCAGGAGTTAGTCAGAGTCGTTCTCAGGGGTCCGTTAGCCAGATTGCTGGTTTGCGAGTCAGCCAGCAGACTCAACTCACGCCGAAAGAGTATGAAATCCTCCAAGCAGAAGAACTTCAGGATGAGCTACAACGGCAATTGGATGAGGCAGCAGAGAGGAGAAGAAAAGCAATCATGAGAAAAGCTAGACTAGGCAGTATAATGCAGGAGTTAAGCAGATTAGAAGCGCTAGATGAGTCAACACTTGACCCTGCGATACGAGCAATGCGTAACTCGCTCCTGTGTGTGGCAGAGACGCAGGTAGTTCAGCAGGAGGTGTTAGCTGAACTAGTGGCAAGCC
The DNA here is from genome assembly GCA_003427395.1 of Chara braunii. Lineage (NCBI taxonomy): Eukaryota > Viridiplantae > Streptophyta > Charophyceae > Charales > Characeae > Chara > Chara braunii. Next base: position 763,138 of record BFEA01000556.1, on the reverse strand, counting down.
AGAAACAAATTATGGTCGCGTTACAGGCCCCTCATCCATTGACGAGGCACCCTCAGTTTGTTGTAGCTCCCCCTTCGGGCGTGGGTCCATCGGTGACGCGGCCGCCGGTAGGGCCTCCATTCTCACCTATGTTTGGCATGCCCCCTCCACGTGGTTTTGTAACAACTAGTGATCCGGTTCATAGAGTCTCCGCCGTACCATCGACGACAGTGGTTACTACAGTTCCACTGTCAAGTCAGGCCCAGGTTAGTGTGCAACAACTTGTTCCGGTGGCCATGCAGCCACTGCAGCAGGCCCTTGGGCCCATGCAGCCTATGCAGTGGATGCCCCAAATACCTTTGATGAGTCCTAAACCCTTTTCCGGCGACAGAAAGAAGGACGAGGATTTGGATACCTGGGTAAGGACGGTGCCTACCTATGTAAGGCACAAACTTACCAGGCCAGAGCAAGAAGTTGTTGTGACTCCCTCCTTTTTAGAGGGGTCAGCAGCCCGCTGGTTGAATGGCCTAGTGCAGCAGCAGGGCTACGGTCAGAATTTCAATGCCTGGGCCCAGACCCAGACATTGGAACAGTTCGTACGGTCCGTGTACAACAGGTGGCATGACCCGCAAGGGGCTCAAAAGGCCACCGATGCAATCAACAGTCTTTGTGCCTGAAGGTACAAGAATGTTCGTGAGCTAACGGACACCGTAGAACGTCTGCTCGTAGTATCGGGCGTGTGCTATGACCAGCAGGTACTCACGGATTACCTCAGATGTCTACCTTCAGAGGTAAGGACAAAGCTGGTAGATGAGGCCTATCAGCAAGAAAGCCTTAGACATAGAGGCAAAGTTGGGATCTGCGCATCAGAGTCAGGGCGATGGTAGGAAGAAGAGACTACCCCAGGACTGAAAAAAGAAAGATCAACTAATGTTCGTCGACCACGATGGTCAGGCGACAGAAATTGACGACTTCCCAGACCTTGGGGAGGAGACAGAGCATGATGGGGCCAGTGAGACTTCGAACGGGGGAGTCGCGGCACCTATCAAGGAAAAGGCTAGGGGGACTGGGAAAAAGAAGGTAGTACGGTCCACGGGTCAGGGCGGCAAAGGAACACCCGCATGGGTAAAACTTGGTTTAGAGTATGAGGTGTGGAGGGACCGAGTCGCTAGGGGCACCTGCACGAACTGTGGCAATTATGGCCACACGTCACGAACATGCCGAGGCAAAAAGGTCCTGACGAGGGTAGCCTCACCAACGGTGGTGGGACTATCTTCGAACTCTAGCAGTGCTTCTGCGAGCACTTCGCGGGGAAACACCTCGGGCCAGTAGGAGTGTTAGCCGCTCTTACTCACGCTGAAGTGGTAACGCTGCCTTCCCCACTTCAGGCCTTGGCCAAGGCTAGTGACCCACGTATCGCCCCGCAGACACATTCAGACCCACCGACGCTCTGTTCGAGAGATGTGTTTGAGGCCCTAGAAGAGTTAAAGACTGAGTGGTCAGGGAAGGACCCCAGAGACTCTTGGCGATGATCAGTAGAGGTCCAAAGGGTGTACATTTCATGGTAGAGGTTGATGTAGGTGGCCGCAAAGTTGGCGCCTTCGCAGGCATAGGCTCTACACGAAACTTCATCAGTCGTGCTTGTGTGGATAGACTGCGCTTAGGGGACCAAGTGCAGCGGCTTAGCGAAACTGTAGCTTCTACGCTAGCCAATAAGCACCAAATGTTGGTAAAAGACTATGTCAAGGACGTAGTCTGTACCTTCTCCTATGGAGGAGGGGAAGTGAGCCATAAAATTTCCTTCCTGGTTAGCGACGAACTGCCCTTTGACATGCTTCTAGGTATGTACTACCTCGAGGTCGCGCAACCGCAATTTGATTGGGATAGAAAGGTGTTGATTCACAAATTGCCCAACGGTAGATCTGTTAAATTGCAGAAGTTTAAAGCTAGCAAGCTGATAGAAAACTACGGGTGCATGTGTGCATCATCTTTTTATAACTATTATAAGCAAAATCGTGAGGAGGGCATGTATCTAGTATTTGTCTCTGAGAAAGGGGAGGCCGTAAAAACACCCCCAGAGATAAAAGCAGTCGTCGCTCAGTATTCAGACCTTTTCGAGGAGCCCACAGGCGTGGTAGAAAGTGAGGTTGTCCATGCAATAGAGGTTGTCCTAGGTAGTAAGGTACCTAGAGGACGATTCTATAGATGAGCTCTGAAGCCAGCTCAAGGAGCTCACAGAGAAGGGAGGGATTCGGCCTAGTACCTCCCCTTACGGCGCTCCAGTCTTATTCGTACCGAAGAAGGGAGGTACCTTGAGGATGTGCATTGACTATAGGGGCCTCAATGCCATCACCGTTAAGAACGTGGAGCCCCTACCCCGCATCGACGACCTCTTAGATAGAGTGCAGGGATGTCGGTACTTCACCAAGATAGATTTGAAGTCCGGATACCATCAAATTGCCATTAGACCTGAGGATCAGCACAAAACCGCATTCCAGACCAGGTACGCTCTGTACAAGTTTGTGGTGATGCCCTTTGGCCTATGCAATGCACCTGGTACGTTCCAGCACGCGATGAACAGGATTTTTCATGGCTACTTAGACAAGTATATCGTCGTGTACCTCGACAATATTCTTATCTTTAATAGGACTGTAGAGGAGCACGCTGAGCACTTGAAAATAGTGTTAGGTCTCCTAAGACAGCACCAGTACAAGGTTAACTTGGAAAAATGCGAGTTTGGTCGCACCAAGATCTTGTACTTGGGTCATGAAATCTCAGCAGATGGATTGAGGCCGGATGATGCCAAGGTGGTCAGCATACGTGACTGGCCCAGACCTCACTGACGTCAGATCGTTTTGGGGGATGACGGGCTACTATCGTCCGTTTGTTAAGAATTATAATACTATAGCATCCCCCCTAACAGATCTAACTCAACTTGACACCCCGTGGGCGTGGACTGAAGAGTGTGAGGCGGCCTTTAGAAAACTAAACTATGCCCTAACACACTATGAGGTTCTTAAACTTCCTGATCCTGATCAGCCCTTTGTCGTGACCACAGACGCCAGCCAATATGGCATAGGCGCGGTCCTTGCGCAAAAGGAGGGGGAAAAGTTGAGACCTATCGAGTATATGAGTAAAAAGATGTCATCTCATAAACTAGCCAGGTCCACTTATGAGCGTGAGCTCTATGCCCTGTACAGAGCGTTGGTACATTGGAGACACTATCTCCTTGGCAGATTCTTCTGTGTGAGATCTGACCATGAGACCTTGTGCTGGATTAAGACACAGCCTATGCTCTCTAGCGCACTCAAGCGATGGATTCAAGTGATAGACATGTATGACTATCAACTTGATCCAATCAAGGGAGAGTACAATAAGGTAGCTGATGCATTGTCACGTCGGGCCGATTACCTGAGCGCACTAGTTACTGAATTTGGCATATCTAATGACCTAACTCGAACATTGGTGGACGCCTATCAGCAAGATCCAGTTATGTCTAAGATCATCCGTAGATTCCGAGCGAAGGACAAAAAGACTTTGGACGAATTTACGATGGTAGATGGCTTGTTGTTTCTTGAAAAGGAAAGGAATAAAAGATTGTATTCCCAGTAGTGAGTCTTTGCGTAGTTTATTTCTAGGAGAATGCTATGATGCAACTGGTCATTTTGAATACAAGAAGATATCAGCAAACTTAGTACAGATATTTTGGTGGCCCTCTATGATGTTAGATGCCCAAAAATATGTAGAAACCTATCAGGTTTGCCAACGCAACAAACCAAGAACTCAAGCTCCGCTTGGGCTTCTCCAGCCCTTGCCGATTCCTGAAGGCCCTGGCAAGAGTGTTTCACCAGCAGGTTCGGGAAAAGACATAGTCTTCGTCATAGTAGACCGCTTCTCTAAGTTTGCAAGACTTATCGCTATGCCTGAATTTGCAAAGACTGACCATGTCATCAAACTCTTTATGGATAATAGGGTACGCGACTTCGGTCTACCCACGTCTATAGTTAGTGACAGGGATGTGAGATTTACAAGCGAACTTTGGAAGTCAAACGGACAAGCAGAACAGATGAACCGAGTAGTACAGCACCTGCTGCGGCACTATATTAAGCCAAGTCGGGATGATTGGGACGAGAAGCTACCTCTCGTCGCCAGCCTGTGTAACAATGTTATGCATAGTACCACCGGTAAGACTCCCAACCAACTGCATCTTGGTTGGAAGCCCATAACTGCACTAGATTTCCTACTACCGGAAAGTCAACCCACAGCAGCACCTGGCAGCATAGAATTCGTTGTCCAGTATGATCAGATGTTGCAACAGGCCGTTGAACATATCAAGAGATCTCAAGAAGCTATGATTGCATCTGAGAATAAGCATAGACGGCCCTCTTACTTTCAGGTAGGTGATAGAGTCTGGGTCAGATCATCTGAACTCGATCAAGAGCTAGGTATATCCCATAAATTGATGCCACAGTACTTCGGCCCATGGGAGGTTCTAGATGTGATTGGGGATCAGATACATGGACCCTCCTATGTGATCCGCATCCCACATCACTTACGTACATACCCTGTTTTTCACGCCTCAAAGTTGGCACCTTTCGCTGCAACTGAGCAGTTCCCATCAAGAAGATCAATGCTGCCCCCAACCATGGATGGCCAGGTGGACATCGACAAGATCGTGGAGCATCAAATGATGCCTGTTCCTCGACCATCAGGCAGAGGGCGCCCTCCTAAACCGAGAATGCAGTATTGTGTGAGCTTCAGACATCATCTCGATCCCAAGGAAGATCGCTGGTTCACTTGAGAACAGCTTCTAAGAACAGCACCTCAAGTGATAGCAGGCTATGAAAGAGAACTGAAAGGGAAGATGCCTGCAGGATAAGAGACTTCTCAGAGGACTAACGAAGTAAAGGAGGGAATGCGAGGATCTGGGTCCTCGACAGGCCTAATAGGCCCCGGTTGCAGTGGTGCCCGCCATAAGTGAAGGTGGGCCTAACATATTACAAGAGGCCTTTGACTGTCAATTTCATATTTGGGGTACAGGCGGTTGCGACACGCCAGTTGGTCGAGAGAAACACAGGCCGAGCAACCAAGACATTTCCACGGCCTTCTGGGCCTTTCCAAAGCATGCAGGCCCTGGACAAGAAACGCAGCCCCATACACTGACAGTTGGGAGGCCCAACCAACAGAGGCCCAGTAGCTGCAAAGTAGCACGCAGCATCCTGGGGCCTACCGGAAGCTTCTGGGACCAGGCCAAGTCCTGCCAGGCTGCGAAGCAGGCAGGCTCTTTCCATATAGGAAAGAAGAGCTCGCCACTCAGGCACTCGCATGCTAGCGGCAGCGCTGCTGGAGCAAATGCTCGTGGGCTGCTGCTGGCACTGAGAGGCGAGGTGCAGCACGTGCGGTCGTGCAGGGAAGCAGGGCGCTGCTGAGGGCAGCACCATAGCCCAGCCACCATAGCTGGTCGACTTGGACTACAGTGAGGCGCATGAGTGGTCTTCGGGTGTAAGGGAGGAAGACGTGGGTGTAAAGTCAGGGAAGGGCGAGGGATGATGATGATGATGATGTGAGGGCACATACCTTGTATTGGCGATGGTCTGCATTTGGGCGACATCTTCAAGTACTTCGGGTTGCTGATGTCAACAGTTGCATTGTCTACTAGTAGGCTGATCGTAGCTGTGTAGGAGTAGGCTGGGCGCTGAGCGTTAAGTAGGAGTGTGAAGGGACTGGACTCTTGTGTTGTGGCGGAGAGAGAAAACTCTCCTTGACATTGGTTTTCTACTACGAACCTCCATTGGTGTATTATTGGTGCAATGCTGCTCTCTAGACACAGTGTGACTATCTGGCTTTCAATGTGATGGTGTAATCTGGAATTTGTCATCTCGCTGTTGCTTATTTTCCTTGCAGTGGTGGTTCATGGACGGCGCTGTAGAGGTGCACAGGACGAAGGTAATTGGAATTGGCCATTGAGGTGCCAAAAAGAAGCAGCAAGTCCAGTAGAAGAGGGCAATTCATAGATAGCATCCGCAATCATTTCAACGACTTGGCTACCGATGTATCTTTCTTCCAAACTCAGCGCTGACCAATGTTGAGTGTTCATAAGTTGAATGATTTTGTAAAGCAGTAAGTGAAATGAAAACAGTGCAGGGCAAGACAGGAGCAAAATACAGCAACCAGAGAAAGGAAGAGTTCTCCAGCTGGGCAAAACACTCACCATTTGCTGAAGAAGGTTCTGAACCTGCACTCGAGAAACATCACCCACAGCAACCACCCAAAACAAAACACGTCAGATACGGTTATGGCCCGCAAGGCAAGAGGAAGCTGGCTTCCTCCTCGTGGTATTTGTCCTTCATACTTTTGAGCTCCCGATGTCTCCACACGACTCTTCAGGTACCACAACAAGAGCTGCAGTTCATCGACACCATATGGCTACAACTCGAATCACCACCACAAAGCAACTCCTCGGGTTTTCTATAAAGCACCACATCGATGTAACGAGCCATTCACATCAGAACCAAGCCATGTCGTGAGGCAAAGAAGAACCCAAAAGAGGCGAGCACCCCATAATAGAGACAAAGGCACATCTACAAGTCCTAAAAGGAAGAACGCCCATCTTCAGGAAAGGGAGAAGGGAGTTGATTTTCGCTCCACAAGTTCAATTGCAAGAATGGGACAGCTCCACAGGTTTTGCAGCAACGGGAAGAGAGAAGGGAGTAGCCACCTCAAAAACAAGTACGTTTGTGGAAGCCCAGTACCACAAGACCCGCTGCTGTGCCACATAAGTGGGCATAATACATACATGATGCTCACGTAGTTTGTAGTCAGTCCAGGTCTGCCATTCATGTCTTAATCTTATTCGACTTTCGACTGAAAGTGCTCTTCGCTTTGTCTTTCTGTTCGCCACCAGGGTGTAAGGCCCCTCGGGATATCCATTTCCAATCTAGGCAGGTGAGTTGTGTAAGCCCCACCCACGCACAAACACAATAACCTTTAAACCAACGTGAACAGGTAGGTCTGCCCGCTTCTAGGCCTCCCGGTCAGCATTGGCGACACCAGGAGACACCATTAGCACTTCACCACGGCCAACACCTCTCTCTCTCTCTCTCTCTCTCTCTCTCTCTCTCTCTCTCTCTCTCTCTCTCTCCCCACCCAACCCACCTTTCGAACCTGTCCTCGACTACCCGGGAACTCCAAAGAATATGATGAGAACAAGAGGTCATCATCCGGTTCGGCTCGGTGCTCTCGAGGTCTCCGTAATTTCCGTAAATTCTTGGTCAGTTTTTTCCCGGAAATTGAGGCCCTGTCCAATCATCCAATTTTGTTTTGTTCAGTAGCGCTAGCTTAATTGTCTCCAGTCGGGAGTTCCCGAGACAAATCCTAAAACCCAACCCTGTCACTTCTGTGGCGTCTGGAAACAACCGGGTCAATGTGACGGCCACATGCCTCTACTTAGCATAACCAATTCGTGCTCCGCTTGCAGGTCTCAAGATGCGGAGACTTTCTTTTTCTGCCAGCCACGACTCACGTCGCCCATCATAAACAAAACCAATAGTACTGGCAACGTATCCTGCATAAATACAAGGAGGATGTCTAGCCAATACAAGGAGGTCTTGTAGTAGAGGGTCGCATTTTATTTCGGGAATCAGTGCTTAGGGAGAAATTAGGAAGAAAGGATGTGCTTCCCGCAATTGGCAACATGCTTCGTCACCGACGACTGCACGTGTTTCCATCAATGGCCGGCGAGACTCTCAAGAGAGTCATCCATCCTCGACACTTCCTTTCGAAACTGTTCTGCTCAGTCGAGGAGAGTGACATGTTCATGGTCAGACACTTTTAAAGTTAAACAACTTCTGGAACTTGGCTTGGAGCTAAAAAAAAAAGGACAAAAAAAAGGATAGAAAAAGGACTTGCTTTGGCGGTAAAAGCCTATCTCATTGCAATTCTCCTCCCTCCTTGTGAAACTTGCACCTCGACAGAGTGGAAAAAGGAGGTGGCCATGTGCGTACACACTGCTCTGCATGATCCATTTTCCACTCCGTCGGCACCTGGATGCATACACGTCTTGTGATTGATTCCCGTACAGATTCATTTCGAGTTATAGAAGGATGCGATAGACTTACGAATACAGTCAATTCCGCCGTGCTTTGAGGGGCATTCGCATCAGCAGCGTCCAGTTTCACTGGCGGTTCCTGCAGTCAAAAGCAACATCATCAAATGATAACAACATGACGTTCTATTTAAGACATACATAGAGATTAGGGTATTTGGTATTGGGATTATGATGTCGGAATTAAACCCAAAAATACACTTGAGTCCTGCAGCTCAAAGCAAACTCAATAAACGATAATAACACAATTATTACAGGTTCTTGGTATTCAGATATGATGTCCGAGTTGCACCAGGGAGTTGAAATGTAAATGGAACCATACATCATCTCACAAATAGAACAGGTTTCCGCATTGAGATTGAGATTGAGATTGGGATCGGGATTGAGGCGAGTTGGTAGTGTAATTGGGAAATCAGGATTGGGATCGGGATCGGGATTGGAATTGAGATTGAGATTGGAACTGGGATCCGCACATGAGACTGAACGGGAGCAGAGAATAGCTGACAAGAATCGAGAGAGTCGAGACACTGGGAAATTCCTGGTTCAGAGGAAGAGAAGAGAAGCACCCACGCGGCAACGGCAACCACAACAGGGGCAACGTTGATATTTTCTTCCTTTCAATAAAAAAAATAACAACAATTTCGAGGAACCGATAGGAAACACCCAAGCGGCACGAGGGTTGGAGGAGGAGGAGGAGGAGGAGGAGGAGGAGGAGGAGGAGGAGGAAGGGACAGAACAAAAGAGAAAGAGCAGACGCGAGAGAGAGAGAGAGAGACCCAAGCAGAGCCGTCGCAATCGCAAATCGTGACATCTCTGACAGTTCGGTTGAGCAACTCAATAACCTTGACTGACTGAAACTGCCATCATCAGGTGTTCACGGAGTCATAGATCGTTCCTGGCATAATCAGTTCAAGGCCCGTGTACGCGGGAATGCGTTTCAGGCATCATCATCCCTACGCCAATTCAGGCCATGGATAGGGTAAGGGGGAAGAAGCAGCGCACCCAGAAGAGATCGAGGATATGGACGTGAACGATGGAAAGATTCAGGGGTGTCGATGGGGGGCGCATGCAATCAACGTGTCGGCAAACTGGCAGGATACAGGACACGGGCGAATGGGAAGCCGAAGGCGGGGCCCCATAAGGCGGGAAGAATCGGGATGCGAATAGAAAAAAAGGAAACGATGCGGAAACTCTGGCGCAGCAGGGGAGCGCGCCGGCAGCACAACAAGTGGGCGGAGAATGGGAAAACTGAGTGGAGACTCGAGCAGGGGGCGCGGAGGACGCCGGCGGCAGAACGGTTTGACGATAGATGTAAGGAACTGGGCGCAGACTCGCGCTGCAGGCGGGAAAGAAGCGCGAATGATGCTGACGGCAGCAGAAGCCTGGCAGCTAGCTTAGGAAATCGAGGACAGCAGAGGAAGAGGGGCGAAGGGAGGGGGAGGAGAGGGAAAGGAGGCGGGGAAGCGGAAGATGCCCAGGGAGGATAAACATCTTGTACTGATCGCGCTACACGGACTGAAATGCATCATCGTTAAGAGAGACAAGACCTGAAGGAAGAGAATGCGGACGGGAAGCAAGAGGGAGGCCATGTGATCAGCCATTCTTTTCTTGGGGTGAAAAAGAATGCAAGGATTCGAAGCAGAGGGGGAGGTAAACAGAAAAAGAGCGCACAACGGAGGTACAACAGCAGCGCAGCAGTAGCAAAAAAGAGCGAGCGCACGGGCCTGCGAGCGGCAAGAAAATGGAGTAAGATACCTGTCCACGGGAAAGAGGTTAAAAAAGAGGGACGAGCATCACAAGAAGAGAGTGGATCAAGGATCGGTGGAATTGGTGGGGGGAGGGAGGGGGCAGTGTAGCTTAGTTGGCATGAAAGACGGGGAATCAGGACAAGGGAAACGGTAGATGGAACGAACAGAAAGGACAGCGTGCGCAACGACAACCACAGGGCAAGAAATACATGGATCGCGTGAAGGACTGGGGACAACACCGGGATATTCATGACAGATGAGAAAGATCAACGATAAGCCGGAAGAACAGAGGGCCGTCGTGATCATATCGTCAAACAGAACCAGGTGTGGCGGGAAAGATGGACGACGGAGAAGAGTGTCACGTCACAGTTCACAAGCACTGCTGGGGTGTCGACTACATTTCCCAGCAGCAGAAAGGGTAGGAACGCGCCGAATGGAGATCTGAAAGATTACTCCTATGGAGCAAGGCATTTCAGCGCGAGAAGGTTTATTTATCAAACCGAAAGGAATGATAGGCCAAAGAGACCCAGCGCGGGCGGGCTGTGAGCGGAAAGGGGGGAGGCAGGGGTTCGCAGGCGGAGGTCTTGAATGGAAAGCCTGGCGAAAGAGAGGAAAAAGGGAGGGAGAACAAGGATGACGCATCAAGAAGGGGGAGACGTCACATTCGAGGGAGACGTTAGCGCGAGAATGACGCCGCTGGGAGGCGGGGGGGGGGGGGGGGGGGGGGGGGCCGGGGGGGGGACGGGGGTGACGGAGGGGGGGGGGGGGGGGAAGTTCGACAAAGTGGGGGAGGAGGAGGAAGAAATGAAACGGAGAACGACGGGCGACAATGCGGGGCCGATGAAGTCAAAAGTTAAAAGTCAAACGTCAAAAGTCAAAATGTAAGAAGACAGAGGGTAGGAGCGGGCGGAGTGCAGTAGGCGGGAGGAGAAGCACTGGGAGCCAGACGAGGCGATCGTAAAACATGGTGGAAAAACAGGGCGCCAAGAGCGGGTGAGGGAGGGAGTTGCGCAAGTTGTTCACTCTCGCGCTTTCTGTTGACGCGACGCAACAGAGAAGGTGAGCGCCTAGCGACGCGGACATGGCACGTGTTTGTTGAACTGGGCGCGTTGTTTACTGAGACAATCAGCCCATCACAAGGTAATGGACAGCGAGCAAGGAACTGAGGCAAGAGAGCAAGGGCTGCGTAAACAACGCGCCATTCCATTGACTTGAAAAAGACGCGCCACCAAGCCCGATCCAACCCCTCAGGCTTGCACAACCCTTCTGTCTGTCTGTTATTATAGATCACAAAACAGAACAAAGAAAAAGCGCTGAAAGGAGATGCGTCGCAGACCGGAGTGAGAGTGAGAGAATATGAACGACTTGCGATCCTCGACGAGGCGAATCAACCGACGACAGACAGCTAATGACAGGAGAACGAAAAGGGTGAGGGACCAATGAAGGCGCGGGGAAGCGAACCTAACCTCTCGTGAATGCTGTGGCCGGTCCATCCCCTCTTGTCCCTGCCTAGGTAGCTGTCAACAATGTAGATTTTGTAAGGCGGCTGCCGATTGATTGACACGTTAAGTCCTTGACAAGGGCTGTCACTCTAGTTGCCACTCACTCCTAAGCACGATCTCAACGATCAAGAGCTCGCCGGACACTGCTTTCCTCGTGTCTGACGTGGCCCGACTCAGTCCACTCTTCCCACCTTGCTCTACCACCTGCCCGGCGAGTGCCACGTCGGCAGCCTGATGCCCCCACACGAGTTCCCCTCCAGAGGGTCACTGCCGCGCATGCGACTTACCCTCCTCGAGAAGCTTGCCTGATGCCGCGTAAACTGCGCCACTTGTGTCTCCTACCCTCATCGATCAAAAACAATTAAAATCGTTGGGGAACATGCACTGGGGGCTATTTCGCAGCCCTAAGGCTGGGTTATAGTGGGCTTCCACGGCTGTGTCAAGGTGTGGCATTTTCAGGGGCGGCCGACCAGGAGGCAAAGTGGGTTCTTAGGGGACGAAAAAATTTGGGGGACCCGTCCTTGGCAAGATTGCGGACTACCTACAGCTAGCTCCGGCTGAAAAAACGGAGGACAAGTCCTTGGGTGGAAGTGGACCCCAAAAAAGAAGTGGGGGGCGTTGGACCGGTCCTTGGGTAGAAGCAGACCCCCAAAAGAAGTGAGGGCATGTGCACTGCAAAAGGGCCCTCACGCCCAGGCGTTGAAGCCCGTCTTCTCAAAACAGGGACGTCAGGCACAACGAAACAGGCGTTTTGCAAGAGGCAACTTTGGCGATTTTCTGCGATTTTCTGTGAATCGGAAATTTTGAAAATCCATAGATGAGATCGTGGGCCTCGACCTACTAGCATCGCGTACAAGGTGTGTGGCGGCCGTTTCTTTTGAAAAAAACATATAAAGAATCCTTTTTTTTATTTTCAGAAATGCAAAGAAAACAAGGCCAACGCTATGCATCACACTTCCACCAACCCGATACATCTGCATGCGACCTTCTCCCCGGCCTGTTCGCAGTCTTCCACAGAAATCTCAATATTCTCAATTTCTGCAAAAAAAAATAGCAAGGCGCGAAGCTTCAAAAACACCCCCCCCAAAAAAAACCATAGTATTGACCCTTCGCGCCAACGCAAAGTGGCCAACTAAATGGCCAACAAATGATTAAGAAAACAATTCTACTGGCCGACAGGAAGCTGCATCCATGAAAACAAAGACAATCCACACTAGCAGTGGATACACGAAATGATCAACGACTCACGCATATCACAGACGGCCGCACGTGGTGGAAAACGGCGGAGCACAAGCGTAAATCGGACGTAGTGGGACGAGGCCCCTTCGACACATTTTTCATTTTTTGCCACTCAACCATATGTGGGCCAAACTAAAAAAGTACTCCAAATTCAGTGAGTTGTCGCGCTCATAAGAATACGTGAAAAAACTTGAAAATTGGAGTACTCGTAGATTTTGTTGTAATCTTTCCAAGAAAAATACTCAATAAATTTTGAGAAATCATTCCAACTGTGAAATAGATCGCGGCCACAATTTGACCCATGTTCCAATTTTGCTTGACCTACCCTGGGGCCACGGGTGCGCATGTGATAAGCTCAGATCCGAACCGCGCAGCTTGCCGTATCCCTGAGGAAAAATCCCGCGGAAACCCCGAAGTACGGACGCGGATAGAAAGGGTTTTTTCTTTCTTTTTGCTTTTGTTTTCTTTTTGAAACGGTTTTTTCATTTTGTTTGGTTAATAACTCCCGCGGGCGAATAACAGCCGCGGTATGAAAACCAAGAAACGGGTGCGGTTAGGACTTTTTGAATTTTTGCGCGCGCGCCCAAGCTCCAGTTTCTTCGCGCGTCTCGCATCCCCGTTTCTTGCTTTTCATCCTCGCACCATCTTCCCTTCTTGCTGCGCGCGTTTTCCCCATGCAGGACTCTTCGTCTTCCCCTACGCCCAGCTTGATCCTTAGCTGCATAGTTGGGATGCTCGGATCAATGTGGAAAGCGGGAAATCGCGCACCACTTGGACGAACACCCCAATCACGTAGCCATGCAATCTCGCGGATCGAACCCTCTAACTCCCCACCCCTCTCTCCTGTCCTGCTCATCTACACCCTGCGCTGCCCGCACCTCGCGCTGTTAACCCGCCGCCTCCCACGCTATAAATTTGCACAACCCTCTCCTCTCCCTCTCTGTGATCTCAGCTGCAATGCTGCGTGAGCTATGTGCGAGAGTTCGCGGCGCCGAACAGGCTCGACGAGCCCAAGGACGGGCGGAGTGACGACGTGGGGTGGACCCCGCGGTAGTCTCAGGGCGAAGCAGTCGGAAGGACCGAGCAGTGGTGGGGATTGGACGCCGGCCGCGGCAGGGCTTTGTGGCTATGGTGGTCGGTGGTCTTGGGAAGTTTTGAAGGCTGCGCCTGGGGGCAGAGGTTAATTGAATTTTTTGTGTACAAGAAGGACTCGATTTTATCTCCATTGCTGCTTTGTCTATGCATGTCGTGTGCGTAAGCCCCGAGAGATGGGAGTTGGTTATGAGCATGAGTGACGTCGAAGGTCCATGGATGATTAGATGTCCTGACAAGGGTTGTTGATTGCATACATGTATGTGTGTATGTACTCGTCCGGGCGGGGATGGGGAAACTGAACTGGGGGACCGTCTGCTTAGGAGTATGAGTGTGTTGATCCGGTTGTTCCCCTCCCCTCCGCGGCCTTTCCTGCGCTCCCGCGCGGGCTTGGCGTAACTCTCTTTCTCTTCCTTTTCGATCGCCTTCCTCTTGAACTAACAGCCATCGCCTTTAAAAGTTTCTCGTCCCCGTACCGGTGACGTCAACCGCCTGCGTCCGCGCGGACGATCGACGCCCCCGCCAAGGTGAGAAAGCTTAGATTTCGTCATCCTCCCCCTACGCACCCACTTTCGAGAGAGAAGAGTTGCGACGTTTGTTGTATGGATTCGGTGTTGGTTCGGATGACCGGGAACGTGGGATCTTGCCCGTGTTCACCACGTACCTCCGATCGTCTCATTTCGCTACTGACCTTCCCCATCACAGATGACGACAGCGTCTACTGCGATGCGGACGTACGGCGCGCGCTGAGGCGGACGGAGCAAGTGTGTTGGCAAGACCCGCCTCGGGCTTGTGAGATAAGGGGGAACGGGTTTGTGTTGATTGATCGCTTTGATTGCCTGACTCTAATATTGCCTTATACGGGTTTAACGGTGTTGCCCTGGTCGGCCGCTCACGCCGCGTGGCGACCGCAGTTTGATTGTCGCTGGTGTC
>BFEA01000556.1:736520-748471 GCA_003427395.1 Chara braunii | reverse complement strand
ACGACTGGTCCTGGGTTACAAGGGAGCGACACGTTTCCCCGAGCTTTCCCGTAGTGCGGGGGCGCTGCCCGCGCAATTTCGAATTCAGATGCCGACGGGTCCTCCCGCCGCTCTACCCTCCCGAAAACTTTCGCGCGGGCTCTATGAGTCCGACGCCGAGGCTTGAAGGCCTCAAACCAACCACCTCTACAGCAAAAGACCCGAGGGTTCGGCCACTTCGTGGGGCCGATGACGAGGCCGTAAGGCTTCGAACCCACCATCTATCCCCGGAACCCATGAGGCCAGAGTTTTTGTCGTCTGCCGTCATGGCCTCCTCCCCTTGATGCCTTTTCCCGTCCCGATGCACGACGACAATTCATTTTCACTGAAACCCTTCTGATTTTATCGTTTCGAGGTAATCCGACCCCCGTGGGACTTCGCGACGACCGTTCGACTCCGAGAAAAACCTCGGCCAAGAAACGAGAGCCTCCCGTTCCGTTCGGGAGACTCAACCCTTACGGCCAAAAATCTTCGGCCACGCCCCTCCTAGAACTCTGATCGGCGACCCCGTACGGGAAGCTGCGAGGGGGCGTGAGGTTGGTATCAGAGCTGGTTCATTTCGGCTCCGAGGTTTTCCTAGGACGATTACCCTGTTTTAAAGTTTCTTCTTTTTTCTCTTTTTGATCTTTTCATTAGATTTTTCGCATTTTTGAGTAGGCTGGCTCCCCGTCGACGGAGGCCCGCGAATAGCAATCAAAACCGAGCGAGAGGTCAGACTCGAAACCCGCCTCCCGCGATGGTGGAACCCGGAATTGGGGGTGAAAACGACAGCAACAACCACGCGGGGATGGCCAATCATCCCCTGTACTTTGTACCTCCTCCCTCCGAAGTGCCCATTTTTTCTGAAGATGACACCGATCCTCGCACTTGGCTAGCTGCCTTGAAAGCCTAGGGCTGGTCGGACCAGTTGCTCCGAGAACGAATTCCCGGAAGGTTAGCCGAACCGCTTTTGAGTGGTACGGACAAAACCCCTTCACTAATTGGGCAGCCTTCCAGAGGAAATTTCTCGATAGATTTGATCACATCGCACCTAGTCAATGCCTCCGTTTAATAAAGGAATATACACAGCAGCCTCAGGAGACCGTGGCTAGATATGCTGAATGTTTTACGTACCTAGCCGAACGCTCCGGGGTGGATGAGAAAATGGTACGGACTGATTTCGTCAGGGGACTATCCGACTCTCGTCTGCGGAAAAAGATCCGCAAGAAAATTACGATGTGGGCCTGGACTCAGAATCCGACGAAGATGACCCTTCGGGTGTTCGACGCAATAGCTACTCCGCTACGACACGAATGTTCGAAGATCGCTTCGGGTTGGGACCGGCAAAGAAAGGCTCGGATCGGAAAACTTCTTCCTCTGCTTCGGCCTCCCATCGCTCTAGTCAAACGCAAGGAAGCCGGGGCGAGGAAGAAGCATCCATGAAAGAAGTCGCGGCCCAACTAGTTACGGTAATAGCCCCGTTGACGGAGTTTGTTCAAGGTCTGCAACGGCAACGCATAGCCGCCGCACAACGGCAACAGGCGGCTATGGCTGCCGGAGCCCCTATTTTAAGACCGGCCGTGGTCGGGGCTGTCCCACCCCTACGCTGTTACAACTGTAATCAGCCAGGCCACCTTGCGAAAGATTGTCCGAAACCCCGAACTCAGGGCGGGCCCACCGGACCTTCCCAAATCCCGCTGGCTGCTCCCACCGCTGCATGTCAGGGGAGGGTAACCACGGTAATGGACATAGGAACGACGGAGATGGTGACCCCGGCGGCCACTGAGATGGGACCCGATGAGTATATGGCGTCAGCAATGTTCGAACCTGGGACCATCGGAGTGATACGTCACGTCCAACGGATTACCGAGGAAAACGACCTCGGGCCGTGGCGACCAGGATTCGAGGATCTTGCGGTACCTGGTCCTGAATACAAGGATGGCCATATCGACGTATTGGATGCCTTGAAGGCTCTGGATCTTCGGGTCCCCGTCCCTATTCCATATCTGCTAACCATTTCCGAAGCGGCTAACGAAAAGTTAATCGAACGGTGCCTCAAAAGCAAGCGCCGATTCGAGGAAAGTCGAAAGGGCAAAAAGTCGGTCCTACGGGACCCACCCACCAACGAGGAGTCACAGCCCTCGACCTCAGAGGTGCACCAAGCCAACTGGATAAGGATGATCCAGACCGTAGATTCTGCCTCGGAAAAACCCGAGGTATTCCTCTGGGCCTATCCTATAACCTGGAAAAGCATAGAGTGTGACTGTGAGGTCTGGGGAAACCCCTCGGCCACCATCCTAGACTCAGGATCATCGGCGATCGCCATTTCTTGGAGATTGACGAAACAGTTGGGAAGGGAAGGACAGGTTCAGGCCCTCCGGCCGGATGAACTGTATATATCCGCTACGGAAGATAATATTCATTGTAAAGGGCGAATAACGAACGTGCCCATACGGGTGGGGCGGGTGCATTGTTTGTGTGACGTGATCGTGATGGATGTACAGGCGTATGATGTTCTGCTAGGCATTCCGTGGTAGGCGGCGGTCGGAGCGCGAATGCACTTTGACAGTTGTAAGGTGGTGCTCACATCGGCCCACCCCAAACCCCAAACGATACCAATGAGACTGGCGGTGCGCATGCGCACCCATCCGGCACCTCGCCTCACCACTAAAGCCCATCAAATCAACATGATCCGACGCCTGTCACCAGACGAAAATGAACCCTCGACGGAAACTGACAAGACTGATGCACCCGACCGATATCCGATCCGAGTACAGGATCGGTGGCGCCATTCTTGGCGGCGAGAACCACTGGAAATAGTTCGGAGCGAGTCCAATTGGTCGCACCCGTTCTCCTCCGTGGTGCAGGGGGAACCCCTGCTGAGGGTGTCCCGAATAGCTGACCTTTCGGAACCCCTTGCGTCCTTGTATCTCCGGACGGACCCCCTACCTGAAAGGTTTACCGAGCTGAGGGGGCTGTGCGATTTATCTTTTCGACCTCCACGGCCCCTACTCACGAATGAAAAAGTCGCGATACTCCTGAACGAGGGGGTGTCGTTTCAACCCCGAACGAGGGAGTATCGGTGGGGACCGAGGGAACTGGCACAGGCCTTTTCGGTCGAAACCTCGGCCGAACCCGAACTGGACAGCGACAGTGACATGGAAAGCGAGCCGATGAGTCTGGCGGACAACCAACTTATTGCGACGGTCCTTTCGGCGAAAACCGACAACTCTTTGTTTGGGGCCTCGCCCGATGCCAACGCGGCGGTCCCCATGGTTACGACGACGGTCTCCTTTCCTGGGGGAACCGTAGAAGTTCATTTACCAACCTGTGTTCCGGACGAATACAAACGCCTCCTCTTGGCGGTTATATGGGCCTATCCTGAGGCCGTCAGCATTCAGGACCACGACATAGGGCTAACCCCTTTGATACAACACGCGATTGACACCGGGGATCACGCCCCGATACATTGTCGACCGTACCGATATTCCCTTAAAGAAAGGCAACTGGCATTGGAAAGGGTACGGGAATTCGAGCGGTTGGGGTGGGTCGAACCATCGCTGGGACCATGGTCTTTTCCCGTGGTCCCCGTGCCAAAATGAAATGGCTCGGTTTGGGTATGTATCGACTACCGGAAATTGAACGCCATCACTACCAAAGATGTGTATCCCTTGCCGCGAATCGATGATTTGTTAGATGCTATCGGGGCCGCTCGAGTCTGTTCCAAGTTCGATATCCGACACGGTTTTCACCACGTTGCAGTCCGACCGGAGGACCGACCCAAAACCGCCTTTGTCCTGTTTGAGGGCACGTGGCAATGGGTCCGGTGTCCCATGAGAATTTGTAACGCCCCTGCAACGTTTCAGCGGGCCATGAATATGGCCTTCGCTGAGTTCGTTAACAAAACCCGACTAACTCAGCCCCTGATCAATTTCTGCGTGATTGTGTACATGGATGATATTTTGGTCTTTTAAAAAACACACGAGTACCACGTGGAACACATTGAGTGGGTTTTGCATGCACTGAAAGATGCAGGGTTCAAAGTGGCCTTGGAGAAAAGCGAGTTCTTCTTGTCGGAGATCTCATTCTTGGGGTATATCGTCACGGTCGACGGACTAAAACCGGATTTGAGGAAGGTGGCAGAAGTTCAAGACGCCCCGGCGCCGATCACACTCACCCAGGTTCGGGCTTTTCTAGGGCTGGCATCCTATTACCGACGCTTCATCAAGGGGTTCGCCGGCATAGCGAAGCCCCTCACGAACCTGCTGAAGAAAAAGGAGCAGTTGATCTGGACGCCGGAATGCGAAGCGGCGTTTCAGGCGTTGAAGGAGGCTCTGACATCTGCTCTTGTATTGGCACGACCCGACCCGACAAGACCGTTCGCACTGTACACAGACTGGCAGCCTCAGGCGATATCGGCGGTGCTGACTCAACATGACAAGGACGAAAGGGAGCACGTTATTGAGTATGCGTCCAAGACGTTGAGCCAGGCGCAGGCTAATTACGAAGCGTGCAAAGGTGAATGCCTGGCGGTGGTGTGGGGGATTCAGCACTTCCGACCTCTGTACAGCCAGAAATTTGTGCTGGTAACGGATCATCAGCCGCTGCTGTCCCTACGCAACAACACGGACTACACGGGGACGCTGGGCAGGTGGGCGGTGCGTCTGCAAGACTATGACTTCGACATCTGCCACCGTGCCACGCGACAGTATGGTAACGCGGATGGATTAACGCGCCTTTTGCCGCCCAACAAGTGTCCCGCCAACGAGCGACTCATTCCGTGGAGGCCATAAATTGCGGCGACGAAACGACACTACGGGGAGTTACACGTGCTGCGTAAGGACGACGCCTGAGTCCGGAATGGAGGTTTCATCGGAGATGGCCGATGCTATCTCTCTGCACTCATCCCACTCCCTCGCTCTCTCGTCTAGCCCCAACTTGTCCCCTGAAACACACCTAAGTCCCTGTTTCTTCTGTACCTTGCCCATGATCCCGGACCAAGAAGGGTCACATCCAGGAGGGCCCAGTTTTCTTTTATGGGTACAGTGTAGTCAGCGTCATACGGTCAAATCTCACGGACAGTGCGTTAGGTACCGAAGTGAAAAGACGTGGGTCTGTCCCAACTGTAGAACGGACCAAGTCCCTACCCAGAAGCAGTATCTGGACACTAGAACAGCCGACGGATTTGCGCCAAGTGCCCGCCGGGCAGAAGCCTGGACGGACCTTCTGTTGCTACGGAGACTGTCAGGCGACTCGTTGTCAGAACTTACCGAAGCCGAACGGCGGAGAGTCACGGAGAGGGCGCAGGTCTATCGCTGGCTGGGCCCAATGTTACAAACACGAAAGGTCGATGACGACAGAGAGTCTAGCTGGTTGACGGTTTCACACCCTCTTGCTAGGTTCGATTGGACACGAGCTGCTCATGAGGAGGATGCGGTCCATTTCGCGGTCAAGTACACGGAAAAAGCCATCGAAAAGAACGGATGGTACTGGTCGGGAATTCGGGAAGATGTGAAATACATCGTTCGGAATTTCCCGGCCTGCGCGGGGGACAAGGCGCCGGTACAGATGCCTCGGACGATGGTTCCCACTCGTGTAGAGCGCCCCTTTCAGAGGGTTAGCATCGATACGACGGATATCAACGTTCCGAGAGGGCCCGTCGATCAGGGAGAGCTCAATGTTCTTTTAGTGGCCTTTGATCATTTTTCAAAATGGATTGAGGCGTACCCTATGACCAACCGGAATTCGCAGGAAGTAGCCTGGTACGTAAATCGATTTGTGTGTATGCATCTAGACGTAGAAGAGGTACACATGGACAATGGGTCGGAATTTCAAGGCGAAGTAGAATGTCACCTAGTCAGGGCGGACGTTAAGATTATCTACTCACCGGGGCATTGGCCTCAAGCCAATGGCCTGGTAGAGAATGCCAACCGACTGATTAAGACGGCCCTTAGACGAAATATCATTGCGGGAGACACCCGACCCTGGCCGGTCATTGTCGATCACATTTTGGCCGTTTATTGGGCTACCCCACACGGTAGTACTGGGGTGTCCCCCTTTCAACTGAGAACCAATAGCGTCCCTCGGGTGCAATTGTCCCCCTTAGTAGTTACGGAAGTTAGAGCAACACGGGCCCAGAATCGAGACAAGGCCCACCACTACATGGACTCAATGGCTAGGGCCTATCCCCCGTTAGCTCGCCGTGGACAGCAGGCCGTAGATCGGACACATCAACGGCAGATCCGTGACTACGAGAATCGACACGCGTCGGCGGGACCACTGTCCCGCTATAAAGTTAGGGACTTGGTGCAGGTACGAAAATCTGCGCGTTCCTCCAAGATCCACCCGCGCTACACAGACATTTACGAGGTCATGGAAGTTGGCGCACAGGGACAGCACTCCGTGAAGCTGATTCCCCGTCACAACTCCCAGGCCCGACCGCTGACACGGCACGCTGCCGCGCTCCGGCCCTTCCAGCCATCGCTAGGTCCCCTACGGACCCCCGCTCCTGCGAGATCACCCTCTCCTTCTTCATCCTCCTCCTCTTCCCGATCTGCCTCGTCCATTGGTGCAGAGAGTTTCAGGGAGCAGGATGAACCATCGCCAGCCGGAGCATGAGCCCCTCGAGCACTTCCAGACGCCGCTTGCAGATCGCTTGTTGCGGCATCGGTTTAATGAGGAGAGGCAGTTGCAGTACGACATCCAACAGGTGAACGTGCCAGCGCCCGGGGTTGCTGATTTGGCAGCGTACTTGTTGCTTTGCGATCGGCAGACATATGTGGGAGTGTACGTGGACGTGACGCAGTTGCCTGGCCAGGAGACGACCCAAGTATTCATTGAGTTTTGTGCGCTCCAGGTGGCACCCAACTTCGTGCACAGCGTCGCCACCTTCATCGGAGACTTGACGGTCCTACCGCAGCAGAATCAGGAACCGGCGTGCAGCTTTGTGCACGAATACGCAGTGGAAGCGGCCAGATCAGTGGCCAGAGTGCAAGGACGGGGGGGACACCGATTCACAGCCCACGAAGTGCTGCTGCGTAGGGCAGAGGACGGACCGATTGCGTTAGTGCCACAGCTCCCCGCGCTTCTCCCTCCCGCTGCTCCTCTCAACCTCCAAGCTATTCCCCCTGTCCCGTACTAAATGCCTCCTTTCTTCTCCTACACCACCCTCCCCTACCAGCTCACGGAGGGCCCTTACCCCATGCGCGAGTTCTCAGAGTATTTGGTGGAGCTAAATGACATGGAGCCGCTGCCCTTCGCCGACGAAGACGTGTGGGAGTTGCACCGTGCGCTGTACAAGTCGGTGGCGCTGGGGATGTTTCGGTTCTTCGTGGATTATGAAGACCACGCTATCAGGGAGCACTTCGTCGTTTACTACGTCATCGCGTGGCCCAAGCCAGCGGAGAAGGAAGGGACGGTGGCGCTGTACCCCTTCGCCCCGCTCCAGACAATCGATCTGGGATTGTTGGAGCTCATACATCTTGAGCTCCTCTCCATTGCGCAAGTGATCGCGAGCGAGGAGGAGGAGATCCAACCACGATTGCGGACGGCGACGGCCCCGCGGAGAACGTACAACGTGGTCGTCATCGCGGATTACATTGCGCAGCGCGCGGAGAGATTGGAGGACTTCCCGGAGGA
Source organism: Chara braunii (assembly GCA_003427395.1). Lineage (NCBI taxonomy): Eukaryota > Viridiplantae > Streptophyta > Charophyceae > Charales > Characeae > Chara > Chara braunii. Next base: position 740,815 of record BFEA01000556.1, on the reverse strand, counting down.
AAGGCCGTTGCATCCTCCCTCGTCGTATCCTCGACCATCGCCACCGAAGGGCCCCAAGAAGACGCCGAAGAGGAAGAGACGCCACCCGTCGCCAGGAGCGCAAGGCAACAGGATCGGCGGCGGCGAGGAGGTGGTTCAGCCCGCGCGTACGCGGATTTCTGACCTTGTGCCTGGGAGCGCGGCGACGCTCGTTAAGGAGACTATCGTGCCATCGCCGCCCATTCCGCGTGTGCCCGATCTCAATCTTGATGGAGCCGGGCCATCATCAGCTGCAGCAGCCGGAGGAGGAAGCCGAATGGGATTTCCGGATCCCATATCCAGACCCCCCGTTCTCGCGGGACCTCTCCGTTCCCGCCAGCCACCCCGGGGTGCCCCGGTCATTGACATTAGTAGTTCATCCGAGTCGGACGGTCCATCCAACCGAGGTGGACTTCATGGTGGAGCCTGCCACCATCAGGCTCGAGGCCATCGCGGGGGCGCCGCGCCCTGATCCGGCGTGGGAGCCATATCTGACACTTCCTTTCCAAGGGTGTATTGCGGCGCGATTGGCGGGGACGCTCATCTACGAGACCGGGCAGCGTCCMAATGCAATGTACCACTTCCTGGTCTTCGCGGCGCAGAAGCGGGAGCGGCGGCCTTACACCGAGACTTATGTGGTGATGACGGGTCCAGGGCCCCGATCGGTGCGCAAGCGGGTGGTGCGAGCGGTAGCGGATCTGGCGCCACGTGTCCTCTCACATGTGCCGGGGGCTGTCCTTTACCCCTCATTCGTCCAACATCAATTCCATGAGGAAGATACGCCGACGACTCCTGCGGCAATGGCCGCTTTTCTTCCACCTATTCCGCCCCCTCTCAATCCCGACATAGATCACTTCCTCTGATCACCCTCGTCTACCTTTCCCCTGTCCTCTCCTTCTCCTTCTCCTCTTTTTCTTCTTCTTTTCTGGATCTAAAAGCTCGCGCGACGATACGCGCTGTATATATATATATATATATATATATATATATATATATATATATATATATATATATATATATAAAATCTTTTTACTTACCGATCGGGCCAGCTAACGATGAAGGGGCCGCTCGATCGAATGTATACTATGGGAGGAGGCGATGGAGGATGCAGGATGCATCCACGTAGATTAGGAAGATGATCGGGCCGGCTGACGATGAAGACGCCGCCCGATCATCCATGATATGATGGCATCAGCAGTCAGGAGACTGCTAATTTTTCGGAACCCCCTGCGTATCACAAATGTGATAAGCTCAGATCCGTACCGCGCGGCTTGCCGTATCCCTGAGGAAAAATCCCGCGGAAGCCCCGAAGTACGGACGCGGATAGAAAGAGGTTTTTCTTTCTTTTTGCTTTTGTTTTCTTTTTGAAACGGCTTTTTCATTTTGTTTGGTTAATAACTCCCGCGGGCGAATAGCGGCCGCGGTATGAAAACCAAAAAACGGGTGCAGTTGGGACTTTTTGAATTTTTGCGAGCGCGCCCAAGCTCCGGTTTCTTCGCGCGTCTCGCATCCCCGTTTCTTGCTTTTCATCCTCGCGCCATCTTCCCTTCTTGCTGCGTGCGTTTTTCCCATGCAGGACTCTTCGTCTTCCCTTACGCCCAGCTTGATCCTTACCCTGTCTTCCTCCGCAAAGTGATTGGCTGCATAGTTGGGATGCTCGGATCAATGTGGAAAGCGGGAAATTGCGCACCACTTGGACGAACACCCCAATCACGTAGCCATGCAATCCCGCGGATCGAACCCTCTAACTCCCCACCTCTCTCTACTGTCTTGCTCATCTACACCCTGCGCTGCCCGCACCTCGCGCTGTTAACCCGCCGCCTCCCGCGCTATAAATTTGCGCAACCCTCTCCTCTCCCTCTCTTTGATCTCGGCTGCAATGCTGCGCGAGCAATGCGCGAGAGTCCGCGGCGCCGAACAGGCTCGACGAGCCCAAGGACGGGCGGAGTGACGACGTGGGGTGGACCCCGCGGTAGTCTCGGGGCGAAGCAGTCAGAGGGACTGAGCAGTGGTGGGGATTGGACGTTGGCCGTGGCAAGGCCTTGTGGCTATGGTGGTCGGTGATCTTGGGAAGTTTTGAAGGCTGCGCCTGGGGGCAGCAGTTAATTGAAATTTTTGTGTACAAGAAGGACTCGCTTTTATCTCCATTGCTGCTTTATCTATGCATGTTGTGTGTGTAAGCCCCGAGTGATGGGAGTTGGTTATGCGCATGAGTGACGTCGAAGGTCCATGGATGATTAGATGTCCTGATAAGGGTTGTTGATTGCATGCATGTATGTGTGTATGTACTCGTCCGGGCGGGGATGGGGAAACTGGACTGGGGGACCGTCTGCTTAGGAGTATGAGTGTGTTGATCCGGTTGTTCCCCTCCCCTCCGCGGCCTTTCCTGCGCTCCCGTGCGGGCTTGGCGTAACTCTCTTTCTCTCCCTTTTCGATAGCCTTCCTCTTGAACTAACAGTCATCGCCTTTTAGAGCTTCTCGTCCCCGTACCGGTGACGTCAACCGCCTGCGTCCGCGCGAACGATCGACACCCCCGCCAAGGGGAGAAAGCTTAGATTTCGTCATCCTCCCCCTACACACTCACTTTCGAGAGAGAAGAGTTGCGACGTTTGTTGTATGGATTCGGTGTTGGTTCGGATGACCGGGAACGCGGGATTTGCCCGTGTTCACCACGTACCTCCAATCGTCTCATTTCACTACCGACCTTCCCCATCGCAGATGACGACAGCATCTACTGCGATGCGGACGTACGGCGCGTGCTGAGGCGGACGGAGCAAGTGTGTTGGCAAGACCCGCCTCGGGCTTGTGAGATAAGGGGGAACAGGTTTGTGTTGATTGATCGCTTTGATTCCCTGACTCTAATATTGCCTTATACGGGTTTAACGGTGTTGCCCTGGTCGGCCGCTCACGCCGCGTGGCGACCGCAGTTTGATTGTCGCTGGTGTCGCCAGGGGGACTCGTGTTCGTGGCGACGGCTGGTCCTGGGTTACGAGGGAGCGACACGTTTCCCCGAGCTTTCCCGTAGTACGGTGGCGCTGCCCGCGCAATTTCGAATTCAGATGTCGGCGGGTCCTCCCGCCGCTCTACCCTCCCGAAAACTTTCGCGCGGGCTCTATGAGTCCGACTTCGAGGCTTGAAGGCCTCGAACCAACCACCTCTACAGCAAAAGACCCGAGGGTTCGGCCACTTCGTGGGGCCGATGACGAGGCCTGAAGGCTTCGAACCCACCATCTATCCCCGGAACCCATGACGCCGGAGTTTTTGTCGTCTGCCGTCATGGCCTCCTCCCCTTGATGCCTTTTCCCGTCCCGATGCACGATGGCAATTCATTTTCACTGAAACCCTTCTGATTTTATCGTTTCGGAGTAATCCGACCCCCGCGGGACTTCGTGACGACCGTTCGACTCCGAGAAAAACCTCGGCCAAGAAACGAGAGTCTCCCATTCCGTCCGGGAGACTCAACCCTTACGGCCAAAAATCTTCGGCCACTCCCCTGCTAGAACTCTGATCGGCGACCTCGTACGGGAAGCTGCGAGGGGGCGTGAGGTTGCGTATCACACGCAGCCCGTAGTTTGTAGTTTGTTTCGTTTTGGCTGTGGCGAGGCCATGTGTGTGTGTATATGCGTGTGTGTGTGTGTGTGTGTGTGTGTGAGAGAGAGAGAGAGAGAGAGAGTGAGAGAGAGAGAGAGAGAGAGAGAGAGAACATCTCTGTCCCTGAATCTGGCTCATAAATGCTTCCAGATTCAGACAGAATCATCCAAAACAGTGACTAGGCCGATTGGGCCGAAGTGGGTGGGCTGGGCATGAGGCTGTTGCCTGGGTCCACGCCGTTTCATATTTGAATTTCAAGGACCTGCGGCCCCACACCGTTTCAAAATATTTTGGACCACGGCCACCTACCGGTTCCCACAGGAAAATGCCACTGGCAAATACCGGTCCTGCATTTGCTTGAACTGTCGCCCCCCCCTAAATGCCCGTGCCAATCATTTTACCAGCCTTTCAACGACCAATGGGCCCGAATGAACGATCGGTATAACGAACGACGACGAAAAATGTCTCAGGGGCATAAAACGCAACCCTGACGGGCTGCGAATATTTTCAACATCTCTCTCTCTCTCTCTCTCTCTCTCTCTCTCTCTCTCTCTCTCTCTCTCTCTCTGTGCGGTAGCCCCCCTCCCTCCCTCCTTCTCTATCTCTCTTTCCTTCTCCCTCTCACTCTTTGTCTCTCTCTCACTCTCTGTGTCTCTCTCTCACACTCATAATAATAAATGGAACAA
>BFEA01000556.1:721814-732791 GCA_003427395.1 Chara braunii | reverse complement strand
GACACAGAGGAGAGATGAAGGTGAAGTAGAGAAGGGAGGAGAGACCGGAAATGAAAGAGAAGACATAGCAGAGGACAGACATAACCGAGGGTGAAAAAAAAAAAAAAAAAAAAAAAAAAAAAAGGGCGAGAAAGAAGTAAGGTGGAGGAGGAAGAGAAGGGAGGTTGGCGAGGAAGAAGGTGCCGACAGCCATAGCCGACCTAGAGGTTGACTGGGCGTTGACCAGACCGGAGCGTTGACCTGGGTGTGACCGCATTGACCAAGCGTTGATCGAGGCACTGACCGGAGCCGTTGACCACGATTTTGACCAAGCTGGAGTTGGTATAATCTCGCCAAGCCCTTAGCCTAACCCCTCACCATATGGATGTGCACTCACCCTATGGTACTTGTTGAGTCTGAGTCTGTCTGTCTCTTCTTTCTGCATCGAGTCTCTTTTGTCCAGGTGATAGGATTCCGTGTATGAAGGATAGGGCCTCGTTGACTAAACCCACACGGGCTGAGTAGGGCTAAAGACTGTGTCTGACGACTCGACTGTCCTGGAGGACACGAACCCTCCCAAGGACCGGTACTGACCGGCAGGCTGCTCGGTGTCGCACGGTAGGCCAAAAATCCGAGTTGTGGGCTGCACAACGGGCCGTCTAAGTCTTGAGAGGATCTGTTGACCGCGTCGTCCTGTTTGCGACGTTAAAGAATTCCTGAGGAGTTACGGGGGATCTCCATAAATGCGTCCTGGTCAGCAACAGATCCTGTAGTGACGGTTGTAGTATTAGAGTCCAGGCTAGAGACCATAGTTGACAGGGTTCTATATGGATCCTGTGGTCCATAGACTGAGTCAATCTTAGGTAAGTCGGTCAGGGGGGACGTCTAAGTGGTGAGGAGCGGAACCGTCACTTGGTTGTGCGTCTGTCACCATGGTAGACACGCGTACAGAAACGAGCACCTCCCCTTATACAGCAGAGCAGGATGCGAAGGCCGCCGCCATCCTTAAAGAGAGAAGAGAGGAGGATGCCAAGAAGAAGGCCTTGATAGAAGAACAGACGACGAAGTAGAAGAAGATTGAGGAGGAGATGGTCAAAGAAAAAGAGAGGTTAAAGAAAGAAGAGGAAGAGAAGCTCAAGGCAGTAGAAGAGGAGGAAGAGGTAGAAGAACCGCCACTAGAAAGGCGAAGGACAGGAGGACGAGGAGAATCCAATGGAACAAAGGAAGATCAGATGGAGAAGAAGATTACGGAGTGGGTTGCTGGTTTATCCCTGGGAGAAGAAGAGAAGGCACTAATGTATGTGACCAAGGAAAAACAAGAGGCGCCCATGCGAGAGTGGGATGCAAAAGAAGACCCGCTCAAGCGGCAAGCTATAGAAGATGAGAAGATGATGGAGTGGAAGTTCCGACTGATGAGGGAGAAGAAAAGGAGAATGGAGGCGGAGAGCCAGGCGCCGAAAGAATTGGAGGAGGTAAAGAAGCAAAGAGCGCAAATGGCGACACAGGTGGACCTATTGGGGAAGATGGAGATCATGGCGAGAAACATAGAGCGTCTGGCCCAGGTCCACGAAAAACAATATCTGTTTGGTAGAGGTCATGACATTGTCTTGCGCTCTATACGGCTGAGACTCAGGGACTTTGCAAGGGAATTAGCGATGCAGGTGGACTCAGAGGTGAAGGCCCGCCTAGAGGGCACAAAGAGTTATTGCACGGGCGCAATAGAAGGCGCCAGACTGACTGCTCCCAAGGAGGAGGAAGCACGTCCCCGAAGGGAGCCTGTCAAGGTCAAGTTCCCTGACTCCTATAGCGGGAAGAAAGAGGAGAATTTTGACAATTGGTAAGCCAATGTCAAAACCTACGTACATCTGCAGAAGGTCTCCCCGAACGAGCATGTCCTTATAGTCGTCCATGCCCTCCGAGACGAAGCAGCGAGCTTCGCCCGTTCCCTGTGTCACGCCGCCAACTGTAATGATGATTTAGTCGCTTATTCCGCGTTCACTCCCCTCACTGAATTCCTTAAATTATTACGTGAATGATTCGCAGATGTCCTACGCAGTGTCAAAACCTCCGATAGATTGCAAACCATCCACTCTCGTCAGTGGAAGAGTGCTAGAGCACTCAAGGGTGTGATGGACGAGCTAGTTGCCGTCCCGGACCATGTCACTGAGACCCAACTGGTCAACCTCTTCTATTGTGCAATGCCCGAACAGCTGCGCGGACATTTCTTTGAAAAGAGTCAGCAGCCTACCATGACCTACGACGCTTTGAGCAGGGAAGTGGTAGTCTTTGAGGCGCGGTCTATGTCAATCTCCACTTTTTAGCATAAGGACCTAGACAAGGGCAAAAAGTGGAAAGGTCGCACCATCTCAGGACAGGTCAAGACCAAGGATCGCCTGATCCTTACTTTAGATGAGGGTGGTGTAGACGAAGTCCCCTACGAGCAGATTGAGTGGGGGTTTGAGGAAGAGGACAGTAGCGTTAGTCAGGGGAGGACCTACGCTGCTGTCAAGCCTGGAGCGAGGCCGCAAGGAGGAAGTAGAGGTCAGGGCCAAGGGGGCCGGGCCTCAGAGGGCCGTTCCCAGAGCGATCAGGGGGTTGGCGGTAGAGGACACCGCCAAGTGGGAGAAAGGGGTCAAGGTCCCCCGCAAAATCGTTAAGGGAATGGGTCGCCTAATAGACGGAATAGGTCACCAAATAGGGGAAGCAAGGCACCCTCTTGGAGAGGCGGTTGACACCCAGGGCTGCCACCGGGTCGGCCTTGGGAAGACTTGGGCTTGGACCAGCGCTTATGGCAACAACGTGTTGATCAGGGGCAGTGCATATATTACGGTGACCATGGCCACATCATTAAATGCTGTCCAAAGTATAAAGAGGCCCGTTCGGCTGCCCAGGGGTCAAAAGGCCGCCGCCGGTAAGGGTAGCAACTGCCCCTACCACAAGGCCATATAGGGAAGCGAGAGCAAGCCGACAAGAAACTCCCACACCACATATGCCAATGGCAAAGGTTGCAGGCCGGTGCCTAAATAGTTGTTCAAAGACTGTTTGTGTCAGAGTCTCTCTAGGCACTTCCCTTACAGGCGTGGCCGATGAGTTAAAGGAGAAAATGCCCGCCTGGGCCAAGATGAAGAAGGAGAGTAGGGGACAACTAGTTTTAGTAGACGTAGAGATTTTCAGAGCTAGAGTAAGGGCCCTAGTAGATAGTGGGACCACACGCAGCTATATTAGTGGAAAGACGCTGGAGAAGTTGAAGATGGGGCTAAAAGCCCAGAAGTTAACAGACCCCATAGTGACTATCCTCACAGACAATCGCATAACGCAAGTAGAGGATTACATAGAGGGAGTCCAGACATACTCCATAGTGACTATCCTCGCAGACAATCGCACAATGCGAGTAGAGGATTATGTAGAGGGAGTCCAGACATACTTTCGCCTAGAGAAAGATGGAAAAGTGGAGAAAGTTCTTCATTCCCTGACTCTCCTCATAGAGGACAACCTTCCCTTCGATATAGTCCTAAGAATGGACTTGGAAGAGGCAGCCGGGGCCACACTCCATTTGAGAGAGCACGAGTGTAGGCTCCCTAGCCCGTCAGGCGAAGTCAAGACTGCCCGTCTGTTTCATGTGTCAAGAGTAGACAACTCCCTGACACATTGTTGCCTTGGCGCTCCTGTGTTCGCGAGGTTAGTGAAGAAGGAGCAGCTAGAAGAACAGGTTTTTGTAACCTATGTTAGGCCAGTTACTGAGCCTAAAAAGGAAAAACCCATGATCCCGCCATTGCCAAGTTGCTGGAAGAGTACAGAGATCTAGCTAAGCCCCCTACAGGGGTAGTCCCGCGGCCCATCCAGTATCGCATTGAGATTGAACCTGCCAGCTGGACTCCTAAAGGAGCAGCGTATAGGATGTCCCCGCGATAATTGGAAGAGCTGCGCAAGCAGTTAGATGAACTGCTAAAGAAGGGTTGGATTAGGCCCAGTTCGTCTCCATTTGGAGCACCTGTTCTATTTGTCCCAAAAATGGAGGGAAAACTTAGAATGTGCATTGACTATAGGGGTCTCAATGCTGTCACCGTGAAGAACGCGGAGCCATTACCCCGTATAGATGATCTTTTAGATCGGGTGCAGGGCTGCAAGTATTTTCAAAGATAGACTTGAAGTTCAAATATCACCAGATAGAGGCCCATCCTGATGATCAATATAAGACCGCGTTTCGGACTAGATATGGGCACTACGAGTTTATAGTTATGCCCTTTGGACTAACCAACGTGCCAACAACTTTTCAGCGTTGTATGAATGACTTGTTTAGGTCGTGGTTAGACAGGTTTGTAGTAGTCTACTTAAATGACATTCTAGTGTTCAGTAGGACCCTCCCGGAGCATGAGAGTGATCTAAGGCAGATCTTGGAGAAGCTGAGAGAGACCAACTTCAAGATCAATGCAAAGAAGTGCGAATGGGCAAAGACCCAAGTTTTATATTTAGGTCATGTCTTAGACGAAAACGACATCAAACTAGAAGATAGTAAGATCGCAGCGATTAGAGATTGACCTGCACCCCGCACATTGACAGAGTTGCGGTCGTTCTTAGGCATAACTAACTATTACAGGAAGTTCGTGAAAAACTTCTCCACCATCGCTACACCCCTTCGCAGGTTGCTGAAGAAAGAAACAATCTGGAAGTGGGACAAAGACTGCACGTCTACCATAAGGAAATTGAAGCAGGCGTTGATAGAGTACCCGTTCCTTAAGGCAGTCGATCCGTCCTTACCTTTTGTCGTCACAAGTGATGTGAGCCAGTATGGTATAGGCGTTGTATTACAGCAAGACGATGGCAACGAATATAGACCCGTATAGTTCATGTCTGCTAGGATGCCTTCAGAGAAGGTAGTGACATCTACCTACGAGAGAGAACTCTACGCTCTCAGGCAAGCATTAGAACACTGGAAGCACTACTTGCCTGGGAGACACTTCAAAGTCTACTCAGACCACGAGACATTAAGGTGGCTGAAGATGCAGACTAAGATGACACCTAAGCTTACGAGGTGGGCCGCAGAGTTAGACCAATATGACTTTGAGCTTAAGCCAGTCAAAGAGAAGTATAATGTAATTGCGGACGCTCCGAGTAGGATAGCCGACTACTTTGGAGCAATAGTTCATTATCTGGATATATGGAGAGACCTGCACCAGAAAGTTAGAGAGGTGTACGCGCAGGACCCTATCTATTGTGACCTCCTCAAGAGAGTAAAGGAAGCCCCAAAGTCCGAACCAAACTACCTCACTACTGATGGGTTGTTGTTCGAAAAGCCTAACGTAGTTAACCCGATTGTGTGTTCCTAACAGTGAGGAGATTCGTAGTTTGATCCTAGGGGAATGCCATGATACTGAGGGACATTTGGTTGGCAAACGACTCTAGCTAACCTCATGCGCGCGTACATATAGCATGGGATGAAGGCCAACTGCATAGAGTATGTTCGCAGTTGTAAGGTTTGTCAAAGAAATAAGACCACTACGCATGCCCCTCTAGGTCTTCTCGGACCCTTGCCTATTCCTGATCAGTCAGGAGACTCAGTGTCCATTGACTATATGGACACCCATGTCAAGAGTAGGCACGGCAAGTGCCAAGTCATGGTAATAGTTGATAGATTCAGTAAATATGTTATTTTTGTTCCTTTGCCCTCAGAGGCACGTACAAAGTTAGTTATCCAGAAGTTCTTTGATCATTGGGTCAGTGAACACGGGATTCCACTATCTATAGTTAGTGATAGAGACACCCGGTTCACCAGTCAGAACTTGCAGGAGTTGATGAGAGTCTATGGCTCCAAGTTGTTGATGTCCTCTGGCCGTCATCCAGAGACTAACGGTCAAACTGAACAGATGTTTGCAACAAGTTCTGCGTATGTACATTAGACCGGATCAGCTCAATTGGGATGAGATGTTGCCCAAAGTAGCCAGTGCGTACAATAACAGCGTGCATTTGTCTACCTGTCGCACTTCCAACGAGTTGCACAAGTCCTTTAGACCACGCAGACCGTTTGAGGGACTTAAACGGGATCAGACTCACAGGCTACCGCCCGATACTAGGGAGTTTGCGTTACAGCACGAAAAGGAGTTTAGCTACCGTTGTAGAGAACCTCAAGAAGGCCCAGCATAGAATGATAGAGCAAGCCAATAAGCACCGTCGCCCGTCGCAGTTTCGAGTCGGCGACTTAGTATGGGTCAAGTCTAAAGAGTTTGCGCCTGAGGAGAACATCTCGCAGAAGCTATTGCCCGCGTATAGAGGACCGTGGCCAGTTCTAGAAGTTAAGGGCGGAGAGGATGGGCCGTCCTACACAGTAGAGATCCCAGCACACCTCCACACCTACCCCGTGTTTCATGCGTCAAAGTTGTTGCCCTGTGTCACAAGTCAACAGTTTCCATCTAGAAGATCCATGATCCCCCCAGACATGGACGGAAGGTACGACATTGACGGCATTGTACGTGAAGACGTATTCACAACAGGAGGTAGAGGTCGTCCACAGAAACAGTACAAGGTTCGATTTGCGTATCAGGAACCCGAGGACGATCGCTGGTTTACTAGGACTGAACTTCTAGAATCAGCTCCCGACATCGTGAGAGCCTACGAGAGAGAAAGGAAGGGAAAAGGTCCTGCCTTAGACTGAGCTATTCTCGGAGGACCTCGAATTTAGGCCGGCGGGAGTGAAACGGTATTCACCTGTTAACAGTAGCGGATGCAGGTCCCAGGACTCGATCCCTAGTGCTCACTTTACCTGTGTACAGTATCAGTGTCGACCCTGAGTGTTTGAACCCGTGACCTGTGTTTTGAGAGTTGTTGTTGTCTGTCGTAGGTCTGTGTAATGGTAGGGGTTCGATCTGCAGATCTGTCAAGTAGGAGTCACAGCCCTGTAGAGGTCGTAGCTGTAGGAATCCTGAAAGGTCAAAGTCGTAGCTGCTACAGTCCTGAAAGGTCAAGGTCGTAGCTGCTACAGTACTCGAAAGGCCAAGTCCACCGACTTCCGGAAGGTCCGGAAGTGGCCTTTCGAAGCTGCCTCACGTTTTAGTCAGAGGCAAGTGGGCAAGTGGTGAGTCCAGCTGCATTACGTCGGCAGTGCGACTGCATTGAGTTGGCAGTGCAAACCCATGCAGTCAGCGGTACCGGTCCAACAGTCCCAGTCCAGTCAAGCACGTACCATGAGGGACTGCGTGCACCATAGGCCTGGTGGAGAGGGGCAGACCAACGAGTTACAGAAGTATAAATCAAGAGGCAGCGCCCCGTCATTCATTCATTCCTGTCATTCGTTCATTCCTGCGTAAGCCATGCGGAAGCGCTGCTACAGCGACTCGTGTGAGCTGGTCTGCAGTAGGCCCGAAGACGAAGTGGGCGAGAAGGAAGCTTAGCCATAGCGATAGGGTAGGCAGCGGACATAGCTGCCATAGCTGATAGGAGAGAGCGGCGTGTGTGAGTGTGCGAGGGTACAGTGTGTTGCGTGTGGGATATCCAGGGTGATCCAGAGTTGAAGTGTGAGAGAACAGTGGTGTTGGACACAGTGACGAGAGTTGGGATGTATAGGTGCTGGTGCACCATAGCCTGTTGAATTGAGTTTGCATCCGAACTGTGTTCTTGGTTTCCATATCTCTGAGCTTTGAGTTGGGCGCTATGCACCAGTGTGAATCACCATCTGTTTGTATGCATGCGAAGCGAAGAAGACAGTGAGTCTGATTGCAGAGAAAAGAGAGCTCCAGTGTGCTTTTTTCGTCTTGTCTACTTGTCCAGGCACACCTCTGCATGTCACCTTCGCTCGGGGCAAGTCCGGGTTTGGAATGTTCACCCCAGGGCCTCCTTTTGTTCGGATGTTCGAACACACTGAACCCCGACCACTGGCCCATGGAAATCCCGGTTCGAAGACGCACGTGGGGGAAGTAGTTCCGCCAAATGTGTTGTTTCGTTCCCGTTGGGGAGCCAAGCTCACCAGGCGTGGTGAGAGGGGGCAACGTTGACGAATGAGGGCAGAGGTTCAGTGCTGTGCGCGAAGACACCGAGAGTTCCGTTCACACCTGGAGGGATGGGGAGGAGCGGTGCCGCTGCTCATGCCATCGAAACACAAACAAATATGGTGGCGTATCTTTCCATGTTATAGCAGAAGATTCATTCTCATTTTGCACATTTCCCGAAGGGGCAGAGACTTCTGTTTACACTTCGGCCAAAAAAAAAATCCGTACGTTGGAGAGCAGTGTGAGGGTGCTCTCTCTCTCTCTCTCTCTCTCTCTCTCTCTCTCTCTCTCTCTCTCTCTCTCTCTCTCTCTCTNCTCTCTCTCTCTCTCTCTCTCTCTCTCTCTCTCTCTCTCTCTCTCTCTGTGTGTGTGTGTGTGTGTGTGTGTGTGTGTGTGTGTGAGTGTGTGTGCTCTGCACGAAGACACCGAGAGTTCCGTTTACACTCTGAGGGATGGGGAGGAACGGTGCCGCTGCTCACACCATAGAAAGACAAAAAAATATGGTGCGAGGGTGCTCTCTCTCTCTCTCTCTCTCTCTCTCTCTCTCTCTCTCTCTCTCTCTCTCTCTGTGTGTGTGTGTGTGTGTGTGTGTGTGTGTGTAATGTGCACGAATACAGAGATTCCATTCACCCTCGGAGGTATGGGGAGGAACGGTCCGTGGAGGGAGGAAGACGATCACGGGAATGAGAGAGGAGCGAGCGAGAAAGGTCATGAGGGGGGGCGTTCGGCATCGTTTTCGACCTGACTGTGAACGGAACTCTCCACCCCTGACCGACGGGGCTAGCTCAGTTGTTACACCCACAAACTGTTGAAATACACACACCTGAGTTCGAATCCAGGTGGAACTAGATGAAGCAAATTCCTGAGTTTTGAGGGGCCAGTCAGTTTCTGGAGTGTGTCAACCTTCAAAAGAATAAAATAAAAAAAGACCTCTCCAACTCTTCATGCACAATACCAGTTCAGAGAGAAGACGGAACTCTGCCGCAGCAGCACACACAAAGAGAGAGAGAGAGAGAGAGAGAGAGAGAGAGAGAGAGAGAGAGAGAGAGAGAGAGAGAGAGAGAGAGAGAGAGAGATCACCCTCTGCCGCAGGCGTAGAGTCCGCTTGTGTAGCAACTGGGGGCTTCGTTGGTTTTTGGTGATTTACAATATCATCCTCACCACAATCTACCTACCCCCATCTCCTCCTAAGTTCCTCTACCTACCCGCATCTCGTCCTAAACTCCTCTACCTACGAGCAATTTTCCTCCTAAATTCCTTTTTTTTGGGCTATGGCTTTTGGTTGGTCTAGCCCTCTGGACCTTGAGGTTTAGGGTTTAGGGATGGTCCCTTGGCTGATCAAAAGAAAGGGAAATCGAGAGGAGGGTGGGGAAGGGAGGGAGGGCGGGGTTTTTGAGGGTAGGGGGCAAATGATGATTTGCGGCAAGAACTGGAGCTCCTCTCTGGGGAAAGGCTCTGCGCTTTCTTGCCCAGTGAGCACTATCCAATATTATCTTGCATTTGGGAGCTGAAAAAAGAATATACTCTGCGATCCAAAATTCAAATCAAAGCAAAGCAAATCAAACCAAATCAAATCAAATCCGCCAGATATGACGCAACCAACAAAAAAAACGGAACAAAAAAACAGAGAGCAAGACTCCGGACTCAGATGAAAGCAGATCAAATGAAATCAAATCACAGACCAAATGCGGCACAGATAGACCACCGCCAGATCTAGCTCGGGTCATCATATCATCATGGCTGAGGATCTCAGTGGGGGGAGGAGGGAAAGGGCGGGATGCATCCTCCTTCCTCCTCGCCCCGATCCTCCTCCTCCCCACCACCATCTCCATTCCCAGCAACAAATAGGGTTCCGAGTTTCTCTAATGCCTCCAGCACTTGAGGGTCTTCCTCCTCCTCGTACCCTCTCTGCAGTATGACTGGCACATTGGCTGCCCAGAGCGCCTTCCTCCCTCCCTGCTGCGTCCCGATCAGCAGCAAAGACTCTGCCGCCGCCACCTGAACCTCCACATCCTTCTCCTTCACTTGGGCGAGCTTCAGCGCCGCCCCCACAGCCGCTGGCATTTTCGATACCTCCTCTTCCGAGTACCCCTTGCAGCCCGCAAGAGGCACCAAAAGCACCGGAAGCAACCACTCCCATAGGTCGAGAATGGCGTCGAGCTGCCGCTCCACCTCAAAGCAACAGTTACGGATCACTCTTGCAATTCCCTGACGTCGAACAGAGAAAGAGCAGGAAGAGGAGAAGAGAGAGGAGGGGAGGGAGGGAGAGGAGGAGGGAGGGGGCCAAATGCGTTGTAGAAGTGGCTTCAACAAGGATTCTCTCCTCTCCAGTACCAGTCTTCGACCTTTCTCCAGTCTAGTCACATTCACCAGCACCCACGTGGCATGATCCCAGGCGTCCACATCAGCAGCACCGCGACCATTCTCCGCTGATGATGATGGTGATGATGATGTGGACACAAACAACTCCACTAAACGACACAAGTGCAACCCCTCCAGCTTTGGTTGATCGATCTGCAGAAGCTGAGCTGCCCCGTCCTCCGATTGCGTGAGATTGGTAAGTAGCAAAACCAGATGCCCTCGCCTGGGAAACTCTGCCTGGGCTATCAACTCCATCGCCTTGTCTATCGCTCCTAACTTCACCATTCTTCCTGCCAATCGTGGATTTTGAGACAGATTTACTAGGGTGGATGCCGCGAGCTCGGCTATGGCTGCCTCATCATAGAGCCGCCGAAGGAGGGAAGGAATGAGATCTCCAGCCACGTATCCCAGTTTCCGCAACCCTTCCTCCGATCCAGTCAAGCCCTGCACGATCGATACCGCCATCTTCCTCACCTCTATGTTTGCCGCCGACACGAACTCTACCAACTCCTCAAGCTCCGTCGTCGCCATCGCCACCACCTCTCTCTCTCTCTCTCTCTCTCTCTCTCTCTCTCTCTCTCTCTCCTGTCTCTTATACACATCTAGATGTGTATAAGAGACAGGTGCAAACCCATGCAGTCAGCGGTACCGGTCCAAC
>BFEA01000556.1:700020-719695 GCA_003427395.1 Chara braunii | reverse complement strand
CCAGCCCCCCGTTAGCCGTTGGCCTTGTTAACACAAAAAGAAAGAGAGAAGGCCGCCCCCCTTCTTCGTCTTGTTCTTCCTCCCAATAAACCTGCCCCCCGCGCCGCTCCCATCGTCTTCCTTCCTCCTCCTAAGCCTCCCTCCCCCTTTTCTCCGCCCTCCCGTCCCGCGCGTCCTTCCCCCTGCCCGACTGACACCGTCCACACTGGACCCAGCCCCGCCCCTCTCTTTCCCTCTCCCGACCCTTCCCGCCCTCGCACGACCCTCGCCCGATCGTCCCCAACCCTTGCCCGACCCTCCCCGACTATCGCCCTACCCGTGCCCCCACCGTTCCCGATCCGCCCCGAAACTCCCCCGAGCCTCCCAGACCCTCCCCAAGCCTAGGCCGAACCTCGCCCGACCCTCCCCAAGCCTCGTCCAACCCATCTTCTTCTTCTTCTTCTCCTTCTTCTTCTTCTTCTTCTTAACCTTTTCTCCGCCCTTCCCCCCCCGACTATCCTTTCCTCCGCGCTGCCCCTACCCCCTTTGTTTTTTTTACTAGTCAATCAATCAATCAATCAATCAATCAAACTAACGAACGACAAAGATCAACTAATGTTGATCTGTCGGTCGTCAGATTGACTGATTGACTGGCTGATTGATTGATTTGATTGGTTGATTCGAAAGAAAAAAATTAAACGCCGAGGCCCCGACCCTCCCTTTCACCATCCACCGACCCCCCTTTCTCGTCCCCCGACCGTATCCCACCCTCGCCCGACCCTCCCCGACCCTCGCCCGACCGTACCCACCCCCCCCAGATCATCGCGCAACAGTCCGCGACCATAGATTGCCCTTCCCTCCACGTTTTGTTTTCTCCTTTTTTTTTTCAGCAATAGAATGGTCGGGATCGGGACCTTTTTCATTTCTGTGAACCAATCAATCAATCAATTTAACGACCAGTCAAGATGATCTTTAGCGGTCGTTAGATTCCTGGATTGATTGATTGATTGATTGATTGATTGTTTGATCTCGAGTACTGGTTAGAGTGAAGGATTGATTGATTGATTGATTGATTGATTGAAAAATTATGAGAAAGAAATATTCGTCGACACCCCTCCCATCTTCTTGTTCTTCTACTTCTTCTTCTTCGTTGTCGTCGTCCCTTCCCCCCCCTCCCTCCTTACATCCACCCCGTCCCTTCCCCCCCCTCCCTCCTTACATCCATCCCCCTCGTTCCCCCCATCAGCCTCCCGCGCATCCTTCACTCTTCCAAGCCCCGAACCTCGCCTGACCGTCAGCCAAACCCTGCCCCTCCCTCGCCCTACCCTCCCCCGCCCTTACCCGATCCCCTCCAATGCGTTGCTCGTCCTCCCTGCCCGCCTAGCTCCTCCTCCTACCCGCCTCCCCACTCGTCCTTCCACCTCCCTCCCTCCTCGCCTTGTGTTTTTCTAACCACCACCACCCCATCCCCCTCCTACGCGTCGTCACCTCCCTCCTCCTCACCCTCGCCTTCTTCTTCTTCTTCTTCTTCTTCTTCTTCCTCTTCTTCTTCTTCTTCCTCTTCTTCTTCTTCTACGGCTCTCTTACTACCGTCTTCCCCCGAACATAACGCACCCTGAAAATGAACGTATGCAAGGCATGTTTCCCGCCCGATACAGTCAAAATGAGGGTGCGTTGTGTTCGGGGGAAGACGGTAGTACGCGCGGTTATGTAATGAAGAACTTGAGAAGGGTGTACGGGAGGCAGTTGACCCCTGTTTTTACTATTCACTATTCTTTTTCTTCTTCTTAGGCTCTCCTCGTCTTCGACCTCCTCCCCGTCGTCTCCTCCTACCCTGTCTCTTATACACATCTAGATGTGTATAAGAGACAGGTTATGTAATGAAGAACTTGAGAAGGGTGTACGGGAGGCAGTTGACCCCTGTTTTTACTATTCACTATTCTTTTTCTTCTTCTTAGGCTCTCCTCGTCTTCGACCTCCTCCCCGTCGTCTCCTCCTACCTCCCTCCCTCTCTCTCTCTTTATATCCAATCTCCTCGTCCTCCCTCCCAATTTCCCCACGCCTCCTGTCCTTCCGCGTGTCAGCGATCACACTCGACTCCGGCCCCGACCCTCCCTTACCTCACCCAACACGAAAAGGAGCAGAAAGCGGGAAGAAAAGCAAAAAAACAGAAAGCGGGAAAAACAAGCAAAAAGTCAGGACAAGAAAAAACAAAAACGACAAAGAGGATGCCATCGCTCACGTCGATGGCGTCCGTCCCTCATCATTCGTTCCTCCTCCCTCCCTCCTCTCTACCTTCCAATAGCCGCCCGCCTCCTCCCCTCTAATCAATCAATCAATCAATCAATCAATCCATCAATCCACCAAGCAATCAATCAATCATTCAACCCGCGAGTCAATCATCAATCGGTCGATATATCTATAAAGATCCACCGTTTGTCAAGTTTCATAGATATATCGACCGATTGATGATTGACTCGTCGGTTGAATCATTGATTGACGGTCGATCTTTATAGATCTATCGACCGATAGGTGATTGACTCGTCGGTTGAATGATCGATTGATCGATTGATCGATTGATTGATTGATTGATTGATTGATTGATTAGTTGATTGATTGTTTAAAAAAAACGAACCTCTCGCATCTCCTACATGGGACAAGCAATCAATCAATCAATCAACCAACCAGCCAACGCGCGATGAACAAAGATCCAGCACCGTCTGTTCATATTTGTTGATCGAGCGTTGGTTGGTTGGCTGATCGACTGATTCCTTGCTTGCTTGATTGATTGATTGATTGATTGATACTTTGATACATTGATAAGGAAAGGGAACGAAATAGAAAGAAAAAACATAAGCCATTGAACAATTTGAACTGCAGACAAGAAAGTTTAAGAAAGTACAGAAAAAAAAAAATGGGAAGGAGAAAGCCGAGGAGGAGGAGGAAGAGGAGGTAGTAGAGGGGGTAGAGGAGGAGGTGGAGGAGGAGGAGGCGGCTAAGGAGAAAGCCGGGGAGGAGGTGGAGGAGGAGGAGGAGGCTAAGGAGAAAGCCGAGAAGGAGGCAAAGAAGAAATGAGAGGAGGCCAAGGACAAAGCCGAGGGGGAAGCAAAGAAGAAGCCCAGTAGGAGGGGGAAGAGGAGGCGAAGGAGAAAGCCGAGGAGACGAAGGAGAAAGCCGAGGAGGAGGAAGATGATAAAGGCGATAAGGAGTCGGATGGGGAGGATGCCGGGAGAGACAAGTAGGATGGTAAGAACGAGGGAGGGAAGACGAAGGCGGACCGTCCTCCCTCCCTCCCTCCTCCTCCTTCCCATCCTACTCACCTCTCCCGCCATCCTTCCCATCCGACTCCTTATCGCCTTTATCTTCTTCCTCGGACCGTCCTCCCTCCCTCCCTCCTCCTCCTTCCTATCCTACTCGCCGCTCCCGCCATCCTCCCCATCCGACTCCTTATCGCCTTTATCTTCTTCCTCCTTCTCTTCTTCCTCCTCCTTGGCTTTCTCCTTCGCCTCCTCCTCTTCCTCCTCCTACTTGGTTTCTCCTTTGTCTCCTCATCGCCTTTATCTTCTTCCTCCTCTTCCTCCTCCTCCTTGGCTTTCTCCTTCGCCTCCTCCTCTTCCTCCTCCTACTTGGCTTTCTCCTTCGTCTCCTCCTCGGCTTTCTCATTCGCTTCCTCCTCCTCCACCAAGAATAATTCTTCTTCTTCTTCTTCTTCTTCTTCTTCTTCTTCTTCTTTCTCCTCCTCCCCAAACCTGCCTCCTACTCCTCCTACTCCTCCCCTCGACTTCTTCTTCTTCTTGTTATTCTTCTTCGTCTTCTTTGTCCTCCTCCTCCGACTCTAACCCGCCTTCTCTCTCTCTCTCTCTCTCTCTCTCTCTCTCTCTCTCTCTCCCCCCCCCCCCTCCTTTTTCCGCAGGAGTAGGCGTGACTGCGCGTGTTTAACCTCGAACGCTTAAGATTTGAAGAAGAAGAAAAAGAAGAAGGTTCAGAGAGGAAAAGGAAGAGAGACATACGGAGGAGAAAGTGGAAGACGAAGGGGATGAAGAAGAGAAGAAAAAAAAACATGAAAGAGAAGAAAAAAGAAGAAGACGAGGACAAGGCGAAGCCCGAGGAGGGCACCGGGGGGTGGGCCAATTGGGCAGGAGAGGGGAACATACCTTGATTCCAACGACCGGCAATGGCTTCTGGCGGCGATGGCAACACACCGGCTGCAAGGTGCAGCAGCGGGGCAGCGGGCCGTCCGTGGTGGGAGAGCAGGGAGGGCGGTTTCCCGCGTGGAGCAGGAACGCGCACCGCTGTAGGACCCAACGAATTCGGATTCAAAAACGGCCTGATCTGTGTCGTCGCTCTCCGCTACTGGACGGTCCAGATCGAGCTCCGTTCTTAGCTCCTTTTTCCCCAAAATCTCTTGGGCCTACGGGAATTTTTAACAACTGGAAGGGGACGCGAGGGGACGGCGCTGTAGCGCTCCGAACTTGCGCTACCAGACGACACGGCGCTAATTTCGGGCAGGGTGGTCGGCCGGTCTCGGTGGTCGCGCGACTCGCCGCCAAGACGTGCGCGCGATAAGGGTTGACGTCGCCTCGGAATTACCGAGAGTCTCCGTCCTCCCATCTCCGAGCCTTCGACACAAGAGAGTGTATTGGTCGTGAATGTGGCGTATGTTGTGTAAGGGATAGAAGACGTGGTGTACTTTGGTGGGCGAGCGCCATAGAGCGCCCGCCATTGACACGGAGGAGTGGTAACGGTAGGAGAAGGTAGGTCAAGATGGCTGATCCAGGAATGGTGGCGATTCAGGAAGATGGGAGAGAGGCAGCCCCTCAATCCAGAACGGACATCCCCATGTCTGACGAGGATCGGATGAAGATACTAATTGCCAAGTGCTATGAAGACGGTATTATTCCAGAAAAGTTTTGCCATGGAGAATGGGTGTCGGAAGGAGGCATAAGACTGTTTCGAGTCAACCCAGGCCTAGATGCTATGGTTACTGTGTGGCTAAAAGAAAGAACGGTCACGGGAATATTTCAAGGTGAAGCTCACGATCTCCCTCTGAGAATCAGAGAAGACTTGGTGCGGGCGTATGAAAATGGCTGGTACAGGGAAAGAATCTGACCGTTCAGTCAAAAGAGGAAGAATTCATGGAGAAGGACCAAATGTCCTGTCTTACGTGGCCAAGTCAAGAGACGTAGCGAGGTGGATGATTGCCAAGGGGGAAGACAAGGTAGAGATCCGTGGGATCGAATATGGCATGACCTTTAAGCCTTGGATGACGAAAGCTGAACTGGAGGAACGGAGAAGATTGGAGGATGAATCGAAGTTCTGGGTAACAGCCTTGAGAGTGCCGCTGAGAGTCATGTTCCACGTGGAGAGCATGGTCGAGACGTCGATGGGGCGCATAATCAACTCTATTCCACCAGAACCGGACAAGACAAGACCGAAGCTGATGAACCTAAAGTTTGAGCTCGTACGAGAAGCGGAAGATCGATTCAAAGAAGAGTAGCCTATCAAATTGGACGACGGAGAGATCTACTACATCAAATTCGCATGCAAAAACACACCATGGTGTGAAACTTCCAGATGGTACTTCCACACAGCAACGGAGGGCTGCCCAAGAATGGGAAAAACTCCACCAGAGCAACAATCGGGTGGAAATCCAAGAAGAAACGACGAGGGAAGAAGAAGAGGAGGGGGACCGGAGAACGAGCAAAACAGAAATATACAGGAGGCGGCCAGAGATCTCTAACAGAGAAGAAATACTCAATCAGATGCGGGTTCCTCAGCACAAGGTAATCCAAGAGCGGGTGGCCCTCAACAACAACGAGTAGAAAGGCCGATCAACCAAGTCCAGAGCAGCGCCACAGCCGTGCAACCTTCAGCACAGGCACATCAACAAGGTGGATGGGGGCAGCACCCCCAGGTACCTCTTCAAACGCCTGGATCCTACCAAACGGAGGTGTATCAATTCCAAACCTTGCTCCAGCTCCTCAATCAGGATCCTAGGCTAAGTGGTTTGTTTCCGTTGACAAATGCTGCAGTGGTACCTATGACCGCATTTCCGATGGCGCCATATCCTTACAGCGGTTACCAACTTCCCAACCAAGCATTCGGGCCTGATGGCAGTGATCCAAATTTAATGCAAGGAGGCACGGTAGCAGGAGGGCAGCGGGCTTTCGTTCCCTATCAAGGGCAGTACGGAGTATCAAGCGCACAGATGGTCGGCCATGGGGGAACAACTGGGGCGGGAACCGATGGGGTAAAGGAAATTCATCAAGATCAAGCAGCCAAACTTCAAGGAGATCCGAGCGGCTCATGCGACCCCAGTGGCAGTAGCTCGCAAGGCGCTTCGCCGGGACACGCAACAAAAGGAATCAATTCACATCAAGCAGGTGGCTACGAGGAGCGATGGATTCTGCCATTGGTATGTACAATGCAAGCACGAACGATTCACGTTATCGGTTTGGTCAACAAAGAAGGCAAAATGGTCCTATCGGCGCAACAGACCGATGGGTTGGCCACGATTGAAGTTATCAAGCGCAAAGTGAGAGAACTTTTTGCAGATAGATTCGATTTTCGCATGGACTGATGCCGAAATTCGATGTTGACCTTCCTGGAGGAAAACGGGTCCGATACTCTATCCCCGCTGATCGACGCAAGGTTTCAGGAAGATCAATGGGCGAACATCAGCAGAATAGGGTTGGCAAGCGTTCCGATTAACGCGTTTGCGGAACCCTCAATAGTAATATTTGCCCAAATTGTGGTCGATCCAGGGTTTCAGCGACGACCTTAGAAGAATTGAGGAACAAGTTACCAGGATGGCAGGATTTCTCTTCTGAGTTGTTTGCAAAGAACCTGAGCGAGCCGTGGCCGGAAGTACAGAATGTGGTCAACCAAGGGAATACTTCTTCTATCCGCATCCAACCAACAGGCGGCCTTCCGAATGCTGATGAATAAGCTCAGAATAAGAACGTGGAACGTGCAGGACCTGGGAGACACAGGAGGCAAGGAGAAAGGCAAACGGTTGAAATCATGGCTTCATGAGAAGTTTCATGAGAAGGACATCGACATAGCTCTGATTCAAGAGACAAAGCTTTCAGAGGAGAAATTGAAAAGAATGAGAGAATGGTGGGACGGTCCCCAACTTTGGTTCCCAGCCAGTGGTTCCAAAAGGGGAGTAGCAATCCTTTTCCACAAAAGGATAGAGGCGAGTCTGGTAGACTGTGATTCGGACCTATGGGGGAGGTGGTGTTGGGTGAAGGTGACGATTGAGGAGAGGAATGGGTGTTTGCCACAATCTACGCACCAAATGACCAACAGGAGAGAAGGGAATTCTTTGAAGCCCTGCCTTATATTATTCTGAAATCAGACCGTCTGGTTGTTGGTGGGGATTGGAACGCAGTTCTTGATCCAAGGATAGATGCGGAAGCTGACTCAGGACTCCACTCCGACCAAGTTGCTCTGCTGAGGTGGAAAGAAGCCTGGTTAATGAAGGACATCTTCAGAACAATGAATCCATTAAATCCAGGCTACACCTGGTTCGGCAATGCAGGTCCATCAGCAGGGGTTCAAAGGAGACTAGACTTCTTTCTTTTGTCGAAACGTCATCACTGGTCATCACGGCCTCACTCTCCGACCACAAGTTGGTGGCCTTCAAGGTGCACACCTCGAACAGCCTGACAAGGGGCCCAAGTTGCTTCCGGCTAAATGTAACCAATCTGGAGGACGAAGGGATCAGGGAATGAACAACTACTTTTTGGAAGGATTGGCAGCACACAAAATTGCAGTTTGATTCCAAAGCTGACTGTCTTGACGTCGGCCTTCGCATTGTGTCTCAGAGATTGGATACCTACTCAAGGATAGCAGCCTATCTCAGGAACTCCAAGGAGGTAGATTGCAAGAGAAGGGTGGAAGAGGCAGAGAGGAGGCTGGGAGAACATCCAATCTCAGATCAGGTTTGGGCGGAAGAAAGGCAGGGAAGACTGAAGATGTGGGAGGAGATTCAAGTGGAAAAACAAAAGCGGTGGGAGCACATCTTGCAGGCGAAAGGTATTGCAGCAGGAGACATAATTACCAAGGACACATTTAAACGCCTACTACCTGCAAGCAAAAGACCGCAAGTCACAGAGTTAAAGCATCCACTACAGATCAGTGCCCCACTAGCAAGAGCCAACGAAGACATCTGTGATTATGCAGTTGCCTACTACAGCAACATCCTTACTTCGAGAGTGCCACAAAAAGGATTCGAGCACGACATGTCCCTGGATTCTCCTTTCTGGGACCAGGTTCCCTGTCGAGTTCCACAAGTTGGCCTCCTCGACTTGGAGAAACCCATCTCATCGAAGGAACTTACTCACACAATGAAGCAGTTGGCCAGGGGGAAAGCCCCGGGCGATGATGGCCTCCCCGTCGAATTTTTCGAAGCCCACTGGGACATCCTGGTAGATGATCTAGTAGAGATTTTCAATAACATTAGAGAAGGAGGAAAGTTGGGCCGCACGATGTCCAGGGGAGTCATTACCCTGCTGTACAAAAAAGGGGACCGAGACGAAGTGCGTAATTACAGACCAATCTCACTGCTTAATGTAAGCTATAAGTTGCTAGCAAAGACAGTAGCAGTAAGACTGAGTAGGTACCTGGCCAGCCTGATCGGAGAGGAGCAGGGAGCCTTCGTGAAAGGTAGATCTATATTTGAGGATGTAGTGACAGCCATCGAGGCGCTATAACTGATAGACAAAGACGACCGCAACATCACTGTACTAATGCTAGATCTAGAGAAGGCATACGATAGAGTGAATTGGTCTTTCGTGATGACTACCCTGAAAACTATGGGCTTTGGCCCGAGTTTTTGCAAGTGGGTGGTGGCGCTCTACGGAGACTCGACAGCGGCCGTGTGCGTAAATGGGTTTCTCTCAAAAGAGTTCAAGTTGTCAAGATCGTTGAGGCAGGGCTGCCCCCTCGCCCCCCTCCTTTTTGTTGTGCAACTAAAAGTTTTGCTGTGCAATTTGAGAACTCACCCAGAGTACAGAGGTATGAAGCTCCCCAATGGAAGAGAAAGCAAGATCCAAGCGCTGGCGGATGATCTCTTCGCCCTATCAGAGAACACGAAGTCTTCATTGCAGGCTCTAAAGTCGTGTCTGGACATCTACGCGGAGCTGTCTGAAGCTGCAGTCAACTGGTCGAAATCGATGATGTTCTTACCAGCACAACACCAGAGCTCGGTGGAATGGGGCATGAAAAGGGTTAACACGGGCAAAGCGGAAAGGTTTTTGGGAGTCCAGATTACTCTAGGGGAATGCTCAGAAGTACAAAACGAAATCATCTTGCAGAGAGTGACCAACATGATCAAAAGTTGGGGGAAGGCCAAACATATCTCGCTATTGGGCAGGGCACTAACACTGAAGGTGGCAACATTTGCTCTGATGAGCTACGTGGGAACAGTTCGTAGATTCCCCGAGTGAGTCTGCTAAAAGTTGTGAAAGGTGCAACACGTCGGTTCCTGTGGAAGCCAGATAGCCAGACTAACCAGGGGTTTATCTCTAAGGTAGCGTGGGAAGTGGTGTGTAGAGCCCGAGAAGAAGGAGGTTTAGGTCTGACAGAACCATAGGTTCAGAATCTCATTGCGCTATCCAAGTGGGTGGGCAGAGTAGCGGAAAGTGGCAAACCCAAAGATTTGATCGGTCTGGCCGAACTAATTCTGGCAGAGGAGTGGGAACTGAGTAGAAACTCAGATGTTTGGGTAGCAATCTTTCACGACAACATTCTCAGCAAACGGATTCAGTCTACCTTCTGGGGAGACGTCATTGCAGCATGGAAGAGGGTGAAACCCTCCCTGATAAAACCGCCGGTAACTAAGGAGGAAGTCAAAAAGCAACATCTTTTTGACAACCCCTTTATCACGGACAAAGAAGGACTCCCTTTCAAGGCGGTTGCCAGACCCGGTCACTTTGGGTTGAGATGGATTTAAAGGGGGGTATCAACTATTGCAGATCTGTGGGATGACTGGAGAAACTCCTGGGTAACAGTCGACCAACTGAAAGAGAAACTGGGACAATTGCCCCACCAAGAAGCAAGATTGGAAGAATTGGTGGAAGGGATCCCCCGAGACTGGAAAAATCTTATTGAACCACAGCAAGTTAATCCGGTGGGATACTGGTACGTTGACACCCAAGAGGAGATGATCCAATTCCTGAGACTGCAAGAATGGTTTGAGGATGGAACAGGGAAGTGCTGGTTGGAGACCTTCGAGCCGTTATTGCCGAACCTCCCTGAGATCGTAATATCCGGAATGAGCTGGAGATATGGAATAAACGGCCTAGAAGAAATCCGGGTTCGCAGCTTCCCCCCGAGGCACCCAGGTGAGCCAGAGGTACTGGAGGTGGTGGCAAACGCGGCCCCCATTGGACGGATGAAGATAGACCCACAGGCATGGGGATGGCAAGGGAGCAATGGCCTGATTTGGGGTCTGGACAACCTTTCAACTCAACTGGTGCTCGACCAACGGACAAAGCTTCCACATACAAGTGAACTTATCGTCGGAAGATGGCAGAGGTAGTGCCCAAAAGTACAACCACCGTCCAGGAAGGAATTGACGTCGCTCTGGGTACAACTGATAGAGAATTTGTGTCTATAAGCTAAACCGGCTGATGCTGCCAGGATACCCCTGGGTTGAATGGTGAGGTCCCCGGCCTCTGTCATCAAGTTTTTGCAATATAAACTGTACGAATTTACGGGGAAAAAAAAAAAAAAAAAACAACAACTGGTGCACGAGCATCGATGGGGACCAGAGTGGAACGCTGCGGCTGGCACTAAGCGCTCTGCCCAGCGGTACCGGATGCGAATTCGCCGCGCGAGTTTTCGCCCCACGGTCGACCGAGGCGCTACCGTCGAGATAGCACCTCGGGAATACCGACTCTTTCCCCGGCGGGGGATAAGCGGCTATGGAAGGTTAGCGCTGCAGCCTTACAGCCGAGATCAGACGACTGCTGCTCCGATACCAAGTAGTATAGGTGTTGAAATTTACTCGTGGAAGAGAAGTAAGAACAGTAAGGGAAGGAGAAGGTACGGTCGAGTTTAGACCAAGGTCAATAGAGGCTAATTGAATTAGGGAGATTCGAAATGGAGGAAGAAACGGGCGGTGACAGGATGAACGCGAGATCACCTCCACCAGGGCCCGTAGAGCCAATGAACTACTGGAGGATGAAGAGCGCATTAGATCGCTGCTGACGTTGTGTTTTGACGATGGAGTGTACCCCACGGACTTGGATCCGGGGGAAATGGAGGTACAAGGCCGAGAGGTTGAATTTACACTCAACGCCTCACTGAACGAGATCAAAATCAAGTGGCTGAAGGAGCGGACCGTGTCGGTGATTTTCAAGGAGAATGCAAGGTTCCTATCGAGAAAAGTCAAGGACGATACCATTCGAGCCTTTGAAGATGGTTGGATCTTGGAAAGTGAACGCTTCCCAGGGGAAACCCATAGGGGTCGTGTCAAAATTGAAGGTCCGAACGCCTTATCTTACGTGGCGAAATTGAGGGAAGTCGCATAGTTCATGCTAAGTGAGGGAGGGGTGGAGATTCCTACAAGGCAAGCTAATGTCAGCTATAAGGTCCAATTCAAGCCCTGGATGACGAGGGCAGAATTCAGGGAGTTGAGGAACCAGGAGGACAACAAAACATTTTGGGTAACTGCGGTGCAAGTGCCCCTCGACGATATGCCCTTCATATATGTGCAGATCAAACGAGCGATAGGGAAGATAGAGCGGGCATATCCTCCCGATGCAGATCCAGAGAGGCCAACTTTGGTCAACGCGAAGTTTGAATTAGACCCGACCGTGAAAAACAATATGAAGGACAAGCTATGGATTGCCACGTCAAAAGGGGACATGTTGGAAATTCGATTGGTATGCGCTACAACGACGAGGTGCCGACTCTGCAGACAATTTTTTTCATACGGAGGCGGATTGTAGGAGGAATGGTGGAACGCAAAACAGAGGAGTGACAGGGGAAGTGAATGCGGCAAATCAGCAGCCATCACATGCGCAGTCCAGCACAGGACAACACGAGAGTAGGAGATCTCGGTACCAGGGTCCGTTGGGACCTCAATTACCTCGGCATGCGCCAGGAGAAAGTTCGACTCCAGCAGGGTTCGCGAGCGCGGTCGTAAATCCAGTCTTCTCGCCAGGAGGGCAGATTAATGTCAGCCCGTCAATGCAGGACTGGTCGCAGCTGATGGCAGCACTGCAGGGAGTATCCATGCAAGTGAGAGCCCCTATGCAGGGGTACAACTGGACTCAGCCGGGGTTGCACCTGAATTTGTATCAATCATGTGTCTACCCATCAGGCGGCGGAGGGTTTCAATCTGCAGGATATCAACCACTAGGTATGCCTTCGACATTCTAGAGCTATCATCCGGGAGGGAGCATTCCAGGAACAAATCAGGAAGGCGGAGCTTCAAGAAGGGGAGGCGAAGCGGCCATAAGCCGACAGGAAGCAAGAAGCCTTCAGACACCGGATCCTTCGACGCAATCAGGAAGGAGGGAGGGACCTGGACAGGGTAGAGTCTCCCAAGTCGAAGAAGGGGCGGTCGGACCGGAAGCGTCAACTTCTAGAGTGTCAGCAGACTCCCAGCAGAGGGCGAGGCATGCGGGCAAGCAGCGCAGATTAAGCATGTCCTCGGTGAAGGAGCTCCACACGGAGGCGTTCGGGGCCTCACTGACACATGCTACCGATCTTCAAGCTACCTCAGGCACGCCAGGCCAAAAGACGACGAGAGATAGAAGATTGGCTTCCTTGAGTAGGGGACAAGGCTCGGGTTTTGAGCAACTGGTAATTCCACTGGTCTGCACGGCAGTTCGAAATGCCTTTTGGGTAGTCACGTGGCAGTCTGGAACGGAGGCACCAATGATCCTGTCACAACAGGTACCCGACGTGCCAACCCCTCAGGGGGTCGCTCAAGTCATGGATAATTTATATTTGAACTGCTTTGCCACTCGAGTCGTTGAAGACTGCCCGATGGCAAGAATAATTACTGAGGTGGGCGGCAACAGGATTGAACTATTTATTCCGCTAGTGGACGCAAGAATGACCTCCGATGACGCAACAAATCTGGAGAGAAGAGGTCTAAGGTTGGTGCCAATGGCATGGTTTGCGGAAGGAAGGAAGTCGGAGTTGGGGAAAATAACGATAGCTGCACGCTGGACAGCGGAATGTTTGGCGGAACTGAGAACGCGGTTTCACAAGGATAAGCGGTTGGATTCACAGTTTGTGAAGGCTCCCCTCACTCAACCGTGGGAAGCAGTGGATCAGGGTAGAGGGGTGAGTCGAAGTAATGCGGGAGCCCCTCACATCCAATCGAATGGAGGCTTAAGGAGAGATGGTTAGACTCACAGTTGCATCAAGGAACGTGTGCGGTCTGGGCGACACAGGGGGGAGAAACAAGAAACCAAGATTGAAGAAATGGATGCACGAGAATCGGGTTTCGGTTATGTGTCTTCAGGAGACCAAGTTATCGAAGGGGAAAATCAGAAGTTTGGGCAACTGGTGGGACAGGCCCCAGGTCTGGTCCCAAGCGAAAGGGTCTTCAGGCGGTGTAAGTTCTGATTCACGGGGATCTTGAGATAGAGTTAATTGATCATTATTCTGACTTGTGGGGGAGATGGGCATGGGTGAAGTTGGGCATTGGGCAAGAAGATTAAGTTATAGCTACAGTCTACGCTCCGGTTCGTTGCAGGGAATGTAGGCTATTTTTGCAGGACTTACCTTTCAACCTGCCTGACATCGATAACCTGATTATTGTGGGTGATTGGAACCAATCGTTGGATGATGATAGGAGTGCAGGGAGGAGCACACTCGCAAAGGATATGCTGTTAATGTCAGATTTTATGTCAGATTACAATATGCACGATCCATATAGGATCCTTCAACCACTAGATCAAGGTTTTTCGTGGTTCTCGCACCTGGGTCGAGGCAAACGGTTGAACTTTCTGCTTACAAATAAGCGTGGCCTTGATTCTGTTGTGGTGATAGACTGCCCAAGTGTTCCGCTATCCGATCACAACCCGGTGGTAGCGGAGTTTTGCATAGGGGAAAACTTCAATAGAGGGAAGGGCTATTTTCGATTAAATACGGATAATCTTTCAGATGCATCGCTTCGAGAAAGGGTTTGCAAGTACTGGGAACGATGGTCGGCCAGAAGGCAGCAGTTTGCAACCCTGGCAGATTGGTGGGAGATAGGCAGTAAGATTCTGTCGAATCTGCTCAGTGTGTTCTCGAGGGTAGCGGTGCAAGAACGGAACAAGGAAGAGAGGGCCTGCAAGAGGAGAGTGGAGTATGCGGAGAAAAGAATGAAAGAACACCCAATTTCAGAACTAGTGTGGGGCAAGGAAAGACAAAGGAGGCTAGAGGAATGGGATAGACTATAAGCTGAGAAGGCGGAGGCGTGGGCAAAGAGACTGAGGGTTAAGAACATTGTGGTATACGACAAAATGTCAAAAGACTCGTTTCAACGTCTGTTACCCAGGAGATCTTCGCAGCCAATGAAGAGATTGACCCACCCCTTTTGAAGACTCGGATCCAAGGGCGTCTTAACCAGCTAAACTAATATGTGAATACGCGGCCTCGTATTTCCAAGATATTTTGACTTCGAGGAGACCAGAAGAAGGTCAGACACTGACTTATCAAAAGCGAGTCACCACTGGCGGAACCTGAAGGTTAGACTGTCCGTGAGTGGAAGGTTGGACCTAGACCGCCCAATTACGGTAGAAGAAGCAAAGACTACGCTAGCATCAATGAAGAAAGGAAAGGCACCGAGCGCCGATGGACTACCGGACGAGTTCTACTCGACCTTCTGGCATGCCTTAGGCGAAAATTTAGTGGACATCTTCAACAATATGCTACAGGGAGGTAAGCTGGCAAAGAACTCCTGCAACGGCATTATCTCCGTGCTGTACAAAAAATGGGACAAAAGTGAGATTCGCAATCGGAGACCAATCTCACTCTTGAACGTGGCTTACAAGATATTGGCTAAAGTCTTGGCCAGGAGGCTGGGGAGCTACTTGCCGGAGCTAGTGTTGGATGATCAAGCAACCTTTGTCAGAGGTAGATCCATATTCGTAAATATTATAACGGCGATCGAGGCAATGGAAATAGTGCAGGAGTATAACCTAGACTACGCAGTTCTCCTATTTGACATGGAAAAAGCTTATGACCGGGTTAACTGGTCATATGTCTTGACCACACTTAGGATACTGGGGTTTGGGGACTGCTTTTGCAACTAGGTCATCGGGATGTATTCGCTGTCCACGACATCGGTGATGATTAACGTGCACCTCTCAAAGAACTTCAGTTTGTCAAGATCTTTAAGGCAAGGCTGCCCGTTAGCTCCCTTACTGTTCGTGCTCCAACTGGAAACGGTACTCTATAACATTCGAGCGGATCAAAGGATTCAGAGGATACCGATCGGAGGGAGGGACTGCCGGGTGAAGGCACTGGCGGGTGACTTGTTCGTGGTGGTGGAGAACGCAGAACCGTCCATGACAGCGATGAGGGAATGCTTGAGAGGGTATGAAGAGCTCTCGGAGGCGGCAATCAACTGGACAAAATATGTGTACTTGCTTCCGGAGTCCCACAGTTTGAAGGTGCAATGGGGGATGAAAAGAGTTGGTGCTAACCAGTCTGAACGCTTCCTAGGTGTCCAGGTCTCTCTCCTGTCCTGTGTAGCAGAACAAGATGGACTCCTGCAGCAGAGAATCATGAACCATATGTCCACGTGGGGAAAAGCTCCCCACCTCTCACTCATGGGAAAGGCTCTTGTAGTTAATGTGGCACTGTTTGCACTCCTTTGGTTTGTGGGGAAAGTGCAGCCTTTGGGCACGAAAGTTAAGAAGGTTGTAAGAAGGAGGGCGACAAAATTTATTTGGAAGCCCTACGGCTTGGAGTCAGAAGGGTTTATCTCAAAAGTTGCATGGGATACAGTCTGCCATAGCAAACAAGAAGGGGGATTGGGATTGAAAGACCCAGGAAAGCAGAATACAGCGATGCTTGCAGCCTGGGTCCCCAAGGCGCTAGAGGAGAACAACGAAATGCACTGGGTGAGGCTGGCTGAAAGGTTACTGTCGGACAGTTGGCACTTGAGCAGAATGGAAGATACCTGGGCCTGCATTTGGATTGATTCGTATTTGCGCAGGCTGGTTAACTCAAAACTATGGACATGGATCTCGAGGGTTTGGCAGAAGATCAAACCGGATAGTTGCACAGAGCTGGTAACAAAGCAGGAAGTCCTAACGCAGATCTTGTTTGAAAATCCGCTAATCAGAGACAGGGAAGGAAGATGGTTGGCAGCAGACAGGAAACCAGGCAGTTTTGGCATAACTTGGATAGAAAACGGAGTGGTTCGGGTAAGGGATATCTGGGACGAATTCAGTCAGATTGGGTAGCGGCAAGAGACTTAGGAATGCGCAACAACAGTTGCCTGGAGAATAGATTACAAGAGGTCGTTCAGGCTATCCCTGACTCGTGGAAGACTATTCTGGAACCCGGGAACTTAGACCCACCTGGGACTTGGTATGTAGACAAACTCGCCCAAGAAAGGAGGGAGTTTTGAAAACTGACAGGGTACGAGAAAGAAAGAGGTAGGAACTTTGAACTGTGGCAATCATGTGGGAACTCAACAAGATTGGAATTGGTAGAGGAGGAACAACCCTCCAGTAGACCACCAGCGGTGCTATCACAGATTAGAGTAAGGCAACAGTGCAACGAGGATGGGGACTGGACAGTGACTCTATGGGGAAACAGTAAGTCGATCGCAGAAAGGAAAATAGACCCCCAACAAAGAACATGGAGGGGCAGAGGGGCAGAGGGCTCTGATCTGTCAGTGATGGATTATACGGTGGAGATGGGTTACAAGCTGCAAGATGTATCTAAAGAACCCCGAATGGTGGCAGCAGACAGATGGGAGAGGGTCCTCCAAGTTGACCCAGAGCAGGTTGTGAAAGTTGTTCTCTGTTGCTGACAACAACTGTATCTGATGCCCGCACAAAGACTGGCGGTTACCCCGTCGCTTCTTTCTCTGTTGGCAACACCGTCAGCAATCTGGTTGAACGAAAGAGGGATGAACATGGACACTACCTGCAGAAGATGCCAGTGGGCGTTTGAGTCCTCAGTCCACCTATGGTGGGACTGTCCAGCCTCAACCCGATTGGAAATGGTGGTCGATAGCCTGGGAAAGGCTGTCCAACAATGCCCTTCAGTGGGACAAAATGTGGGTCTTGCTTGGAGGAATTCCGCAGAACCTTCAATTAGACGAGGGTTGGGGGTATATCGCTCAGGTAACACGAGCAACAGGCTTTGCTGTGATCTGGTTTGGTCGCTGGAATTCAACATTGGATGTTCTACCGGATGCTAGAGTCATAAGTGATAAGATCGCCCTAGATACACTAATGGACAATATGGATCTTATCGACCCCTTTCGTCTAATGCATCCAAAGGACGATGGATTCACATGGTTTTCACATTATCGAGAGGCCACTGGCATAGCCAAACGACGCCTGGACTATTTTATCACCACAACTAATGTATGGGAATCAATCGAGAATCTGCAATCCCAACATCATCCTATGCCCGACCATAATCCAATCATTGTGTCAATGGTAACCTCTGAGATCACACGTGGAAAAGATTGGTTCAGGTTTAATACTCATAACTTAAATGAACTAGGGCTTGTCATTTGGATGAGGAAATTTTGGGTCGATTAGGCTACCTCGCACCCGAAATTCGCCTCAATTGCGGAATGGTGCGACACGGGTTCTACAATGTTCTCTAATCTTTTGAATGTCCTCTCGAGGATCCTCGCATTTTAAAGAGATAGGAAACTTATGGACTTACAAAAACAGGTGGCATATGCCGAATCCAGAGTGATGGAACACCCCATATTTGAAAAGGTATGGGGTAAAGAGAGAGTGACATTGCTTTCTGAATGGGATGATATCCGGGTAAAACAATCAGAACTCTTGGTTGAACGACTTCGAATCAAAGGAATCATCGTCAATGATCGGATGACCAAGGACACTTTCCAAAAGTTGCTCCCCAAAAGGTCATCCGAGTCTGTGCCAATGAAAGAGTTGAAACATCCCTTTGACGAAGTCGCTCCGAAAGCTAAAGAGCTCAAGGACCTCTGTGAATACGCTGCACTGTATTACAAGGATATTCTGACATCACGCAAGCAGACCCATCAGGTTTGCAATACCGTGCATGAAACAACCTCACACTTGGTAAACACAACTGTCGTCTTTCGGATTCTGATAGACTTAGTCTCGATCGGCCAGTCACTGCTGTTGAAGCACTTGAAGCCTTAAAAGCCATGCGAAGAGGGAAAGCCCCGGGAGATGATGGTCTTGCACCCATAAAGCCCACCCCTTCAGGGGCCCACCCCCATATATCCCCGATGTTGCTGATGATGGTATAGTCGAGTCTCACGATGGAGAGTGTCCGGTTGCCTATCTATCTCAACAACTACTTCCTGCTGAGCGTAACTATATTATCGACGACCGTGAGGTCCTTGCGCTGGTCTACGTTTTAAAGAAGTGGCGTCATCACTTGCACGGTCACACTTTCACCATTCCGACAAACAACTTTGTCCTCGTCGCCTTCCAGACAAAGCCTAAGCTCACTTCTAGCTAGGCTCGTTGGTGGCGCGACCTCTCAGAGTTCGACTTCGCCATCAAGAAGATTTCCGACGAAAGCAATCCCGAAGCAGATGCCTAATCCCGACGCCCTGACCTTCAGTGTGAGGACCGTTATCTATCTGCTATTTCAACTCCCACCATCCACCCCGCCTTTCTGGATGAGTATCGTTGTGTGTACACCCAATGCTCTGTGTTTCAGTCTGTCTACACTGACCTACAAAGTGGCAAGACCATTCCTAACGTCCAGCTTGACCCCTCTGGACTCCTATACTGGCTTGGTCACCAAGGGACCCGTACTCCCCGTTTATGCGTGCCCTCTACGGGCCAGCTCCGTGTTCGTGTTGTCGTTGAGTGTCATGACCACCACGCCGGTGGTCATCTCGGTGTCTTTAAGACCCTCGACCGCCTCTACCGCCGCCACTACTGGGAGTACCGCCGTCCCTTCACAAAGGAGTGTGTCCGCACCTGCAGAATCTGTCAGGAGGCCAACATTACCAACCACCCCCCTTACGGTCTCATTCAACCCTTACTCCTTCCAACTCAGAGTTGGACTTATGTCTCCATGGACTTCATGGGTCCTCTTCGTCCCCCTACCCCACGAGGCCACGACACCATCTTTGTCGTTGTCTGTCGGTTGACTAAGCATGCTCACTTCCTTCCTTGCAACTATGATAGTTCAGCCTAGACATCGCCTTCCTATACTTGAACCACATTGCTACGTGACCCCCTAGGCCACGCGGCCAACTTTTTCCACGGCCTCGCCACGCGCAGGCGAAGCCGCGTGCCCGAAATTGGGGCGCACACATCGCCTGCGCATGGCATCCCCTACCACAATCGACTAAAAAAAAAACAAAAGTAAAATTTCGGGGAGGTCGTTTTCAGGTTGAAAAAAAACAAACAAAAACAACAAAGATAACAATGTTTTTCTTTTTTATGCTCTCTCTCTCTCTCTCTCTCTCTCTCTCTCTCTCTCTCTCTCTCTCTCTCACACACACACACACACACACACACACACACACACA
>BFEA01000556.1:632892-653336 GCA_003427395.1 Chara braunii | reverse complement strand
AAAAAAAAAAAAAAAAAAAAAAAAAAAAAAAAAAAAAAAAACCCTTCGAACTTCCAAAGGGAAAAAGATGGACAAAGACGTGATGGTGATGAGAGAAAAATGCAAGCAGGAGGAAGAGATACCTTAGAATGAAGAGGTATTATCATCTAGCGAGGAAGAAATCACTCCCAACAAGATCGTGATCTACGATGAATCTCATGCTAGAAGAGTGTTGAAACCCTTCTCCCCGAAGTTGCTAACCTCTGAAGAAGAAGAGGGGGATGATGTTGAGGAGACTCTGACCCCCCTTTTTGACGATCGAAGTACTTTGTGGGACCATCTGAGTAAAACGTATGAAAATGACTATTATGGTTTGGAGGACTCAGATAACGAGCAAGTATCGGACGTGGCCACCCCAACCAAAAAAAACAGTCCCCAGGTACAACCCACCCTCTCCGGAAAACCAACGGACTCTTCAGAGGATCTGTTCGAGGTTTGCACAGAGGAACAAAACCAGCCAGATCGAGAAACACCTCGGCTGGACGGAGCCGGATTGAACAGTGTGGCCCACGTAGGCAATGCGGTCACACTGTTGCGCTGCTGCGTTAGAGGTTGCGTGTTGCACTGAGGCCAGAACGAGTGCGGCCGCGTGAGAAGTGAAGAGGGGTGCTGCAGGGCAGCGGAGCGCTAGCAGCCATAGCCGAGCTGCAGGGCGCTAGGGAGGTAAGAGGGCGATTGGTGGTCTTCAGGAAGGAGGCGAGTGTCGGTGGACAGGGTCTGATGAGGGGAGATGAGATGCGTACCTGGTACATGAAGGAGGTCGGCACATGGTGTTGACGTCATGTACATTGGTCTTTAAGAGTCAAAGTGATCCTGTTGCGAGAATGCTGATGTAGGTAGGATAGTCAAGTAGTGTAGGTTGGGCGCTGGGCGCCGGATAAAGAGGAGCGACTTAGGATATTGTGTTGGTGTGGCCTGAGGGTTTGAACATTGGCTCATGACTTCATTGTATTACTCTTATTTTGATGGTATCTCAGAGTATTTGTGCTCTCTGCCTGTACACGACTACTTAGACATCTGTGTGATTTCACAACTTGGTTTTCTGTTTATCGTTCCCACTCAAATCCCGCTGGTGGGACAACAACAGCCTTGGTACCCCAAGACCCACATTGGCACCGTTCTCAACCAAGTGTCGAGAACCTCATCTTTCTTATTTCCTGAGAAGGTTGGGGGTGGTTTCAGTGGGGTCTTGGGGTACCAAGGCTGTTGTTGTCCCACTGGTGGGACAGGTTGTGGTTGTGGTGTAACTCCAACCACTGGACCAGAAGATGAAGAAGCAACAGTTTGCGCTGCTTCTGCTGATGTACCACTTGGTGTGATACTAGACTGAGACGGATATGGGTTTGTCATCGCTGCGAATGGCAGCGATGGCAAAACAGCTGGCCTGACCCCTGGCCTTTGCAGGGCATTCAAGATCTGGTCCAGGGTGTCCTGGATAGCGTCCAGTTTACTGTCCATGTATGCGTGCATGGACAGGATGCTCGCCTTGACAATCTTCATGTCATTGTCCAGGATCGAGTCATCTAACCCCTCTAGCGCAGCTTTGTCTGCCTCTCTACTCTCTAGTCTGATACTTCAATTTATTATCTCTTTCTCTCTGTCGGTAGCGTTCTTAAGTTCCTCCTCTAGCCTTAAGCGGACCCTTTGTACCCGCTGGAGCTCCATCTGCTCCCGGGTGCGTGTAGGTGGCGAGCTGAACTGCAAGCCCGCCATCTGACTGGTTCCAGCTCCTGACGTATTGGAGACGGCCTGCGAGCTGGTCTGCTGACCAGTCGGGGGTGCTGCAGATGTTGTCGAAGAGGTAGCCACTGCTACTGCGCTAGCTTCTGCTGTCACTAACGTTCTCTCTACAGCTGCTGCTGCTTCCCTGATAATCTCAAGATTATGGGCCCGTGCTTCGGCCCTTAGCCTTCTTTCCTCTCCTGGTAGTAGGACCTGGAACACTACAGGTACTAGGATCTGGAACACTAGTGTATTACGCCAACTCTGTCGTCGGTTGTACCTTCAACAGCCTGTGATCCACTCATCGGCTAGGCAGACGTTGTCTGCACTAGTGTCCGCTACAAGAGGCCAGGTAACCCGGAAGAAGAAGGGAAAACATGTTCCCGTGCAAAGAAATCCAAAAAAGCAGTCCGAAAACCTAAGAACAGAGACGATCATACAAGAGAAAGCACAGTTCCCCCTCCTTGTTCGAACCTGGTTTCGGACAAGGCTGGCAAACAGCCCCCCCTAAAATTATCCCTTTCAACCGCTCCACCAATGAAGACAGTACCAAAGGCAAGCGGTTTGAAAAGGGAGAGAACGGAAGTGGCGGTACCGATTATCTGTACGCAGTCCCCTCATGGAATAATGATTTTGTCTAACAAAATAGAGGAGGACTCTTTCGTCCTGCCCTCTTTCAGATCAACAGGGCCACCGGGAGAGGCTCAGATGATTGATAGGGTAAACAGATAAGGTTTTACAAAAAAATGGGACATGTGCGATCCTACCAAAATCGAAAAGAGGGAGATATTTGGACACAGACTTGAAGGGTGATATCGTGATTCTCCATATTTCCTTCCTCGCACTTCAAGCAGATGCCGAAGCAATGACCAATTTAAGAAATCAAGGCATACACTGGTTGTCGCTCTCTCATCTGTTATATGTGGGAATTGATACCCTCCACAACATCATGATCTCGGAAAAAGCTTCAGCCTTATCAGTAGCCCTTGTGTACGCCCTCTATCCCAGCGGTGGTAAGAGAACCGTTGGAATTGAGGGATACTCTGTCGGACTGCTCCTCCTATTGGTGGGGCGACACCTGCTGGAAACCGGGTCCAACGTCCCGTAGATACATCTTATAACGCAGCGATTGCAGTTTGTTACTTTCCTGGGGCTGTGGCCTCTCTTCTTCTCAGCCCGGGGCTCCGTTATCCCATGGGGCTGCTAGGTGTCACCCATCCCGTGTTGTATCGCCCCTTATATGTTAGCCCAGCCCTGTTCGACAGCCCCCCCTGAACTACATCCAATCCTCTCGCGGCAGGGACCCAACTCACGGTCCTGCCAAGAAGAACTAGATTCGCCACGTGGAATGTAAGAGGACTGGGTGATCAAGCTAAGAAATTTAAGAAGTCAAGACATCGTTCCTGGTGTCACTCACAGGAGGTTCATATCCTGTGCATCCAGGAAACGAAGTTAGACAATCCCAAACTTGCGAGCCTCAGGCGATGGTGGAATGGCCCGCAGTTGTGGACGCCTGCCGCAGGGTCCAAGGGAGGGGTTGCCATTCAGATACATAAAGATCTGGAGATTGCTATAATTGACCAATACTATGATTCAGATGGTAGGTGGGCTTGGATCAAGTTCAAGATTGACACGGAAGAATGGGCAGTCATGACGCTCTATGCACCTGTAGATTTTAATGAGAGGATTCAGTTCTTTTCATTACTTCCTGAGGTCATACCGGATATTGAGAATTTAGTAATGGCTGGGGACTGGAACTCGGTATTCAATCCTGAACTGGACTCCTTGAAAACATACCCACTAAGAACGGACACTACGATTTTATCAGAATTTCAAGATGCCCAAAATTTAACAGACGTCTTCAGAATCTTAAACCAGAATCTTAAACCCCAAATAGTAACGGGTTCACCTGGTTTGGGCCTAAACCAAACAACCGTACTCCTGTCCCTAGAAAAAGACTGGACTTTTTCCTAGCCAGAGGGTCTCCTTGGGGACTCCTGCATGATGAGTGAAGTGGGAGTGGGCTCTTTCTCAGACCATTACCCGGTTGTAATGGATGTACTGTCAAGAGAGACTGTCGAGAGATATCGCCCTCCTTTCCGCTTGAACGTGACTCTACTTAAAGATGAGGGCGTTTCTAGGTGGGTGTCAACCCATATGGAAGCATGGTCCGGGGCGCAAGACCTGTTCCAGGACTTTAATGACTGGACGGACACAGGCATAGCAATTGTGAGAGCAGCGCTGGTGGAATTTTCGAGAATGAAGGCGGCCGCCCGTAATTGGAAAGAACAGTGCCTAATTTTGACAGTAAAAAATGCAGAAGCCAAAATGGGAAAGGACCCCTTCCTTGGATTTCTTTTGGTCGAATAAAAGAGTAAAGGCACATGCCGATTTGGAAGATTTGCAAGTACAAAAGCAGAGTGATTAGGAGGCCAGAATAGCTGATATAGCATAATCTTTTATAATTTTTCATATATTTGAATCATTATTCTCTTTAGCAGTATTATCTGTGGTATCATCAGTATCATCAGGGTCACTCCGGGTAGACTGTGAGGACCCCGGCCTCAAATCTTATTAAGGGTAATATCAAGCCTTGGGCACCGGGCCCGGTTAAAAAAAAAAAAGAGTGATTGGTTAGAATGGTTAAAAATGAGGGGCATAGTCGGGTATGACAGAATGACTAGACTCTCTTTCAGATCCTTGATCCTGTGTCAATCCAGGTCATTAGTGAGAGAATTGGCCCACCCCTTTGCTATCAATGCTCCAATAGTAGTGACACAGTCAAGATGTGTGCGCACACACTAGAGTACTATAGAGGCATAGTATCTACTAGAAGGCCCTTTGACTCGCTCACTTAGACGGGGATGCCCGCTGCCCCCCCTGCTCTTTGTTATCCAGTTAGAGGTATTACTTGATTACATTAGAAAAAATAACCTTATAAAAGGCCTTTGCCTTACTCCACCAAACTCCCAATGGAAAGGTGGGGCGATAGCTGACGACCTCGCCATTGCATGTGAAAATACGGTAGAATCCCTAGAAAAACTGAAATCGGTTATAGACACTTATTGTTCTTTGTCCGAGTCTTCTATAAATTGGGAGAAGTCTCTATTTTTCCTCCCTCCTTCCCAGAACTTACGAGTTGGTTGGGGATTACAGCGGATTCCGCTAAATTCCTCTGATCGTTTTCTTGGAGTACAAGTGTCACTTTCGGATTGTTCTTCAGTGCACAATGCTCTGCCGGCAGAAAAGGTATCAGCCAGAATTTCAGGATGGATTCGGAACCACAAACTCTCCCTCCATGGGAGAGCAATGGTGTTATCCTCAGCGGATTTCTCCCTCCTACGGTTTCCACTCTCAGTCCATCTACTTGGAGAAGGCGCATACACACAGATCAAACGAGCGGCGGCCCGTTATTTATGGAAGCCGACAGCTGGAGACCAACAAGGTTTTATGACGAAAGTGGCATGGGAAACCGTAGCCACGGCAAGAGAGATGGGAGGGCTAGGCATACTTGATGCCATCCACCAAAATTTGGCATTATTGATTAAGTGGATCATAGCAGCCACTTTGGGGTTGAAATCTATAGCAGCCACTTGGGGGTTGAAATCTAAGTGGTGGGTGAGGCTGGCAGAGTACATTTTAGCAAAGGAGTGGGGCCTATTAAAGCCACGGGATGTATGGAGATGCGCTTTTATCCCCTCCTTTGCAAACCGTCGCCCGAAGTCGAGACTTTGGAGGAGTATTCTCTTTGCGTGGCGCCAACTCTTTCCAAAGATAAGGGTTCAGCCCAACTCGCAACAAGAATATATTTTTGAAAACCCGTTGGTGGTACAGGAAGAAGGCAGCATGCTACAGGCCGATGGTACCAGAGGTCCCTTTGGTAAGTCATGGGTGGAAAAGCGTATTATTGAATTATTCAGCTCAAAGACCTGTGGGACCAGGAGACAGAAGAATTGGATCCCGGTGACAACTCTGCGTAGATTATTATTMCCCCGCCGGTGTAACCTGGAGCGAAAATACGAGACGATAAAAAGAGCTATTCCAGCACATTGGTTGTCTATCCTCAAAATTTCAGATCATGTACAGGCGGGTACATTGCTGAAGGACGCCGACTCATCAGACCTGTACCTGGAAGTTGTAGGTCCAGAACTCACAGGTGGTGATGTAAAAGTCCACGTTTGTAAGACGACTGTCGACAGAAATGGAGAACCGACTCCTCAAACATAGAGGAGAAAAAGTAGTGCCTGCCACGGGACGGACGGTATGTGGAAAGCAGGGTGTGGGCTCCGAACCCGAACACATCAGCGAAATGCCTACCGTTAGCGGAAGATGCATCTACCATCTCAGTCGAACCATGCCTAATGGGGTGGGAAGGTTTGGAAGCGCGGACCTCCTTCTGTCCTGCTTTTCAATATCGGCCGAACTGGGGGGTGAAGATCCTTGACAGCCAGAGTAAAGAAGCAGCCTATTTCAACGGCAGCAGAACGACTAAGGAAGGAGCCGGGATTCGACGTCGGAGCAGTGGACCTTTTTTCAAACAATGGAAGAGCTTCAGACTGATACCTTCACAGAAACAGGCAAGTCTGCTCTGGCTACAGTCACTGCTAGTTACTCCGTCCGTCAGCCAAGTGGCTAGCGGCCAAAGGCATGCCCAATGCCCATGTCAGAACATTGTAGTACATGTCGGTGGGGCTGGGAGACGACCACACATGTGACATGTGTGGCTCTATTGCCCGGTCTCAACTCGAGTATGGACCTGGTGGCGACAACACTGGAAAAGGCTGACGCAAGACAACTTCAAATGCACACAGGAATGGACCTTGTTTGGAGACGAACAGTCAGACACAGATTTGTCTGAGGGTTGGGGTTATATCGCCATGGTCTGCAGGGGAGCGGTGATGGAAACCCTGTGGAAAGGTAGAAACAGTGCGGTATTCTCGGGTGAACAATTGTCTCTATACAGTCTGATTGGAACCATAAAGAGCCTTATTAGGCTGGCAATTACATCGGATCGGCAAATGTCAAAATCGCAGGCAAAAAAGAACAAATTTTGGTTCCACAAGACCTGGGCAAAAAACAGCTCCTTTGCCTCGATCACTCTGGAGGGTAATTTAGAACTGAATAGTCGGTTGTTAGCCGGACCAGAAGGTGAAGTAGGGTCGGGTCGTATGCCCGGATTTTAGATAGCTGAGAGGAGAGGTTCAAGAACCAGGGTCGATACATAGACCCTGTTTGCCTTGTGATAGAGTGACAGTTTTCAGTTAGGGCCATAGGTTGGAGACAAGCTGTTCCAGGTAGTAGTTACAAAAGAGGAGAATGTTTTTTATGTTTTTGGCTAATATAACAGCATGGGGAGAGGAAGGTAGGTAGCTTTTGTTAGAGGGAGAAGAGTGAGAACAGCAATCGGGTCGGGTCCCTGGGGGGGTCCTGTAAAAAGCGAACACTGGGTAATGATCCCAGATCAGGGTACCTTTGAGCTATGTGGGTAGACTGTGAGAAACCCGGCCTCATCAATTGTCCTTTTCAATTTTTCTAAAAAAAAAAAAAAAAAAAAAAGAAGGAATTCTCCATTTCTGATCAGAGATTAACTATTTAACTATAACTATGAAAGATTTACGACCGGGAGCAGTAGGGCGGAGAAAAAACAAAAAGAAAAAAAAAGGGCGGAGAAGTGGAAAGTCGGGGTTGCTTACATTTGGGTTATACTAAGGTTGAGGATCAGGTCGAGCCGCTATCCACGCCGTGCACAGAAGCGTTTTATTTGACTGGACCTCAACGAAACCTCTCTTTTTCCTTTTTTTTCCTACTTTTCCGCGTTTTCAAAACGAGCTACCACCTACACCTGTGCCCAGGCTCCACCGAGGCCCTACCCAGCTTCCCAATGTCTTCCAGGAATTCAGGAAGACAATTTTTTTTGCCTGGGCGGGGTTTAACGTTGCTGCGCAACAGGTGGCAACCCCAAGCATGCAAAACGCTGACACAGCAGCCATCTGCAAGAAAGGCATACCATCAGGCGCCTTCTTCGAGCCGACGTCACGAAAAAAAGTTAAAAAAACCTTCAAGCCAAAAAAACACACGAAAAAAGACACGTACCCGAGACACCCCCCTCCTTCCTCTTAAAGCCACCAGACATTTTGAGATTATGAGACATGCCTGCGGCAGGTAATCAGATATAGTTTTCATCCTCCTCCAGCATGCCCAATAACACAGCCAACACCTATACTCCTCACAGCATACCCTGCTGCCAAACAACTAGCAGCAGCTCAAATCATACTCAACGCTATGCGAAAGAGAGAGAGAGGCATTTGCATTGGGATGACCAAGTCATATGAGAGAGAGAGAGAGAGAGAGAGAGAGAGAGAGAGAGAGAGAGAGAGAGAGAGAGGCATCCGCATTGGGATGAGGACCAAGTCATAGGGCCGATGATAAGAAAAAGGAAGACAACAAAACGGATCAATTCATACCGAGAAAAAAAAAAAAAAAAAGAGAAATGGAATTGACTATGGCTGACAGTAAACCAGGGTGTCAGAAGACATCGAGAAGCTGCGGTACGTCGTTTTTCCTCCACAGCTGGCAAAAAGAGGCGAGGGTAAAGGAAACAGATAGCACATACACCCACGCGCACATGCATGCACACACACACACACGAACTGGACAGGAACCAAGTTCACATCCGTGCCACCCATGCCATCCATCATGACAGATGCGGGGAGCTTCATGGCCAGAAAAAGAAGGAAATCATTCACCATCTGGGCGAATGGCACGAGTGTTGTGGAGACCATCTGCCAAGTTCGAGCACACCCTCTGCAGGACTTAAGTTTCAGAAAAAAAAACTGCATCGGATCAAAAAATGGAACAGGTCAGGTTATCAAGAAACAACAAAACCGAATGGCACAGATACGTACAAAGTAAGAGTGTTGGGAGGACAAAACATGGACCTCCTCACTCTCTCTCTCTCTCTCTCTCTCTCTCTCTCTCTCTCTCTCTCTCTCTCTCTCTCTCTCTCTCCCTCTCTCTTCCCCTCTCTCTCCTCCTCTCTCTCTCTCTCTCTCTCTCTCTCTCTCTCTCTCTCTCTCTCTCTCTCTCTCGCCCCTCCCTCTGTGTGTTGTCGTGTTCGCTAAACACGACTTCAAAAAGAAAAAAGCATGATTGTGATGTGTG
Organism: Chara braunii; assembly: GCA_003427395.1. Classification (NCBI taxonomy): domain Eukaryota; kingdom Viridiplantae; phylum Streptophyta; class Charophyceae; order Charales; family Characeae; genus Chara; species Chara braunii. Next base: position 644,414 of record BFEA01000556.1, on the reverse strand, counting down.
TCTGTGATGGGTGCACATATGCACCCTTCTACTTGTGCAAGTACACATTGGTGAGCATGCACGCTCCCTAACAAGTAACAGCACAGAAACTTACAATTCCTATCGAACTGTCTTCTACTAATCATCGTCAGCCACCTGACTGTCTTTGGCGGGCAAATCCGTCACTGCAAGTCATTTCTCTCTCTCTCTCTCTCTCTCTCTCTCTCTCTCTCTCTCTCTCTCTCTCTCTCTCTCTCTCTCTCTCTCTCTCTCTCTNCTCTCTCTCTCTCTCTCTCTCTCTCTCTCTCTCTCTCTCTCTCTCTCTCTCTCTCTCTCTCTCTCTCTCTCTTTCTCTCTCTCGCTCGCTCGCTCGCTCTCGCACGCGCACACACGTTATTACGTCCGCCAATCCTCCGAGTCAGTAAGCAGCTATGTATGTACATACAGGCTGGATGCGAACAGATGGGTCGGCCAGGATAACAATTGCTCTCCTGCTGCTGCTTAAACAGCTAAGTACAGGGTGTCATCATCATCCATCTTCTTTACAACGATGACACAAGAACTATTCTCGACAAACTAGTCCTTCCTTCTCGTTCGACAATCTGTCCTGTTCTCCCAGGCATCCTCTTCGTTCAGTTTCCACTTTCTCTTCTCTCCCGTTGTCCGTTCTCCTCTCTCCCGTCCTCCTCATCCTCCTCCCCTTTCTCCTCTCTCCCATTCTCTCGTCGTCCTCGTCCCCCCTCTCAGTCCTTTTCCACATGTCGTGTGCTCTCCTTCTCCGAAGACGCACTCTTCCCCATGGCTTGGACATCCATACACGGTCCCATAGATAGACCCCATACGCGTTTCCGTCCGTTTCAAGGACCTCTCCACCACTCACCGTCGTTTTTCCCGCTCCCCTTTTATGCTACACTCATCCTCCTCCTCCTCATCATCAGCAGCAGCAGCATATACACTAGCAGTTTCCCCTCCCTAGTCATAGTCACTCTCTCTCTAACTATTGCAACCGGGTCTACGCTTCGCAGCCAAAGCAGCCAAATCTCCAAAGAGAGCTGATCTTAAATGGCCACCATTTAGTGAAACACTTACCGATGAGTCTAGGAACCCTACCCGTCGTTCTGATCTCCTCCGCCTTCTGTCGGCTCACCGCAAGACTTTCCATCATCTTGGATTCCGCCACTGCTTTCCGGTCCTCGGCCTTCCTGCGGGCTCTGGCGTAATCCTTCTCCAGTTTTTCGAGAGCCTTGGCCTTGAGTTTCTCGATCTGGACTTCAATCTTTCTCAGGTCCGCCTCCGCCTTCGCTCGCTCCTGTTTCTCGAGAGCCAGCGCTCGTGCTTCTTGTCGTCGGTACCTGGCCAGATACTTGGCGCGCAGCTCTTCTTCGTAGGCATGAGCTTGGAGCTCGATCCTCTTACTCCTGGCTTTGTACAGGAAATGAGCAGACTCAGAAGAGTCGTAGTGCTCTTTGGAGTGCTCGCTGTCATCCTGTGGACCCGAAAACGAGGATGATCTTGCCAGATTACCCCCCCCCTGAAGGGCGACGATGGCCAGGGAGCGATCCTCCCCCCCGTTGGGAAGACGCCCTCCTCCGCCATCATTACCACCTTCTGAGGAGGACGACGAGCGACTGGCAATCGTCCGTCGACGAGGACATGCGTTCCCCGTTGGCCCAACCACCATAGCCGTGTTCCCAATTGGCGACTTGGAACGGTCCGACGAGTGAGACTGAGTGCTTGTGGTGGTGTACGTCCCAACGGACTCCTCTGGAGTGCCCGATACGGCACTGTTGTTGGGTAGACGATGGGCATTGGCCACGGCCTTGGCTGCCACCGCCATGCTGGCAGTTGCTGACCTGGAATGGTATCCCCACTCCACGGCTGCACTGCTGTTGCTCCTGACCAGCCACCCATCCTGTCCGCCTTTCTTGGCGATTCCAGCACCATTTTGTGCTGCGATGATCTCGTCTTGCACCTTCTTGTGCGAACCCTTCCCCCCCCCTCCCTCCGCTCCAGCCTTCCTCGCCTTCACCCAGCCCGCGACGTTCCCACTTCCTCCACCGCTCGACTTCATTTTGATTGCGGCCTCACCACTGCCTAGTCCGCTAGCCACGACTTCGTGCCCAGTGCTGTTCACAACGTACTTCCTGCCTGCCGGTGGCTCTTCCCCACCAACTGCCGAGGACGACGGTACATCCAAGGAGTCCTCTCGCACCACAGGAGGCGTCGCTGTACTGAGCATCTCTTTGATACGGGCAGCTTTCAGAGAGATGTTACTGACTGACGATTCGGCCACCGCCACTCCGTCCCGCGACGCTGGACTCACCGTCGTCGTCGTCCTCCTGCAATCGAAGGAGGAGCCCGCGGGCGCGGCGGCAGCAGACCTGCTCCCAGCCACCAAAGCTCTTGTGGAGGTGACATTCGGAGGGAAACAAGGATCTTCGGACGGATCAGAAACGAGTGGTGGCATGCGGGCGGTAGAATTGCTAGCTGCCCTTCTAACATGCAGGTCAACCCTCGACGAGGGAGGGGGTTTGCTTACATCATGACCATCTGTGTCGCGGGCGGGAGTTCGAGCAGTCTCGTCCGGAGATATGCCGTCTAGCTCTTCGTCCATCTCCGGAGTGTGCGCGAACGCCGCCCCACGTGCCACGTGTCTTGTGTACGCAGCAGACCCCTCCCTGCTGCCTGCGCTGCTACGGCGGCGATACAACCCTTTGCCTTCTTGTTCGTCCAAGGGTTGCCGCTGCTGGAGAGCTTTTAACCGACTCCCGCCTCCCGAAGACGCCGCCGAAGAAGACGGTTTCGTTGAGCTGGAACGACAGTCCTCGTCTCGCGGAGCACCGCGCCGGGCAGAAGTCTCAGCAGCGAAAGCAGACGCAGCAGGGGTCGATGTCGAAGCAGCGCCCTGGCGCTCTGGGTGTGGTACTAATTGGGCCGAACTCACCAAAATATTTGTCCTAACCGCGACGGGATCGACAATCACGGGACTGTATCTGGTACCACCACCAAAAGCGCCACCCGAGCCGGAAAACATCGGGACCGGGACATATCCCACGTGGGGCCGTGAAGCACTACTACTACCACCACCACCCTCTCCTCTTCCTCCTCCTCCTCCTACTCTTCCTCCTCTGGTGTCCGTCGTTCCTTTCGCCATCGAGGCGGAGTAATGTTTTCGATTCTGCTGTTGTTGGGATGTTAAACCGCCGGTCGGTGTCGTGCGCCAATCCGCGGCAGCGACGGGTGCTGTACGAGACGCATCCCAGTCGGAAACCCGATCGACCTCGGGGGGGAGGGAACCAGAATAAGCACCCGATTTCGATTCCCCCCTCGGTAGATGTGATAAACCCCGACGACGATGGTCAGCAGCGCCATAAACATCACCCACTTCCTCCTCTTCCCCCTCCTCTTCTTCCTCCGTCGATAGTGCCCGCCGCCGACGATGATCAACCATGCCTCCTCCCCGGCCCCCCCTCCCTTTTATCGTCTCTGTCTCCTCCTGAGGCACAATCTCTCCAAACGACCCATTCTTTCTCTGCTCGCTATGGAACGACGACTCGCCTGTTGTTGCCTTCCTCCCCCCCCCCCTTCGATGTACCCCCTCGCCGCCCGCCCTTACATTGACCGCGGCCTCAAGGTATGCCAGATTGTCGTCTCCAAGCTCTTGAAGACTGCATAAACTCTGCTGCTCAAGAACTGCCATGTCCCCCCCCTCGCTCCTTATAGCGTCCCTTTTGACCTCGAAGGAGGACTCTGTACTTCCCCCTAAGCTGCTATTACCACCGCTAGTAATTCGACGACCAAGCATCACAAGGGAGGAGTTATCCCCCTCCATCCCGGCATTAACCTCCTCCGAGCCTCTCGTCGATCCTGTGGACATTTCCACGATCTCTGGTGCCGAGCCTGCCGTCACAAACCGAGTGGGTGTCAGCGCAGGCAACGAACTTGGGGAGGAGGATATGCGACCTGAAGTCGGGGGCGACTCTATCACAGGCACGGCTGCCGATGTCATAATCGTCGCCGCAGCTGGCGATGATGAAGAAGGTCTCGTAGACGGCGCGACCGGCGGTGAAGACATCGTCGTTGCCGGCATAGCTGGTGAAGAAGACGACGGTGGGCTCGTTGTCGGGGCTGGGCGCGAAGAAGGCGACATCTTCGTCGTCGTGGCAGACGAAGGAGACGTCATAATCCCGGCCGTCATGGAAGGGGGCGAAGAAGACGCCGGACTCGCTACCGCAGCTAACGAAGAAGAAGACGACAGCAGCTCTGCCTTTGCTCCTCTCGCCCCATGGAATGTTTCTTTCCCTCCCCCTCCTCCCCCCTCTCCTCCTTTCCCCACCGCAGTGAAACCACTCCTTGCCTGCACTGTTCCGACGTGACTACCGCCCCCCAACCCACATGTATCTCTCGCGTCCAGCTCAACTGCTTTACTCGTGCGAGCTTCGCCCATCCACGGCGGCGGCGATGGACTCTTTTTAACTATCGGGCTCCCATGCTGCGAATCCTCTTCTCCCCGCAGCGCTGCTGAGTTGTCATTCCCGCCACACACACCGCATGCTGCCGTTCCGCCGGCTGCTGCATCATGACCAATTCGCACTGCCACGTCAGCAGCCTCATCAGCAATTTGCGCTGCTACGTCAGCAGCGGCCGCACTACTCGCCGTCCCAGCCGCCGTTATTGCTGCTGCTGCTGCTCCATCTAACGATTCCAGCCGCCTCGCCCTGGCGCTGTCCTCCTCGTCGACACCACCACCATGCGTATCCCGCACAACCTCCTCCTCCTCACAGCGCGCTGCGTTCTCGCGCCCATTCCCTATTGCTCTCGGCGAAAGACTCTCCTTCTCTCCATTTCTCCCATCCTCGTCAACCAGGTCATCATGCAATCCCGAGCCACCTTCAGCAACCTCTGTAATTCTCTCCATCTCTCGGAGCGTTTTCGTCCCCTCCATCTCCTCGTCTTCGTCCTCCTCCTCCTCCTGCTCCATACTCCCTTCTTTCCGTGGTGAAATGCCCTCACCATAAGCGTCCACGGCATCTCTTTCGCCCTCGTCCCCCCTCTTCTTCACTCCCTCCGATCTACTCGAGCGTCTTTTAGTCAAGCTCGTTTCCATCCCCTCGTCCCCGCTCATGTCCTCTTCCTGCTCATCATCATCATCATCATCATCATCACTACCATCATCACCACCACCATTACTAGCTCCGCCATATTCCTTCTTTCCCCATTCCATCTCATTTGCTTCTCCTCCTCGTCTTCCTCCTCTTTCTCTTCCTCCTCTTTCTCTTCCTCCTCTTTCTCTTCCTCCTCTTTCTCTTCCTCCTCTTTCTCTTCCTCCTCCTCCTGATGCACCTCTGTCCACCTGGTTGATTTGTGCAACGCCAGGTTCAGCCCCCGAGCCGCCACTCCCTCGACTCTCTTCCTCTTCCTCGTAATTTACAGGCCTGATCTCTCCACGCCCGTCATCTTCTTCTCCTCCTCCTCCTCCTCCTCCTGCTGCTGCTCCGCCTCCTTCGCCCCTTGTCTCCTCTCCTGCTCTTGCGCCAGCTGCAGCTGCTAGTGCCGTCCGCCGCCTTCGGTTCCCGCTCGAGCTCCGAAGGAACTTGAACCCATTCGTTAACGGTGTATTCCGCAAGGCCCTCGCCCCCCCTTGGTTTCCCCCGACAGGTTCCGCTTCTACACCGCCCACAGTCACCACCAATGGCGCATTATATCCGATAGCCGCGGCGGCAACGGCGGCGGTGGCGGCGACAGCCATGGCCCCTTCTTTCAGAGGCGACTTCCTTTTCTCTCTCTCTCTCTTCCGTCCTTCTTTTTCCCTCGCCTGAGCAATAGGAACCGCGCCGCCATCCCGCGCATTGTTGCTGGTGCCCGCCTTCTCGTCATCACCCCCCCAATGATTCATCAACTGCATGTTCAACATATCGGATCTACCACCCATCATCATCAACTCGCAGCTCCCTGCTCCGTTCTCTCCGTCTTCGATCTCCACGTTTTGCGGCGGCGGCGGCGGGGTCTTCTTGCTCTCTGTGGTCTTTGTCACTCCAGGAGCTTTGCCGTCACCAACTCCACCTCCACCTCCTACACCCTCGACTTCCTCTTCACCAACAGCGCCGCCGCCATCGTCATTACTAGTATTACTTCTATGCAGATCGCCACGGCCTTCCTCCACTTCACCGAGCCGACTCCATCCCTCTCTTTCCAGACTCTCGCCCAGCCATCCCGTCCCAGCATCCTCCTCCTTGTAGTATCCCTCTGCCTCCTCTTTTCTCTCTTCAATTTCTGTACCTCCGGCCGACTTATCCCCCCCCCCCCCTTGTCTCACCACGTCGTTCCACGTGGCACCGACTGCTGCTTTCCCCCCATCACTAGAACGAGATTTCTCCCAAGCCTCGTTTCTCTCTCCCCCTCCGTCGCGTGACAACGACAGAACCGCCCCCCCATCGCCGGTGTCCCCACGTCGCTCAGCAGCGGGACAATCCATGGACTGCTGTGTGGACAAACCGCCCGCCACCTTCAATTCCGACACGATTTTCGTCTGATCGTTGTGGCCCTCGACGGCAGTCGCACCATCCTTCGCCGCCAAACCCAGGGATACATCGCTTATTTGCTCACTGGAAACGGATACAGAGGAGACGGACGGCAAACCCCCCACGGAGTTGGGAGAAGAGGGCCGTTCCCTCGATACTGCAGCTTCTCCTCCTCCACTCTGCCTAAACTCCTTCACCTCTTCCTCCTCCTCCTCCCCCTCCTCTTCCTTCCTCCCTTTCGTGGTTCCCGCAGGTTGCGGACGGAACCGCGCCCTTTGCTCTTGCTGCTCGTCCATCAGCAGGGACTCGTGATGATGATGATGATGATAATGGTGACGACGACTTAATTGCTCGCCGGAATGAAGGTCGGTCAAGTCTGAGTCTACAGCTTGCATATCTTCTTGTAAGGATGACGCCACCTCATATTCATCTTCATCTCCGTCCTCCTCCTCGTCGTAATCGGCAGATCGACATTCTTCATCGGTCGAGCCGAAGCTCTGACCACCGCGGAGAAGCCGGTTATGGGTGGGAAGCAGCAGCGTCAAGTTGGGATCCTCCTCCTGCTGCTGTCGCCCCCCCCCCCACCTTACCACGCTCCTCCCTCCTGAGTGCAGCCCCGAATCAACTCCTCCCCCCCCTCGATCTCTCCCATCGCCATCGGAAGACAGGTCATCGTCCCTCATGGCTGATCGCGCTGTTGCTGAGTCGCGGACGACATCCCGACGGCCTCGCCGCCCGGAGGTAGAGGATGGTCGTGGCACATTCGGTCTTCCTGATCGTACAGCAACATCACCTTTAACGAACAGACCTCTTGCTTCTCCATCTCCTCCTCCTCTTCCTGAACTTCCTCCATCTCTGAGACTTGATGTTGTCGAGGAGGGCGTATTGGATGATCGGTAAACCCCCCCAGAGGATAGGGCCGACTTAAACGAAGCCGCGCTCTCAGTCTCCGAGGACGACGACGGCGATGGCGGCACCGATCGCGGGGGGATATCAGAAGAAGTAGAAGAGTAGTCGTTACCGCGAGCTCTCTTGAACGAAGAACTCGCTCCTCGCCATGGCGACTCGCCCCTCCAGATGCCAGACGAACTCACATCAGCATTTCCGATGGCCATGGCCGTGGCGTAGCCGACTCCTCCTCCTCCTCCTCCCCCCCCCCCGGCGGAGGAAGAGTTCGACAGAGACGAGCTCGATCGCCTATGATAAAAGGTGGACTCGAAAGAGGAATGGTCGGACTGGCTGACTGTAGATCTGGGACTTAGGCTGTTTCCCGGAGTGTGGAAGTCTGTCCCGGTTACGGAAGGGGTCGTCAATGCGTCGACGCCCTCGGAAGACTCGGATTCCGCCTCCTCTTCGGTGCTGCCTTCCTCGTCTCCTAGGACACCACCTCTGCCAGTTTGTCTGAAGCTGTTGCGAGCTGATGTGCCGTACGGAGGGGCTACTCCTACTCCACCTCCTCCTCCTCCTCCCGACCTGTGTGTTCGAACGGCTACCGGGGTTCCTCTTTCTAATTGATTATGATGGTGGGAGCAGACGTAACCGGGAGGGGGAGGCCCTCTCGCATAAGGCGATGGCGCCAAACGATTGGTCATCGCCCGTAGGTTGAGCGAGCCGGCAATGCCGCCGCCGCCGCCGCTGCTACTACTTGCTCTTCCTCCCTCTCCCTCCTGTTCCGCTCTTGCGAAGCGGTCCACGCCGGACGACTCGGCCTCCGCAAAGGGCCAATTCTCAGGCTGTATGACCTCCACCACCACCTGACTCTCCTCCCCATCGTACGATCCATTTGCCTCGTCTCTTCCGGCGCGCTTGCGGATCTTCAACGACGCATACGTCGAATCTGGGGTGTCCCCACCCAGACCAATGAGCTTCGTGATCGCCTGCATCTTTGCTATCGTCCTTCACTACCAATTGAGCAGGGCCGAGGGAGAGACGAAGGAAGAACGAGGAGGAGGAGGAGGAGGAAAAGAACAGCATACAGCAGCAGGAAAAAGGTAGGAATAGATAGACACCGCACGGCCAGAAACGCGACCACACTAACCCGCTCCCTTCCAAGTGCTTTTTTGATAGAAGGCAGGCGCGCCGAAGATGAGGATGACGACAAGCTGATGACGTTAAAACTCACTCCCTACTACTGTCGCTATTCGAAACTCCGTGTACTTGCCGCTAGCAGACGGTTCAGAATACGAGCGAATTCTCTCCCTCTCCCTCTCCCTCTCCCTCTCTCTTTTCAACGGGACATATTTTTCACTCCACTTCTCCACTTCTTCCCCTCCGTTCTCCCGTCTCATTCACAAAGAAAGAGTAGATTAAAAGTACACACCGCGGGAAAGAGGTATGACGAGGGATTCGCCCCTCATCCGGCGGCGGCTGAGGCTTTCCGTTCAACAACAGTTCACGTCCGAAGACGGACGCATGAACATGTCATTTCCAAGCCCTGACAGTGCAAGACATTCTCGCTCTGCACTCTGCACGTCGGCTCGTGCCACCACCACCACCACCACCACCACCACCGAGCGCATCTTTTCGCGACTTCGTTCGTGCTGAGGGTAATGATGACCCATTTGTATCCGTATACCCTCGGAAAGGACGGGACTCGACCTTGAGAGAGGAGGAGAGAGGAGGAGAGAGGAGATCTTGGCAGTTGTGAGAACAACGACAGTCAGAGGGCGGAAACCGAGTGTCCGTATTGCTCGTGCGGATCCGCGGCGTGCCGCGGAAGCTTGGAACCGCGACCAGGCGTGTCGTAGACATGAGAGCGAGAAGCAAGGAGGGCAAAACAGCAAATCAAAGATAAACAAATGATGAATAAATAGACGGAAAATTTGCGGTTCCAAGTTCTTTTAAAAAAAATCACTAAAAACACCAACTCAACTTCGTGTGTGTGTGTGGCCCCTTTCGCTTTCGTCCTTTTGCGAATTAATTACCAGAGCAAACAGTACAAGAGCGAAACAAACGCGTCAGTGTAGGCCGCCGCCCATTCGACTTCGCCCGCTGTGTATGAATGAGATACTAACAACGAGGGAGAGAGGGGCAGGCAAAGGAAAGGATTACACGTACACGCGGCTGCGCGCGCTCTCAAAAGAGGCGAGGGCCAGAGAGGGGAAGCCCCACCAATAGGCAGGAGCGCAAAAAGGGGGACGCGAAAAGAGGGCGAGAAGAAAACAGCTGTCGAGATCACGCTGTGGGTGCCCCCTCTCGATTCCCCAAGAGACTGTGAGGGAAATCCTGACGGCAGCCTTCATCAACTACAACGCGGTAAGGTGAAGGAGGGGGAGGGGTTGTAAGAAAAGAAAAAGAGAAAGGAGATAAGAGGGGTGAAGGAGGAAAAAGGTAAAAAAACGACTAAGTAAAAGACACAGCGCGTCACGCGCCGACATTTTCTCGAATCCAACGGTTCACTAATTCCCTCTTTTTCAAAGAGGAAGCCGTTAATAAAATAAAATAAATAAAAAAAGAGGAAGCCGTGGGCGGGGAAAAGATAGAACAGGAAGACGGGGAAAAGAAGGGTAGGCGCGGGGAAGGGAACGGTGCTGGATGAGATGTCACGGCAACGCGATGCACGAGCGCGGTGGAAAGAGCGGCATGAGAGTGAACAACTCACTTCCGCTGTGACACATGCCGAGTCTAGTTTAGTAGACTGACATCTGAAATGACAGGCACTGCATCTGCTTCAAAACAAAAAAAACGCAGCGCCGCCGTCTGTCGCGGGAGAGTGGGGGGAATATACCCTTCCTTCCCCCCGGCTTGCGTCCCGTAGATTTAGATCTACGAGGTGATCGCGGTCGCAGCCACCTTCTCTCTGAACAAGCGCGCAGCAACGCCAGGAAGTCGGCTTTGCCTGCTAGCACACCATCACCCACCTTTTTCCGAGAGACTCGCTAATAAAGAATGATCCTGGAGACACCCACTCAGTGCACTCACCCACCCTGCGCGATCAACAGCAAGAAACACCCCCTTGGAGTAGAAAGCTTCCGGCTTTACACAGAGAGAAGTGGAGAGAAACAGGAACTGCGAAAAGGAGGAAAACAGACACAACATTCCAAAGGAAAATTACCCAAGTGCTACGAGGTGGAGAGCACAGAGAGGGCGAGAAGAAACGGTTTCGCAATCGCTCGTGTTAAGCAAGCAACTGCTCGGGGGGGTCAACAAGATAAAGGAGCAACGAGAGAGGAAAATACAGTGCACTTTTCACTCTCCCACTACTCATCTCTCTATGCTCTTCTACCGTTCCTAAATCCGCATGCGACAAAAAAAAGAAGAAAAAGACCAAAGCTCCGTGCGGCAATAACGATGAGGTCTAGTGTATCAGTTACAAGAGGCGCAGCCATCTCTCTCTCTCTCTCTCTCTCTCTCTCTCTCTCTCTCTCTCTCTCTCTCTCTCTCTCTCTCTATATATATATATATATTTGACGATATATATATATATATATCACACACACACACACACACACGCGCGCACACACGCGCACACACGCGCACACACGCGGAGACAAGCACGGACGAGTGCGCGCACAGATGTACACGAACGCAAAACACCTGTGTACCTTTGCTGACTTAAAAGTCTTTCGGTTGAGCGAATACTAACGAAAGGGGTAGAGACTACAGTAGGCGGGTGGACGAAGATCAGTGAAGAAACTAAAGAAGGATGAGGAAGAAACAGTTAGAGAATAAGGAAAACTAAAGAATTCTACACTACATATAGTTGGCTAAAAGCTGTGAGTGACTTAAAAAAAAGCTCGAGATCAAATAGAAACTTCTTGTTTACAGCGAACGCTATGCAAATGTATGTGTCTGAGGGAGACAGACAGAGAGAGGGAGGGAGATGAAGAGACATTTCCAGGAATTTGAGCTCCTGCTCTGAAGAGAATATCGCCCTACTGCTTCGGCTTCATTCCTCGGTAATAAACGATAACAACGATGTGCAGCAGATCCATCCGCCGCCCAACTATTCCACAATGAATAAACTTACCTCAACTACGCTCCACCACCTCCGGCTGATCAATTCAGATGCATACACGTTGC
>BFEA01000556.1:609564-632727 GCA_003427395.1 Chara braunii | reverse complement strand
CCAACTATTCCACAATGAATAAACTTACCTCAACTACGCTCCACCACCTCCGGCTGATCAATTCAGATGCATACACGTTGCGTTTCCAAAAAGTCAAATTCCCACCTGCTACCTGACCTGAATAGCCAATTGTAATCTCTCTCTCTCTCTCTCTCTCTCTCTCTCTCTCTCTCTCTCTCTCTCTCTCTCTCTCTCTCTCTCTCTCTCTCTCTCTCTCGCGGCTGGAAGTTGAAATGGCGAATCGCTGTCGCCTGAAGTCGATGCACTATCCGACGGCTGACGGGTTCTGATAAGGAGCGTCGAGAAAAAGGAGGTAAATTGAATATGACATTCACATTCGAGATCCGACTGGGCCAAGTATGCATAGTACCTCAAAGAAGCGGGAGATTGGATATGGCGGTTCGACAGACAAGAGGAGCACGCTCGTCGTCTCACACGGCGTTCAGTGCCAATCTTCTCCAGTGCAGCCTTCCGTCTTACACTCCCTTTGCACTCGAGTCAGCTCTCTCTCTCTCTCTCCTTTGTTCTCTGCCGAGAGACAATGTCCAGCCTTAGTGCGAATCACTCCTTTGAGTGCAACAGTGTGCACAATCATACTCCTCTCTTGGCTCATACTGCCCTCCTCTCAAATGTTCACGTCACCATCCCACCCTCTTTTAGATCGTCTCCTATCCGATTTGGGGCCTCTCCATTGTGAGGAACGGAAATCGACAAACGGAGAAAAGGCAGACTTTAACCCCTCCAATCCCATCCTTTTGGCACCATCTCCTCCTCCATCCCGTTCATCGATAGGAACCCTCCCCCATTCCACGACAAGCTGCCCTCGTAACATCCCTCCCAACCTCTCTCTCTCTCTCTCTCTCTCTCTCTCTCTCTCTCTCTCTCTCTCTCTCTCTCTCTGTGTATAGGGGTCTATTCTCGAATGTCGTGTCACTCCCCCGTTTTCACCCCCTTTCCGAAAAACGACAGCACAATCTTGAACACCTCACTATCCCTAGTTCCCATTTCCCATCACCAGCCGATCTGTCTCCGTCCAATCCTCGACAGGTACCAGCCGTGCATGCGTTCGCACGATCAACCTCTCCTATTCCCTATTTCGGCTAACAAAAAAGAAAGGAACAGTTGTCCGACGCACGTATTTTAGGAAAACTCGCCGCAATTTCGGCCGTGCTTGTCGGAATCGCGGCCCTCTCCTCCTCTCATTTTCACCCTCCGACCCGTCCGCACTACCTAGCCTATAATTGTCATGCGATGGCTCGCGCCACACTACCGTACCGGTGGCGTGAACGCGACCTGCAGGTATGGGCCTCGCTGCACTCCACTCACCGAGGCCACGCCAACTGGCGGGTACTAAGAAAAGCACGAACCTGGCCATTTTGACGCCCACGTTCATACTTTCTAAGCTCGAACGCAGCAACGATGGGGCCTCCCTTCTCTGAGCCAGGCCAGGGCATTCTCTGGTGCTGAGCCACTGTGCGCTGTGACTGTGCGCAACAGATTGTGTAAGAACTGCGCGCAGTCAATCCAGTCACAGTTGTCGTTTTTTTTTCCTTTCCAATCGTCGATTGTTTTCTTTTGGTGGCAACTTTGTCTGGCGCCCCTGTAATTTCCATTATTTTGCGTCGCGCCCCTCTGACGACCGACGTACCCTGCTGTGCCCCTCTGACCACGATTAAAAATTTCCCATAAAACCCCGGCGTCGGCTGGGCCTGAAATATTTTTGTTATGCCCCTACCAGTACCTGTTCCAAATTTGAACTACGCCCCTCCGGATAGGGTGCATGTTTTCAGCACACCTCTATGACTACGCACATGGCGGCCACTTCATTTCTCTCTCTCTCTCTCTCTCTCTCTCTCTCTCTCTCTCTCTCTCTCTCTCTCTCTCTCTCACACACACACACACACACACANTCTCTCTCTCTCTCTCTCTCTCTCACACACACACACACACACACACACACACACACACAGTCATTTTTTGCGGCAGCCACCATGTGCTTCAAATCTGAATTTCTGGTCTGAGGGCATGATGGAAAGATGTATGCCGCTCATAAGGGCATATCCCACAGGGACCAGTGAAATGAGACTGGCCGTCCAGTAAGGGCACCATGGAAAGTTTTGCGCCTTGCTGCCAGGGGCATGCAGGAGAGTTCAGAGGCCCAAGGGGCACGCCGGGGTAAGTGGGCCGTCGGAGGGGCGCAATGCAAAATAATAGAAATTAAAGGGGCACCATGCAAAATAATGGAAATTAAAGGGGTGCCAGACAAATTTCCCCATTTTTTAATCGTCAAAACATTCAGTTGGTGAGCTAATCCTGGAAAGTGATACCCTAGTTGGAGTACATGCTGGCGTGATTCGGACTCGGAGAGCGCCCAAATGCGGAGTTTGGTGGATGCATCTGACCGCGATATGCACTAGTAATGCCCTCACGCACATAGCCCATCTGGCTGAACTGAATGGTACACACAAGTAACTAACTATGGGCCTGGTTGCACTACTCTCCATACACCAAGTTGGAGAGTAGGCGCCCGGTTGCACTTACTCGCCAAACTTGGCAAATGAAAAATATGTTAGACTGCTCACCACACCGTCGACACAAGTTTTGGCGAGTGTTTTCGGTTTCCCCGCCCGTGCACGGCAGTTTGTGGAGGGCGGTCGTCGGACCTCTCCACAAAACAACTTTCTGGAGAGTGCACGGCTTCACGAGTCAAGATCAGGCAGACAAAAAATTTTAACTTTTTTGTAGAAGAAATATTGTGGTGAGTAAGTAGAACCAGGCCTCCAGTTCAACACGATTCTCATTTTTTTCACTCTCCACCCATCCGCCACGAAAACTTGTGGCGGATGGCGAGCAGTGCAACTAGGCCCTATTGATACTAGGACTTTCAAAAACACTCCACAGTGGCTCAGGACCTTAGGGCATGTTCTCCTTTCCGTCATATGCACCAAGGAAAGTGTCCATGTGAATATGCTCTTAGCACTCGCGTTTGTATGTCCTTGGCACCCGCATAGCGACCACCTGTGAACGTGAGTATGTATGCCCATGCCCTCCTCGAGGAGAGACTCAGTTACAGGTTTGGCATCGTCAATTCCATCTCTTGTTAGATTAGATGGTATAGTACAACATCAACGTGGAGGCAAGGGGAAGAGAACAACAACACGGACCTAACGCGGCCACGCACATTCTATTTAGGGACCGCACATTCCATTTAGGGACAATCAGGGCATACTTACACTAGCACTACCTTTAATACATCTGGCCACTTTTACAGCCAGACCTGCATACATCAGGCCGCAATTACATCCAAAAATAAGTAGAAAAGTCCCCGTGTGAGTATGATCTCAGGCACTCGCACTCCTTTTAGGGCATACTCACACTGGGACCTACAACCCCAAATTCCCTCCAAAAAAGGTAGAGGATCGGTCACACAGATTTGCCAAAGTCCTAAATGTACTATTCGTGCGCCCATTTGTCAGCGGTCTGTATAGATGTGGGGCAAGGGGCGGTCACCTCCAGAGGTGACTGCAAATACCCTATTTATTTTTACGCTTTTTATTTTTTTTATACTCGGGGAGACTCCATCTATTGGTGGGGAGCATCACCTGCTGGAAAACGGGTCCAGCGTCCCTGTAAACAACCAGATGTCATATAACATGCCACGTGCTCATCCTACTATAATCATGAGCAATTGATGAGCCAACACGTAGGCACGCTCCATTCAACCTAATGAGCAGCATTGATTGCCCTCAACCGAGGGGATTAACTACCATCACACTAAAGATATATCCCTACTCAGAAACCCTCATCTTATTCTAGAAATAGACTTACTGCGCCATGAGGAGAAGAGGTAATCAAAGTAGGGAGGTAGAAAGTCAATTGTGGCGAATCCCAGAACAAAACTCAGATTCATCATTGTGACCCACTTTACAGAACAGCAGTGAACCCACATAGGCTGCCCCAATGCATAACACTATTGTTCCTCCTGCGCTGCCACGTGGCGAATTTGTAGCGCAATTGAAATGACAATCCCTGTGCGGCAGCCATATTTACGAAATTCATACATATTGGGATCGCCAATTACTCGTGACAAATTAAGATCAACAATTACACGTGGCAAACAGATAAGCAAGCCCATACCCAAGGCATGGTTATTTTGTTGCCACGTGGCCAAACCTTGTGGTCACATCCCATCTTTCTGTCTAGCATTCTCTAAACTACCCCTTCGCGCCACCATCTCTCTCCTCGCACCCCCACACATCCTTCCTGTTTTCCACTCAGTCCATTCGGTCACCCCACTTGCCCATCCCCCCAATCAAAATCCAACAAAAAGAAGGAAAGGAAGGGGAAGAGGGGGGGAAGAGAATCCCCAATCGCACTTGCCCCACCATGAGAATCATCATTGTTATTCCTGTTGTTGTTGTTGTTGTTGTCACCAGCAACGTTGATTTGTTTTTTGTTGCTGATGTAATCAATATTTCTCCCCAACGAGCACGAACTCGAAATCCCTCCTTCCCTGCCGATGTCCTGCGCGGTCTTATCATCGTCGGTGCAGTTAGTGTTATCAATACTAATGGTCTGTACATATGTGAGCGTCGTTTCAGCAGGTCTGTCGTTGCCATTGTTGTCGTTGTTGTTGTTGTCGTTATTGTTATTATTGTTGTTGTTGTTGTTGTTGTTGTTGTTGTTGTTTTTGTTATTGCGGATACCGGCGGTGTAGGCGAAATCGTTGTCGGCGTTTCTGTCTGTTTTCATAGCGTTGTCCGCGACGGAGTTGATGTCGTGTACGCCATCCTCAGTTTTGTCTTCTTCTTCGTAGCATCGGTCTTCCATCGTAGCGCAAAGAGTTTGCCCCTCCTCAAACTCCATATAGTAGTACCACATCAGGCCTTGCAACCGTAGATGATCCATGCGTACTTCTTGATGGGGGGAAGGCCCCTTCTTCAATCCCTATGTAATCTCCATCAGACTTCGCTCTGTATCTTGGATCCATGAAAGCGACGGCACCATCCTTTCGGTCGCCGCCAATCTCAACTTCGCCACCAACCGATTTAGACGCGCACTGCTCACTTGAACTGTAGTAAGCCATGCGGTAGCACCCGTCCGCTGTTCATCTAGACTCGCCATCGCCAGATTCGCCATCATCAGCCGCCACTATGCACACCCCTATCGTTATTGTCACAATCGGTCGAGAAAGAACGCGCTAACTCTCATGAATTATCTTGCAGCAATCGCGTCGATGTGTCGTCGCCTAAGCTGCCATGTGCGAACCCCGCATACGCCCAGGCTAGACGCTGGGCGGGCAGTAGGACAACCAGGCGCAGCGATGGCAGATGCCCACTACTGCTCCAGTCCACGGAGTACGGCCGGGCCCTGCCGACCCCGGTCCATGGCGCAGATTAGCGCTCAGCAGCAGTTCATTCGAAGTGTAGGGTCTTCCTTCCGGGTCTAGCAGGAATACACGCCGAAACTCACGTCGGAGTACTTAGCAGGAACTCACGATCCACGCGCGAACCACCGATCCACACCACCAATTCACGAAAGGACCAACCCCTATTTTTTCGTATTTTCTTCGAGAATTGGTGAAAAGGATATTTGCAAAATACCCGTATAAGTTGAGATATATGTCAAAATGCCTCTAAAAGATGTGGGTAGAACAAAATACCCTTTTAGACCTCATTCTTTGCGTTTTGCCTCTGTCAAGGCCATGTGCAAATTTGCAATCCGGACCACGCCGTTGGGGCTTGGGCCTACACCTTGTTTTACCCGGTTTGCCCTCCATACCGGATGGGCAACTTTGCGCAATAATCCCCAGGCCCGTCGACGGAGCAGTTTGCCTCAGTGATTAAAACTTTCAAACTCGTTCGAAGTCTCTATCGATGTCTCACACTGTGTTTGGCAGCTTCATTTATTGTCCTTCTTGGTAAGGTTCCCCATCTCCAACTCCTCCTATGTCGAGTCACAATCTTTTAAATCATCATACGAACTCTCTCTCTCTCCCTGTATGTGTGTATGTGTGTGTGTGTGCGTGTGTGTGTGCGTGTGTGTGTGCGTGTGTGTGTGCGTGTGTGTGTGTGTGTGTATATTTGTGTCTGTCTCTCTCTTGACGAGGGGCCAAAACGCAAAGATGACCTGAGCCACTAAAGGTAAAATGAAAATAAATAGGGTATGGGAAAAGTTCGCAAATACCGGGACATTTTGCAAAGATGGACAATATTCGGTAGAGGTATTTTGCAAAGATAGCAGGTCTAACCCACGCCGAGGGCATTTCGTATAACATTTTTCGTGCCAAAGGGGTATTCTGATCTACCCACATCTTTTAGAGGCATTTTGGTATATATCTCAACTTATAAGGGTATTTCGTAAATTATCCCTTGGTGAAAATTCGTTCACGGAAGTTCTTGCACAATTTGTGGACAGTGTCGTGTGACCAGCGAAGTACCAAATCACC
Organism: Chara braunii; assembly: GCA_003427395.1. Lineage (NCBI taxonomy): Eukaryota > Viridiplantae > Streptophyta > Charophyceae > Charales > Characeae > Chara > Chara braunii. Next base: position 626,279 of record BFEA01000556.1, on the reverse strand, counting down.
ATTGCTCCAGACCACCAGGGCCTTGTCCCATCTAAAAAGGTACAGCAGTGCGATCGAAACCATGCCCAAAACCTCAAATCCGCCCTTCCTAAATCTGCATATTTTGCGGATTTAGGATCGCATCGTGAGTATGCCCTTAGCCTTGCACATGACAGTGGTAGGTAGGTAATGAAAGAAAAAATATGTTCCATGACATAGCAGAATGTTAGTTAAAAAATATGTGAGGTGAGAGAAAAATATATGGTTGTCCCCCGATGAGGATAAGGTAGAGTGACAAAGTTATTTTTATTCCCCTTAAACACTTAATTCATTATAGAATCCAACCAAGAGGTCGGGGACGTCACAATTCAACTCGGAGTACTGACATCATAAACCAGCTTAGCTTACAAACACTTGCCTACGGAACTGCCGCTCTGGAGTTCCAGGTTACATACTAGCTCTCAGAGTTTTAACTGATCTTAGGCCTAACCTTTGAAAATTGCTTTTGTATTGAATTGAAGTAGTGCCTGATTAGCTTGTGGATTGACAACCGTGAGTGAGTTACCACCTCCAATTATCTGCGCCACTAACGAACCCTGCTACACTACCTAAGTCTGAGACTAGCACGACCCAAAGGACCAGGGGTCCAAGTTCTACAAACACTCTCATAACGGTCCACCATGACCCTAATGAACTGAGTGTCATAGTTTGTAATGCCACCCTCCTTAGCTATATCCTACCATTTTTATTTTTTCTCAAGTTGGTAATCCAGGTGGAAAACTTCAGGACCCTTGGCCCATTTACTGTTACCAGTCTGTTCCTCTGGGCCCAGGTTTTGTGAAACCAACACCATTGATGTTTGATACCTTTCCCTTTGACTTTCCTCCTCCAGTCAATGTTGATAACCCGTTTCAAGCCCTGTTTGATTCTGAGTTTAATTTCAATGTCGAAGAGAGTTTTTTCGCAAATCAGATCTTGTTTTTATCAACCCAGATTATCTCGCATATTATATACCTGACCACATGAGCTATGTAGCTCCACCCCTTCTTCCCAGTTGAACTCTTAAGAAGTAAACCCAGTAGGGCCCATTGTTCGTTCCATTCCACTTTTTCCCCTCCCATCTCCTTCCAAGGTCGCTCCTACCATCCCCAGATCCTCTTCGACGCAGGACATTCCCACCACATGTGTTTTGTGGATTCGAAAGGCCAGTTCCATCTGTAGCAGTGCATATCTACCACCATCCCTTTGCTTATCAAACAGACTGCAAAGGGAGTTGCCAGCGTCGAAAGCAACCAGAAGATACTTGTATGTCGCCCGTTTGGCATGATAGTTAAAATCTTCCATAGTTTTTTTAAATGCCTAGTGACAAAGTTATGTGCACAGAGAGACAAACGAAAAAAAAAGGGAAAAAAAAAAAGGAAAAAATGACGAAGAGAAAAAGTGACTCCACCATGCTTGTTGCTGGTTAACACGTTCAGATTTGTATGGAACGTCCTATCACCAGTGTGATGAGCGGATCATCGAACCGCCCATTCGTCCATAGCTCAATCATTCGGTTACAATTCGCCAGAGCATACGACGCCACAAATCCAGGAATGGTATCGTACCGCTAATTTCAGAACATACTCATACTAGCACTTTCCCAAATGTATCCATAAACAATTACGACTACACCTGGGCGAATCTAACCACAATAATGTTCAGATCCTAGAAGAAAAAGTTCCAGTGTGCGGATGCCTTAAGCCTCACCAAACGACTCACCAAATGTGCACAATGGAGGACGTATCTTCCGCCATAACATGGGATTATGCTTCCACCAAAGTTTTTTTTTTTTTTCGGAGCATTCGGTGAGATTGGCACGGTGAGGATTTTTTTTCCCTTTGTTTTTCCATCAACTTTTTTCATGGACTTGTTTTCTCCACATCTTTTCCTCTTGACCTTTATTTTTTCCCCTGCCCCCACATCTCCAACCACACGGAGAGGAGGAAGGGCTCCGCCGAGCTCTGGGTTGGAGATGGGGTCCGGAGCAAAAACGGGCCCCGGAGCGGAGACGAGGCATGCCCCAAAGTGCTGCCGACCCAACGCCACATCTCATCTCTCATGTTTTCGACGCCTTGAACAACGCTAAGCCCTAGATCTGGAAAACACCAAAACCTGAAAAAGGGATATGGAGCCTTAAATTGGGGAGGAAAGGGGAAAGGCACAGAGTTGAGGAGGTGTTGTTCAGCGGAACAAGACAGGGCAAGCGCCGACCTTCCGAAAGAAAACAACTGACTGTTCCTGCCGACCACACCACTTTTTCATTTTATTTTTTTTCTCTTTTTTGTTTTTTGAGTTTCTTTTGTTGTGATTGTTTGTTGGTCCCCCTTGTTTGTCGTGATTTCTTCATTCATTTGGGCTCGCCAGGCGATACGCTACACAAAAAAAAACCTACTTCGTTTCACGAATGTTTTCCCGGATGTTGTCAGTGAAAACTCACGAATGGTGTTAGACTCGAAGTTCACGAGTGTGAGGACGAGCAACTGCCATCCCCACCTGTAACTCACGCAAACTCATAGGTCCTCTGAAGGTTTGGCGATGGAGCTGCGAATCCGCGCGAGTGCAGCACATTGGTCCAAAGAGTGTCCGTAAAAAAAAAATGGACATTTGCACCTATGAGGCCCCTCACGAACTCGTCAGGCCGTTTCCACAAGTAATTTTGAGTGTGTTGTGCGGCGGTGGTGCAACGGACGAAACGAAATGGTGATTTTCGGTCTCACGAGACCTTGCGATTTTCAGGGTCGTTTCGTTTGTTTTTTTGCACCGCCCGACGAGGCCCATTGGCTTGCTCTGCCTTATGGGACAACAAGCATGGTTAAGGACACACACAACGAAGCGGGGGTGGCAGTAGCGTTTACTGGACGGACCGGTGTGTGCTAAATACTTCCGTCAGGGGCTAGGACCCACTTGCGAAGTAGTACTACTTGTGTGATGTTGTTTTCGTGGTTTTCATGAAATACTTAATTTATTAAAAATGTGAATAATTCGTAATTTTGTCGAAAAGGACAATTGAACGATGTTACCTCTGACAATGAGGCCCCGAAAGTCGGCTCGATGGGTGAGCCCTACTGAGTTTTTCGTAGTACTGCAAACAACAATTGTGTGTAATGTATCGAACCCCAAATATGTTAGCACCATGTGTATCCGCCCTTATCTATGGGTATGAGCATCCCCATCCATCAACAACGAGCATGAAGGTCAGTGGAATCGAGTGGAAATGTGTTCTTTCTTATTTTAGTCATGCTGCCTAGAGGGGGACTCCAACTTTAGTGCCTTTGTCCCGAACCGAGGGCCGCAGTGTTCACAGGCTGAACGTGTTGGACATAATGGCTGGCGGTGCAAGACCAACATCGTGGCTATTGTGGTTGTGCATTGTGGTTCATTCGTGTTGGACATTTTGGACACTTTGCTTCAACATGGTGGACATTCTGGAAATTGTGGTACAATGTGCCAAATATTGCGGTTGTAGTCGATGTGGACCCGTCATGGCTATGCGCTTGTCTGTCCTACCTTGCCCGAAGTCTCTTTCTCTATTTGCTTTATGTGTCCTAGCCCCTGACTGGTGTGGTCCTCTCCATAGGTCGATTGCGAAGGAAACAACGAGAGCAACTCGTTGTTGTTGTCATGGTCGTGGCGGGGRGGATGGCGGRGGRTACATTTGAGATGACCGACTTGATAATGGGTTCAAATATTCGGCGACCGCTCCGTTTGCTTCCAACTTTCAACCTCCCCTTGGGATTGGGCAACAACGAGTTGTTCGATGAGGGGCATGGTGGTCGTGGTCTGCTTTACCTATGGCCAACCATTGCAGAAACCCTCAAGCTTTTACCTCGAGCTTCGCCCAGGTGGTGGGTGATGCGGCGGACATCAGGTTTGTGGAATGATCCCCTCCCGAGTGATGATGCCGAGAATGATCACCACATTGGTCTCCTGCGGATGCGACGGTCAACGATCAATAGGTTTTTGCGGAAGTTGGGGCCACATTTGGAGAGACGGGCGACGAGGTTTAGACTCTCTTTGCCTCCAGGGAAAAAACTCGCCTATGGTATCCACAGGTGGGCGCACGGGGATGCGCATTGGCACAATTGTTCAGGCTACGGATTGGGGAAAGTTAGTGGCCTACGAACCATTCGAGAAGTCGTGGAAGCCATCATAGGCTGCTACCCGAACACGGTGGGATTTGGCGGTTTTGTTGAGTGTCACCGCCGGTAGACATAATCAGTTCTCGATTGTTGTACAAGTGGTGGTGGACTCAGAGCTCAAGATCCTTGATTTTTGTTTATGTTTCGGGGGATAGTTGGTGATGGTCGTACCCTAAAGAACTTGTCCTTATATAAGAGAGAGTTGCAGGGCACATTATTTTTGGACGACCCGAATGACCCGTTCTGTGATCAAAGGCCAGCCATTCCCGGTGTCCCCAATGGGTATTTGCTAGGCGACGATGGGTATCTATCCCTACCATGGCTCGTTACCCCGTATGACCAACAACCAAATCTCACACGTGCAATGCAACACTTCCACTCCCGCCACAAAATCGTGAGATTCGTTGTGGAGCGTTTTTTTTTGTGTTTAAGATGCAGTTCCAATTCTTTTACTGGTCGCATGTTACATATATCACAAGGGAGGGGTTGGGGTTCCATGCATGTTGCATTTTACATAATCTTCTTCAAAAATGGGGGGATGTGCCCAATGAGCATGAGGATTTGTCCAATGCCTCCTCCCCCGGCTTACTGGTTGTGGATGTTGAAAGAGGTGCGGACGACCATCCTCTCGATTCATGTTCGGCCGAGAGCTTGGCCAAGCAACGAGAGACGCCTTGTGCACGAAGGTTATCCGTGTGTGGGAATTCTAACGGGGGCATTGAGAACACGCGTGGTTGATAGTGTACTTGGTTATCATGCGGACGTAAGTTGATAGTGAGTTGGAGAACAAGATTGAATCACAGTTCCTAGGTATGGCTCATAACGAAAGGTGAAGATGCTACGTGACAGAGAGGGCCACGTTGATAAATGCCATGGAGAAGACCGAGAAGGAGGTAAACTGTCTTCACAAATATTTGGTTCAACGAGGTGATTGTATTACATCGTACAAATGCGTAGTGGAAGGGCCGTATGAGAAAGCAGTTCTCTCTAGAGAACATACATGCTCAAAGATTGTCAATATCTGTGATGAGAAGATTGCGATCTTCTCGTGAGAGTCTGCAGCGATGCTCAGACGAACTCGTCGTTCACAACCATCACATTTGTCGAGAGATGGATAGGCGGAGGCGAATGTGGGAGGATGATCGCATCTACCATGGTGACTTGGAGAGAGAGGTTGAACAAGCAGTGCAAGAGAGGGACGGCGCATGCAGAAGGTGTCAGGCAGCTGAAAATGAACTAAGTGTGACACGGAAGCACACTCAAACTACTTGGAGGTTCTATGATGAAATCATGCACGGACGAGCATATGCAGCTGTTGGAGAGGAGTCATCGAGTGACCAATTCCTAGATATGTCTATCGAACAGGTGGGTTCGCCTGAGGAGGCTTCTACTTCGACAACGAACGCATTGGCATCTGTCTGTGGTTCATGCCAGGAGTTGAGCGCCCGGGTGTTGGAGATGGAAAGGGAAATTCAGGATTTGAAAATGACAATCGAGATTCATAACTATCTGCCGACTTTTTGGCAGGAAATGGACGATTGCTGCAAAATTTTGAGGCGCCAAGGACGTTCGATCCACCAGTTGGGCACCATGTTTGACGGTGTGCGGATGCATGGAGCGGCAAATGGGCGAGAGAGAGAGAGAGAGAGAGAGAGAGAGAGAGAGAGAGAGAGAGAGAGAGAGAGAATGAGAGAAAATTTGCTAGACCCCAATCTGACTCATCCATCGTGGTGGGCTCGATAGGTGTTGTTCTCGTCACTTGCTATTGATATTGTGCGCACAAATATGAGATTGTAAGGAATGATGTCGATGAGTAACAATGAAGCTCTCATTTTGAATGACAATCTTTTTCTTTTCTCATTCCGTCATCAACTTTCCCTTCTGTCTCTTCTTATCTTTTTTCCCCAACTTTCATTACGTTGTGCTGTTATCCGGACCATGTTCACGAACACAAATGCGTTGGCTTATGAGTGTCAAAGCGAGGAGGTTTTCCTCATACCTTTTTTTTTCTTGTTTTCATTTTTGTGGGAACCCCTATCAAATGTTATCACCCCTAGTAACAGTGAAAAAACGTTTTTTTCACTTAGCCAACAAAAAACAATTTTGATAGATGGGGTGAGAAAATTCGATTGATACTTGGGATTAACATGTGGAAATCATAGGCCCTGAGATGGATAAGTGAGACCGAAAGTTGGTAATAATATGTGGTGGTAACGATAGCTGGGATGGATAGGTAATGACAGGTGGGATCAATAGGTAATGATGGGTAGGATCGATAGTTGGGCTTTGTAGGTGAAATCGATAGGTGGGGTCAATAGGCGGAATTGATAGGTGTAATTGATAGGTGGGGTCGAAAGGTGGAATCGATAGGCGGAATGAATAGGTGAAAATAATAGGTGGGATCGATAGGTGGAATCGATAAGTGTGATCGATAGGTATGATCGATATATGTTATCGATAGTTTTCATCGATAGGTGAGATCGATAGGTGTGATCGATAGGTGGGATCGATAGGTGTGAATCCGTGTGGTGAGATCGATAGGTGTGATCGATATGTGCGATCGATAGGTGCGATCGATAAATGCGATTGATAGGAGTGAATCCATGTGAGCGATAGGTGTAATCGATAGGTGTGATTGATAAGCGTTATTGATAGATGTGATCGATAGGTGTGATCAACAAGTGTTATCAATAGGTGGGATCGATAGGTGTGACCGATAGGTGGAATCGATACGTGGGATCGATAGGTGGGATAAATATGTGCGATTGATAGGTGTGATCAATAGGTGGAATCGATACGTGGGATCGATAAGTGGAATAGATAGGCGCGATCGATAGGTGCGATCGATAGATCTGATCATTTGATGGGGTTGGTAGGCAGTAACGAAAGACAGAGGAATATGAGGAGGAGTGAGAGGAGGAGCGGGAGGAGGAATAAGAGGAGGAGCGAAAGGACGATAGGAAGGAGGAGGCGCGAGAGGAGGAGCGGGAGGAGGATCAGAAAGAGGATCGAGAGGAGGACCGGGAGGAGGGATCGATAGGTGGGGTAAGTAGGCGGTAACAATAGGTGGGGTCGGTAGGTAGTAACGGAATGCAGAGGCCTGAGAGGAGAAGTGGGAGGAGGAATCAGATTTGAGAGCGGGAGGAATGATCGAATTTAAGAGTGGGAGGAGCAGCGGGGGGAGGAGGGTCGATAGGTAAAATCGATAAGTGGAATCGATAGTCCAGATCGATATGTAGACTCAATAGGTGGAATCGATAGGTGGGGTCGATAGGTGGAATCGATAAGTGAAATCGATGGGTGCGATCGATAGTTGCGATCGTCAGGTATTGATAGGTCGGGTCGATATGTAGGAATTTAGGCGGTAATGATAGGTTGGATCAGTGGGTGGGATCGATAGGTGGGAATGATGGTTGGGAATAAATGATTGGCGAAAAAGGTATATAAAAAATAAAAAAAAAACGAATAGATAAGTGAAAAGCCATACTGTTAAAAAAACAACGTCATGGAAGGCTTTCCTCCCATAACAACATAGGTCATCCATGATATGTGCTCCCATTCAATGAGGATAGCAAACCAGAAACGACATTTCCTAAGTAGACAGTCGGAGTGGGACTGAGCAATGCAAAAGCCAACGGTAGGTGGGAAAATCTATTTTTTGTGCATAATATGTACTCCGTTTGAAAGAGGATAACAACGAGCGAGAGAGAGAGAGAGAGAGAGAGAGAGAGAGAGAGAGAGAGAGAGAGAGAGAGAGAGAGAGAGAGAGAGAGAGAGAGAGAGAGAGAGANAGAGAGAGAGAGAGAGAGAGAGAGAGAGAGAGAGAGAGAGAGAGAGAGAGAGAGAAAAAACTGATGCCATCCGCAAAATGGCACATTCGTCCTTGACATGGAAGCAAAAGTGACCGACAAGAGGTGGTGCATATGACAGAAGGCCCACCCTTGCTACGGTCAAAATGTCATAATAAAAAAAAACACCTTTGCCGCGTCGCGGCGGTCTACGTTCTGTTCATGTCGGAAAGTGTAACAGAGACAACGACCACCGTTGTCTACAACACGCACACCGTCTCGACAGTCACACAGCACAATGACCGACATCGACTCCACAAGTACATAATGATAAGGTCATAGGTTTCCAAACTAATTGGGGTCATTGGCGTGTGGGTTAGTCGAGGTAGAAGGGTTTGCCGGAGGACGTCAACTGCGGATAACTTCAACGAGGAATCTATATTTGTTATCCACCCTGCCCCTCATGATGTATGTAACCGTTTCATGCGTGGCAATATCCTATTTCATCGATTTCCTGTGCGCGTCCAACTGTTGTTTCATGACTTCGCGCCAAACGCCGCACTACATCTTCGCACACTGTCTGTTGCGACCGTGTGTTTACGCATGACTTCGGTTATGGCTTTAACGCCCGACTTGCGTGCATTTGAGTTGGATCGAAGGCAACAGACCTGGAGCCCCCGACCCACTGGCCGAACCAAGCACGGGGTCGTCGCTCACCCCCTCTGTCTCGCCATCACCATCACACAAACCATCATCCTCCTCCCCAAACCTCGCGCCGACACCTTGGTCCACCAAAATTGCCAAATTAACGGAATCAATGTCCTTCTTGACGACGTTGATGATGTCGTACCAGCTGCTGCGAAGCATGAAGTCGACGTTATATTTTTTCTTCTTCGTTAAGTTCATGTCCTAATAGCTCGGGAAACGGGACCATCTCTCATGGTTCTTCAACTTCCTATAATAATCAAGCACTTGAGAGAACTTCGCCTTGCACTCGTCGTCAGTCCTATTGTATGATTTCTCCCTCATCCTTGCTTCGACGATCTTCCAAAAATCGGCTTTCATACGAGCCCGCCTGTATGCCTCCGTTTCCTTTCCAATGAGGAGGTTGACTTCGTTGCGTGCCAGACATAGTTCAGCAGTTCCCTCCTCCCCCCACCGCTCCATATTCTTTTGGACGTCCATCGGCGATGGAAAAGATTTGTGGCTTTGACAACGTTCATCCGATGAAGCACCAGAGGGACCACCATGAAATGTCGGCAACGACGTCTCGCGAGTGTCAGGCTGCTGAATGGTTGTCATCTCCACTGCACCTGCTGACGTTCACAAACTTCCTTCATGCTATGGTGTAGGAGAAGGAGTCGTAGGCGAAGCACCCGCATGACCACACTCCACATTTGCAGTGACTCCACCCACATCCACAAAACTATTTTCAGTCTCCTGAATAATGAGGGAGATCACATAATCCACTTTGCCACATGGCTGCAATGACTCCTGCCCTCCGTCTTGGCGACCGCCTCTGCTCTGCGATGTCTGATGATGAGCAGAGTATGACATGGGTGAAACGCACGCCTCGTTGGACGTCCCTATGTGCGCTGCACGTGCTCTGGGTGTTCCGTAATTGACTGATGTTAGGGGTGACTGCAAGGGACTTGAACAATGGTTGCCGATACATTGGGATGGAGACTGCATATGCGGGGGATTGCCTTGAGGTGCAATGTCCGGAAAGTGGCCCTCGGCCATTACAATGGCTCGCATCCTCAACCTCTGCCTTTTAGCATGTTCATCTTCTCCACCAACATCCAACCTGTACCCTCCCATGAAGGTAACCGGTGACGTGAAGGTAGGTGACGATATGACGTCATGTGAACAGGGCTGGCCAACGACCCAACCTGTGGATGGGCTGGAAGGCAGAACCTATGAGCTCCTTGCATGCCATGATAGAACCCCCAGCGAGGGGTACTGAGTTTTGCTGCCTGTACACTAGGAGGGCCGATATTGTGGAAGCACTACAAACCTGGTAGTGCTCGTGAGTCCCGGGCCTTCTGAGTTGTGGACCGGTGTCCCTTCTTTCTGGGACTCAAAGTACCCCCAGTACTGGATGCAGGACAGTCCCTCTGGACCCCACTCGTTGACCATGGAAGCTTGTGTCGTGGGGGATGGAGATGGAAATGAGGGATATAACGAAGATGACGTCAACAGAACTGCAAAGGGTAGTTAGGGAAGGCTATAGAATGAACGTCACCCCAAAACCGTACCTTTGGCAAGTTCAATTGTCGTGCCTTACTAAGTTCAAAGTGCATGAGTACATGCAGTTCGGGCACCAAAACAAAACGGTTCATAACGAAAGGGCAGGGCCCAACCCGCGGGTCTGTTTTCACATCGAGGGTCATTGTCCATTTTACGAAACTTTTTGTCATGGAACCATGTGTGGGAACAATGTGAAATTCAATGAACATTGCTCGTTAAAAAGTCTAAGTACATACAACCACAAATGCACTTAAACGTGATTACGGACAGATGAAGAACCGCAGTGTTGACAAGCATGCACATTGACAACCCGTTAGAGGCGGATGAGTCCTGTAAGAGGGCGTGGGTATTTTTATTTTTTGTGTGCTATACTTCGATGGTGCAAGCGGCACAAAGGAAATCAAAGTTGCAATATCACCCCCCCCATTTCAAAACTGTAATATTGCTACTTCGCGCCCGATTTAAGGCTTCCAAAAAAATAAAAATAAAAATAAAAAATGATTCTCGTCATTGGACGGTGGGGGAAAACTGTCACGAGCTGATCTGCGAATTGGGAAGAACGTCGATTTGAGCAAACGTCTGAGGTTATGATCAGTCAAATTTGCCACACGTGATCGAAACCACGGTCGCGACGTAGCACTACTTCACAAGTGGGTCCTAGCCACTGGATGCTTTCTGTTTTTGTTTTTATTTTTTCTTTTCTTAATTATCGTTTCAGGCCCTACCTCCTGCTGTCAGGGTGGTATAACCCCCCGAAGATAGAAGGCAGGAGGATTTCAATGGCTCCTTTCTATTGATGAGGAATTGCACCTGTTGGAAACAAGGCCCAACATCCCAAACATAAAATGATTTGTAATCTCTTACCTCAAGTGACAGTGAAGTTGGCAAATAAGACCTCTTCACCCCTAGGCACCATAATATCTTCCCTCCCTAGCCCATTAAACCCACTGCCATCCTTCTGAAGTACCTTCTTAGTTCTACTACTTCAATGCTAGTGATAAGATCAAGTAGGTCGGGAAAGGTTGCTCCGGACCACCTATCATGGATAAAACAAACTGATGGTTCAAGGAGGGTGTCGGCCCATCAACCAAGGCTCAATGTTAATCCCGCGCGAAGTCGACTTGTGCAACCTAACTTTCTCTCCCCATGTATCCTGACCTTTATTCTTTGCCTGGCCCGATTGACCCTCCTCCAATCAGTTTAGATCAGAAACCTGATATTTGAAAGTCGTGTTCATGATTACCAGGTCAAAATGAAATTTGCTCCTTAATAGTCTATAATTTCGTAGGAACCAAATAACCTCCATAATGGCAACTCGACAAGAGATGGCAACATGACACCAACCTTGGCCTGTTTCCTTTGACTTGCCCACCAGACCCTCCACCATGAATTGTTCGTTCCAGCCTATCTTGACCTCCACATGCTTGTCCCATAGTATTTCCCACAAGGACCAAATTCTCTTAGATTCTATACAGTCCCACCAAAGATAGGTTACCGTTTTCTCCTTTTCCTGCATCTGCCGCAGATTGGATTTATATCCATTCGGTTCTCTATCATCCATCTTGCTATAGGAATCGCTCTATGGGACTGCAACCATGCCAGACTTTGAAATTTAATTGATGGTATCTTGCGCCGGCCTTGCTACATCTTTCCTAAGGAAACCAATGTGACTTGGAGACCGGGGAGGAACGCTCCTCGACCGACTTCTAGCATCGATGAGTCCAGCCATTGCCATCCAACGGTAGAACAAGGAGTCTATGAACAGGCTCTTGGCTTATCGAACAATCATAGACAATTTCATCTTTGTTTGTTTTTTTGGTTCTCACTACCACTGAGGCCACATTAAAGCTGAGTCTAACCACTTGCTCCTCAGAGAGCAGGATATGAACCATAGAGCCCTCGAGAATTTTTTCAAGTGTGTCTGGTCTAACCATTGTGTCCTCACCCTCCAAGAGGACCTTAACCTTAAGGATTGGAATCCCCCATTCTCAGTTTTATGTCGAACCCAATGACCTCCATAGGCCTGCAGGGGGGCTCTCGGATGGATTTCCATTGCTCTGGAATACTTTCTATGATCCTTTGTACCCTCTCAGGGACCTACCTCAGGTGATGTATTTTAGTCTTTAACTCCTACGGAGACCGTCATTGCAATAATTTTGAATCCTATAGGTCAGCAACCTTAGATACCCCATGCTGTATCCATGCATAGCCACAGTTCCCTAGGGACTTTGGCGATGACCAAAAGCGGCCAAACTGGTCTCCTATGCTCCGGTTCTAAGAAGTCCGTTGTGCAAGGACCTGCTCCTTCGTGGCTGAAGGACTCACGACATAACTCTACTCCAAGCATCTTAAATGCCCCTTCAAATTGAGGAGTTGACGTGGGATCTGACAAGGGATGGAGTCATAAGGGCTACCCATACGTCCTCTGTTCATAAGAGCCTTATTTCCTTCGTTAGGATATCTATGGCCAACTCAACCCATGAGTGCCAATTATTTTCTAATACCAGTTTCACTACCCATCTTGCAAGTCGGTATGAATTTGAGATTCAAAGTCTAGAATCGTCAGGCCTTCCTCTTCTTTGCCCCTTATCACTTTTTTTCATGCGGCCTTACCAAGGTATCCAGTCTCGTCTTCGTTGGTGCCCTTCCGCATATATTTGATGGATAGGGACCTGATTCTCTTATAAGCTTGCTGTTCTAGCCCCCTAAGAGAGCCCGGTGTAGGGCCCCACCCTGTTAGACTTTCAACCCTTAGTCGACCACTCTGCGGGTCCCAGTTAGCTCGGGTTCACCCACGCTCATGCTCAGGGTGCGGAGCCATTCGTCACAGGGTCATCCCCACCTAGTGCTTTGCGATGGATGGGGATGGGCTGATGAGCGAGAGAGCTTTCACATTGGGGATGTAGCTCAACTTTCTCGCTAGGTGGGTAGTTTTCTTGATCTCTCGCAAGCGTCACTTCCTTGATACTCTTTTTATGTTTGCAGGCAATTGCACTTTCCAATACTCAAGTAGACCAGGGTTTCTTTGAGAACTTCTCATGTATAGGCCAAACGTCATTCTTGGGCCACACATCCATTCACTAAAGGCAAGGTCTAACAACTTCAGAGAGGTAGGGGGAGCGCTCCTTACCCTCTGGCTGGTCTACGTGCTTGTTTTTTCTTTTTCATGCATCATGCATCATGCATCATGTCTTGTTGCTCTCTATGCACCCCTTAGTCTTTTTGAGGTCCCACCTGCATGCCCATGTGACTTGGCGGCTGCCTCGATCGTCCGACACTTTTGTGGGCCCGAACCATACAGACCACCTCCTTCCTTCACAATCGAGACCATATGCACAAAATGACTCATTTAGGGAATAATTACGTTCACAACCTGTTTGGCTTTTGTCCCTCTTTTTTTTTTGCCGCCTGGCCTATCCGGGCACAATCCAGCTCAAGGCATCTTTAGAGGCTACTCACATGCACACTCAATACAATGGAGACAAATACAACCCCCATTTTGGGTCAACACATAGTCCCTCCCGCATGCCTAATTTCCTTTGTCCTTTGGTTCCTTCCTTCTTCATTTCTTTCCATTGTCCAAGCCATCCTCTTCTCTTAGTCACGCAGTCGGGGTGCTAGTTGAGTCAATTGACCTTGCTTTCACTCAACAATTATCTCTATTCCTTTTTGGACTTGTCAACCTTCAAACCCTCAAGCACTTTGCGCTCAAATCCTTTCCAACCCTCAAACACTTTCCTTTTTTTCTTCTTGGAGAAAGGGAGAGAGACCCCTCAAGCCTAATCAAAGCTTATCCTCTATTCGTCCTACCGTCCTACCGTCCTACCTAAGAACCCTTTGACGATTCGTTGCTCTATATATCTTTGATCGTGGCGTTGTTTATTGAAGGAGGTGGAGGATGAAGAAGGTGTGAAGGTAGTTGGCTATGGCGGATGGTTGAAGAAGGTGAAGGAGGAAGGAGTAAAGGTGGCTAGCTATGGTGGATGGATCAAGGAGGTGGAGGAGAAAGGAGTAAAGGTGGTTGGCTATGGTGGATGGGTAAAGGAGATAAAGGAGGAAGAAGAAGTGAAGGTGGCTAGCTATAGTGGATGAGTGAAGGAGGTGCAGGAGGAAGAACGAGTAAAGGTCGTTCGCTATGGTGGTTGCGTGAAGGAGGTGGAGGAGAAAAAAAAATGAAGATGGTTGGCTAAGGTGGATGAGTGAAGGAGGTGGAGGAGGAAGAAGGAGTGAAGGTGGTTGACTATGGCGGATGGTTGAAGAAGGTGGAGGAGGAAGGAGTGAAGGTGGTTGGTTATGGTGGATGGGTGAAGGAGGTGGAGGGGGAAGAAAGAGTGAAGGTGGTTGGCTATGGCAGCTGGTTAAAGAAGATGGAGGAGGAAGGAGTGAAGGTGGTTGGCTATGGGGGATGGTCGAAGAAGGTGGAGGAGGAAAAATGAGTGAAGGTGTTTGGCTATGGTGGATAGATGAAGGAGGTGGAGGAGGAAGGAGTGAAGGTGGTTGGCTATGGTGGATGAATGAAGAAGGTGGATAAGGAAAAATGAGTGAAGGTGCCCCTATTCCTTTAGTCTCCACACTTGCATTGTCCCACCGTCCGAATCATCAGAAAACTAATATTTGCGAAATTCAGATTTGCACCAGACACCCAAACTTTGCAAAAAAAACTTAGATCACGAAAAACTCGGATTTCTCTGATTGTCGATTTTCCCGGTTTTGATAGGGGAATGAGAACCGAAAAACTTAGATTTGTGTTTGCAGACCTAAACGATGTCAGATGACCTTGTAACTTCAAAGACCCTTTGTATACACCCTAATGAAAAATTTCCTAAACTTGGGTCTCATTCCGTCGTCGTTTGCCCTTACTTGCCTGTTTCGGGCGTTGCACGAGGCTTTGAGTGAACAGTTCGACAATGTTCATTTTTAGTTTTTGTGGGAAAATAGACTCAGATGGCCTAGGGACTTTGCAGACTGTCTACCTATACCTAGGATATGGGGTCTGTCAAGTTTCAACACCCATATCCTTTTTTTTGACAGGGTTGGTTTTCCGCACCCCTGGGTTATGCCGGTTTGTTGGCCGTTTTCAGACCTGCTCTTGGTTGGGGAGCTAACAACTGTTTTCAGCAGCAACAATAGCTTAACTTTTGACTAGGCATCAACTACAAAAATCAGTAGTCCCCTCAACATCAACAATAGCAACAGCAACAGTTGCAGTCCTTCTTCCTACTCCCCTTTTTCTATGTTCAAGTAGAGCACAAGTGGGGTAAAGCGGTATTTAAATAAGGCACGCGGGGGTAGAGTGACATTTAAATAGAGCGCAAGGGGGGGTGAACTATTGCAAATACACAACACCACCATACACATACGACTTACGAGGATACCCATGACTGGGGTGGGACATTATCCAACGGGGGATTTGACAAGATGCATGGGTTATAATGGTCAAGTCTCTAAACATATGACTAGTGCAGCCAAGGGTGAAAGTGGCGATTCACAACTAAGCAACAAGATGAACAATGCATGATTGAATGAGCTCACAAGACTAGAATAAACAAAAACATAAGTTGCGATTTACACCCAAGTGAGGAATTTGGGCAAAGCATAGAGGTAGTGAGAGAAACTCACTCCTAAGCCTGGAAATCCAAAAATGAAAGTGACAATTTATAACTGGGTGAGGAAACGGATAATGCATGAAGGAATGAGCTCACGAACATTAAAATGAATAAAGATTCAAGTTGTGATTTACACCCAGGTGAAGAATTGAACAAAACATGGAGGTAAAGTGAAATATACTCATTTCCAAACTTGGAAACACAAAAATGACAGTGATGATTTACAACTAAGTAAGAAAATTGACAATGCATGAAGGAATGAACTCACAAACACTAGAATGAACAAGGATTCAAGTTGCGATTTACACCCAAGTGAAGGATTGGACAAAACATGGAGGGAGAGTGAAAAAAATTCACTCCCAAGCTTGAAAGCACAAAAGTGAAAGTAACGATTTATATATAAGTGAGGTAATGGACAATTCATAAAGGAATGAACTCACAAACACTAGAATGAACAAAAATTCAAGTTGCAATTTACAACCAAGTGAAGATATGGACAAACCATGGACGGAGAGTGAGAGAAATTCACTTCCAAACTTGAAAACACCAAAGAACAAAGTGACAATTTACAGTGGAGTGAGGAATGGACAATGCATGAGTAGATGATGACTACAACACTAGAATAAGCAAGAACAAAAGTAACGATTTACACCCAAGTGAAGATATGGACAAAACATGGAGAGCGACTTAGTGAAATTCACCCACAAGTTTGAAAACACAAAGTACAAAGTGACGATCTCCAATGGAGTGAGGAAATTGACAAAGTATGAGTATATGATGAGTAAAAGTAGTGATTTACACCAAAGTGAAGATATGGACAAAACATGTGGAGAGAGAGAGAGAGAGAGAGAGAGAGAGAGAGAGAGAGAGAGAGAGAGAGAGAGAGAGAGAGAGAGAGAGAGAGAGAGAGA
>BFEA01000556.1:582950-602429 GCA_003427395.1 Chara braunii | reverse complement strand
TTTTTTTTTTTTTTTTGCCCTTTCAAAGCCCAGGTCCAAGCTCCAGCCAATGTCCGGTCCCACACGTTGACCTGACATTGGTCTGCACGCGCAGCCCCAATGACCTGGCGGTAGTCCAAGCTCCAACCCATGTCAAGTCCCACACACAGGGAGACAGACAGGCAGATAGGCAGACTGACAGATAGGCAGGCAGGCGGACAGACCCATACAAAGAGAGGTAGGCAGATAGGCAGACAGACACACAGATAGACAGGAAGACAGACATGTCTGTTTGCCTATCGGCCTGTCTGCCTTTGTGTCTGCCTGTGTGTCTCTCTGTCTGTGTTTGTGTGTGTCTGTGTGTGAGGCAGACAGACAGACAGGCACACAGGGAGAGAGACAGGCAAACAGACAGACAGGCACGCAGGCAGAGAGGCAGACAGACAGGCAGACAGTCATGCAGGCAGAGAGGGAGGCAGACAGGTAGACAGACTCGCAGGCACACACAGGCAGACACGCAGGCAGACACGCAAGCACACAGGCACGTGAGCTCTATCATTTTTTTTTTTTTTTTTTTTTTTTGCTTTCAAAGCCAAGTCCTAGCTATAGCCCATGTCCAGTCCCACATGTTGACATGGCGCTGGTCTGCGCCTGCATCCCCGATGACCTAGCAGTGGTCCAAGCTCCAGCCCAGTCCAGTCCCACACACAAGGAGACAGGCAGGCAGATAAGCAGGCAGACAGACAGGCAGGCAGACAGACAGGCACGTAGGCAGAGGGGCAAGAAGACAAACACACAGAGAGACAGGCAGACAGGTGTGTCTGTCTCCCTATCGACCTGTCTGCCCGTGTGTCTCTCTATCTGTGTGTGTGTGTGTCTATCTGTGAGGCAGACAAAAGTGGTACGAAACCGCTGAAATGGCCGGAAGACACTTCATGTCATTTCATAAGTTTCGGGTGGTTTGAAGGATAAGTTTTATGATTTTTTTATTTTTTTTTCCTGCCTGTTTTTTCAGCCACTTCAGGTCATTTTAGGAATTTCAGGTGGGGACCTGAAACTGCTGAAGTGGCTAAAGCTTTTGAAAGGGTTTTTAGGTACCCCCATCCAAATGGTTGAATGGGGGTACCTGGAAACCCTTTTCAGAAGCTTCAACCACTTCAGGTCATTTCATGAATTTCATGTGGGGTCCTGAAACCACTGAAGTGGCTGAAGCTTCTGAAATGGGTTTCAGGTACCCCCATCCAACCATTTGGATGGGGGTACCTGAAACCCCTTTCAGAAGCTTCGGCCACTTCAGGTCATTTCAAGAATTTCAAATGGCAACTTGAAATTGCTGAAGTGGCTGAAGCTTCTGAAAGGGGTTTCAGGCAACCCTATCCAACTATTTGGATGGGGGTACCTGGAACCCCTTTCAAAAGCTTCAGCCACTTCAGGTCATTTTAGGAGTTTCAGGTGGGGACCTGAAGCGGTCGCAAATGACCTGTAAATAGTGTCTGTTGTTAACCATCACTCGCAGACAGGCAGAGAGGCAGACAGGCACGCAGGCAGAGAGGCAGGGAAACAGGCAGACAAACACGCAAGCAAAGAGGCAGGCAGACAGACACGCAAACAAAGAGGCAGACAGACACGCAAATAGACACAAAGGTAGACACAGGGAGACAGACACGCAGACAGACACACAGGTAAGCAGGCTCTGATACCTTTTTTTTTTTTTTTTTTTCCCCTGATGACCTGGCGATGGTCCAAGCTTCAGCCCATATGCAATCCCACACACAGGGAGACAAGCAGGAAGATAGGCAGCCAGACACACAGGCAGGCAGGCAGACAGGCACGTAGGGAGAGACGCAGGTAGACAGGTAGACAGGCAGACATGCATGTCTATCTGCCTATCGACCTACCTGCCTTCGTGTCTGCCTGTGTGTGTGTGTGTGTGTGTGAGGCAGGCAAGTAGATAGGCATGCAGACAAAGAGGCAGGCAAACAGGCAGACAGGCACGCAGGCAGACAAACAGGCAAACAGGCAAACAGGCATGCTGGCAGAGAGGCATGCAGACAGACAGACAGACGCGCAGTCAGACACAGGGAGACAGACACGCAGATAGACACGCAGGCAGACACACAGGCACGCAGGCTTTGACACTTTTTATTATTATTATATTTTTTTGGTTTCAAAGACCAAGTCCAAACTCCAACCCACGTCCAGTCCCACACGTTGACCTAGTGTTGGTCAGCGCTTGCAACCCTGATGACCTGGCGGTGGTCCAAGCTCCAACTTATGTTTAGTCCCGCATACAAGAAGACAGGAAGGCAGATAGGCAGGCAGACAAACAGGTAGGCAGGTAGACAGGCACATAGGCAAGTAAACAGGCAGACAAACACACATGCAAAAAGGTGGACAAACGTGTCTGTCTGCCTCCCTGTCTGCCCGCGTGTCTCTCTATCTGTGTGTGTGTGTGTGTTTGTCTGTGAGGCAGACAGGCATGCAGGCAGAGAGGTGGGCAGACAAGCAGACAGACATGGAGGTAGAGAGGCAGGCAGACAGGCACGCAGGCAGAGAGGCAGGCGGACAGGTAGACAGACACATAGGCAGACACATGCAGATAGCTACGCAGGCAGACACACAAACAGACATGCAGGCACACGGACACGCAGACTCTCATCCTTTTTTTTTCTTCTTTTTTTCCTTTCAAAAGGCGGGTCCAAGTTCTAGCCCATCCCCAATCGCACACGTTGACCTGGTGCTAAGTAACCTAAGTTCAAAACAAATTTTACTTTGTAGCGGAGGTCCAAGTTCTACCAGATTTCTCTCCTCGCCATTTCTCTTAGTTTTTTTTTTTTTTTGTCACTTTTTAAATTCGTGAATTAAAGTCGGACTTCGTAGCCAATTTTTGACTATTCTTTATTGCCTGTGATATATATATATATTTTTTTCAAGTCTGTCTCAAATTTTGCGAATGGTGCGTGTCAGGTTGCCTACAACATTTCTTATTTCTGAGGGCATGGCCCGCACTGTCCCCACCGCGGACCCTTATCTTGCTTTGAAAGCGAAGGTCCAAATTCTCGCCCATCCCCATATGAAACTTATTTTCTTTGTATACTCGTATTCATATTTTTTTATTCTTTACTCTTTTGTTGCTCCTCTCTCTCTCTCTCTCTTAATGTATTTCTCCATCTCTTTCTCTCTCTCTCTCTCTCTCTCTCTCTCTCTCTCTCTCTCTCTCTCTCTCTCTCTCTCTCTTTCCATATATATATATTTTTTCTCTCTATTTGTCTATCTCTGTCTCTCCTCGCCGTTTCTCTTGATTTTTTTTTTATTATTATTATCAGTTTTTTAATTCGTGAATTAAACTCGTACTTTGTAGCCAGTTACTCTTAGTTCTGCGGGCGTGCCCCGCACCGCCCGAACTGCGGACACTTAACTAGTAGATATTGTCGAGATAATACCCCAAAGGCCGTATCTCCTCACTCCGGGTTGACCTCCACTAAATCCGGTAATGAGCGCATTGGTCCCATAGGTGGACCCTCCCGGCCGCATGACGTAGGATTTTGTGGCAGAGCTTTCATCCTTTTATCGCGGTACAAATGAAGCTTTCGTAGCCGCTCCGACCGAGTGCGCCAACCATACCTCTCACGAGCCCCTACGACAAGATGTGGCCAATGCGAGGTACAACTTACTTCCACCTATGAGAGTTGTCCCCTCAGTTAGGTGGGCGTATCCTCACCGGGCTATCAGTCCACAGTACGAAAGCTAATCAGTTGCAATCGCAGAGGTGGGCCAACCGATGACGTTTCTCGTACACTGTAACATACGGGGCACGTGTGGTCCCACACTTGACCCGCATGCGAACCGACGCCTTAGGGGGCTTAAGTCCCAAGTGTGATTCGTCGTCCGTTGACTAGGACGCATCCCACTCACCTCGCGTTATACCACACTGAAAATATGAAATTAAAAACATACTCACACAAAACACTTATAGTCCCTTTAGTATCAGACTCATAACCTTTTGTCACAGAAATCAGTTAGGCGTTACGTGCGAGAATCCGAATTAAATATTGCACGGACGCTGGCTTATTCATATCGACTAGCAATACAAGCATACGCAAGAAGTCGCAACGATGGGGTACTATGTAGTACCCATAATCACGAGGTCCTCGATGGTCTCGAGGGTCATGTTCGACACTGAAGTGTCGGCTGACATGCGCCTTGAGGGGCTAATCTCTGGATGCTAGACAACCGCCAAGGCGGTTTATCACCACACCCTCTTCTGCACCCTACGGAGAGTGGGTGGTACATAGGTTTTGACATGTGGTGACAGTCAGCTCTCGTGGCCTTGGGGGCAAATTCCTTCATCCATGGTCTTAAGAAAAATAAAGGGTTCTTAAGAAAAATCAAGGGGTTTGACTTTGACGGTTTCATCATCTACGGCCTAAAGAGAAATCAAGGGGTTTGACGTTGACAACTGCCACAAATTACAACGTCCAACCATAATAATTATAAAAACCGAAGAAAAATCATTTTTTTTTCCCTCAGGACATAATTTGTTTAACCCTTATGCACGGTCGCAGTAGACCACACGGACGCTTGAGGCATACGTATGTACATATATAAAAGGGTATATAATACGTGAAGATAACTTCTCACATTCACAGTGGTACTCCCTTCAACCATATATGTACATGATCACGGACGGTCACATCTAGTGTCTGAACCACAAACATACCTACAATCACATCTAACATTCAACCAAAAGTTCATGCACTACACGGGGTCAACTTCAACCTCTCTCTATGCTCATACCCCTCGCTTTAGCCATACAAACTCCAACCTTTGTCAAACCTTCCATAATAAAGTAGTCAGTATCTTTGTTAAATAATCATTCAATAAAGTCCAGATGAAAACCTAACGAAATAATACAAAGTTTTTCGGTTGAGTGACGAAAGTGAATTACAGTTGATTCGTAAATCAATGAATCGACAACCGACATGTTATCAGTGATAACAAAATATCATCATCGTTGGATCAAACTGCTGAATCGAAGTGATGAAAGAAGGATTTGTAATACAAGACAGACCAAAGTCCAATGTTAGAGTGTAAGTGTATGAAAAATAAACCCCCATATCACATTCTCTCTCAAAATCCTTCCGGTACCAAGTTCAATCTACCTCATAGCCAGAGACCAAAGAAAGGTAGACCTTTCGCAGAATATCCTCTATGCAGAGTGAATCGCCAACATCATCACTTAACAAAATATAATGTGACTCCTTTAAACTAAGAAAATTTCGACAGTGCTTCCCGTAGGAAAAGTGTCTTCTTAGATTCACTCGAATATGAAAACTGAAATAGTCTTTAACTCTGGAAAGTCAAATTTTGTCGAGCTCCCTCAATTACTAAAAATTTAGGTAGCATCTCCTTTAGAGAAGTAGACTTCCTACATTTATATTAAGTTAGATAATAACTCGAAAATAAAACTTGAGTTTCTGCTAAGACAAAGTTCAACTGACTTCTTAGATTCGTAGAAATTTCGGCAGCGCTTTCCGTAGACAAAGTAGCTTTCCAAAATTTATACAAAGCTAAGTACAAATCTGAAAATGAATTTGACTTTCCCAAAGTCAAATTTTGTCTAACTCCCTGAATTAGTACAAGTGGTTATCGGGTACCTGAAATTTCATAGATGAAAATTGAGAAGTGATAAAAATTAAGTTGTTTTGTTTGTCATAAAAATCATGCTTGGATCGTGAATTCGGGAGGAGGTCATTGACGTTCATGGTGAAAAAATCTAGTAAAATATTTCAGTCATATCGAAAACGGTTTTAAAAAACATTTCCTTAAAGTTCTCTATTTCTCTCCCGCCTGAAGAGTTCCCTATTTTTTGCCCACCCGAAAGTTTCATACTCTCTTCTTGAAAACTTAATGTGTTTCTCATTATTTCGAAATCTCTTCAATTTTTCATGATTTTCATCCCCCCCCCCGCCCAATCATGAAAATCATGAACAAATTTGCAATATTGAAGATCCTGAATGGTATGAAAGCAACCCTCTCCTAATGCATAAAAAACATTATGAAAATCATGAACGAACCAGAACTGTTGAGGATCATAATTTTTTTCACCTGCTTGAAAATTATAAATAAACTTGACTGGTGAAGATCAGACACCGCCCTCCCTAAGCACCCCGCCGACGACTAGGGGTTGCTATCAGACTATTTCTTCGTCTTCATGACTTCAAGATCGTTCATCATTTTCATTATGCATAAAGAGCATCATGAAAATCAGTAACGATCTTGAAGTGATGAAGATCATGAATAGTATGAAAGCACCATCTCTCGACCACCGGGGAAGTGTTTTTAGATCATTCATGTTTAACACCACTTCAAGATCGTTCATGATTTTTATGATGCATAAAGAGCATCATRAAAATYATGAACGGACCTGAAGTGATGAAAATCATGAACGATATGAAAGCACTTCCCCCTTGCATCGGGAGAGTGTTTTTCGACCATTCATGATCTTCATCACTTCAAGATCGTTACCGATTTTCATGATGCATAAAGAGCATCATAAAAATTATGAACGAACCTGAAGTGGTGAAGATCATGAATGGTATGAAAACACCATTCCCCCGACCATCAGGGGAGGTGCTTTCATATCATTCATGGTCTTCATCACATGAATGGTATGAAAGCCCCCCCCCCCCTGACCATCAGGGGGGGTGCTTTCATATCATTCATGGTCTTCACCACATCGTTTATGATTTTCATAATGCATAAAGAGCTTCACGAAAATCATGAACGGACCCAAACTGGTGAAAATCATGAATGACATGAAAGTATCCCCCCCGGCCACCGGATGGGTGCTTTCAGACTATTTATGGTCTTCACCAATTCAAGATCGTTCATGATTTTCATGATGCATAAAGAGCATCATGAAAATAATGTACAGACCTCAAATGGTGAAGATAATGAAGGTATGAAGGTGACCAGAGGGGTGCTTTCAGATACTCTTTACACATCATGAAAATCATGAACGATCTTGGAGTGGTGAAGACCATGAATGGTATGAAAACACCCCCCCCGGATTTATAAACAACATCACGAAAATCATGAACGGACCTAAAGTGGTGAAAATCGTGAATGGTATGAAAGCACCCCCCCCGCTGTCGAGCGCATCGGTCCCGCACGGGGACCCTCCCGGCCGCGTCACGCAGGATTATGCAGGACTTATTGCGGAGAGCGTTTGCCGCTCCGGCCGAGTGCGCCAGCCGTACCTTTCGCGAGTCCCTACGACAGGACAGAGTCACGCGAGGCAGCATTACCTCCACCTGCGGGAGCTGTCACCATCCCTTAGGTGGGTGTATCCCTGCCGAGCTACTGAACCACATGCGAAGACTTTTATAATGCAATTGCAGAGGTGGCCCAACCGAGGGCGTTTCTCGTTCGCTGTAGCATAGAGTACGCGCGGTCAACGCCCGAAATCGGACCCGTACGCAAATCGACGACACTGGGGGGCTGAGGTCCCAAGCTCGACTTGACGTCGGTTGACTAGGACGCTCTACGCACACCACGCGATACACCACTTAAAGCAAAATTTAAGTAACCCACGTTCACACACTCATGCACCAAAGCAAAAGAAAAACACAACACTCCCAGTCCCTTTAGTACTGGACCCATAACCTTTTGGTACAAAAATTAGGTAGGCGTCGCATGCTGATTTAGTACAAAGAATCGCGCGATCGCACGGATTTCTCATACCAGCCAGTCATGCGTGCGCTTACAAGTGTTTGCAATAATGGGGTATTATGTGGTACCCAGGTCCAGGAGACCCTCAGAGATTTTGAGGGTTCCTTTCGACACTCAAGTGTCGGCTGACAAGCGCTTCAAGGGTTAATCTCTCTGCGCTAGACAACCGTTATGCGCGGTTGAAGACCACACACCCTCTTCTGCACCCTGTGCAGAGTGGGTGGTACACAGGTTTCACGCCTGTGGTGGCAGAAGTCAAGGGGTTTGACTTTGACGGCTGTCACGGACTACAACGTCCAACCATAAGAAAATAGAAAGAGGACAAGGCTCGATATAAAGGCGTCGACCTAGTCTAACCCATATTGAGTCCCTATGCCTCCCCGATAGTTTTCTCGATGCGATGTGGTGAGTTGCTACGGAGTTGTGTGTTCCTAAGGCTTGACTCAGACCCTTGAGCGAGTCGACGCTCAATGCGTCGTATGCTCGGGCGCGAGGCCCTTCCGCGCATCTCCGCAACGCCGACCGTATCGCGATTCTACGTTCAATGCCAGACCCATAAATTGTTCGGTGTGAGAATCCGCTTGGCGCCGCGTGCCGGATTCGATATAATCCGTGCGGGTCCTCGGCCTTCCCATACCGACCAGCAATGTTGTCTCACTCAAGCGGTCGCTGAAATATCCTCGCGATACTGAATGGCTGAAGGAATATATCGTGGGGGTTCGTCCCTCGCAATATTGAACGGCTTGAAGGACACGTCGTTCAGCCCCTGCGGCACCCCTAGCCTTGAAGCTAGGCAGTCCGGTGGGCAGGGTTTTTATGCCCTGTGCGCAGGCAAAAATCCCTTGCTAGAGGGTTGGACTTTGGGTTCTTCCCGACAAAGACCTCGAACCCCTGGCCCAGGAATACGTCCGGCTTTTCAACTTAACAAGTAAGTGGGGCCAACGCGAAAATGAAGAGAAAGGTTATGCCTTTTCCCTATTTCGCCTTGGCCCATGACTCACCGCGCACCAACTATACGAATCGTTTATGGGGTGGCATGTGGATAGCGTTCAGGTCAAGCCCTTTAGGCAGCCCAACGCTCGGAACATTTCCTCGCTCGAGCGCGACGTTCCCATAGGATGGACCGACCTTATGACCTTTTTTACGCGTCGTTTTCGTGATATTTTGGCTCACGCCTGGACCCTTATCGTCCCACCAATTGAAATCACGCAAGAATATAGAAGACATAAGTATGTGCTCGTGCAGCCGTGTGAGGGCTACGCGAGGGACATACTCAAATGCCATAACACTTAAAAAGACGAAGAGTTAAGTGATGATACAGTCTCACAATAGTTATGTGGCTTGCCCGCCTGAACTCAATACAACCAAAATACCACAATCATTCAACATGTTTCACACATACTTGTGAACACACACAAGGATCAACCAACAGAACACACACTAAAAGGATCAACTTTTCAGCCTTCTGCAACTCACACCCTGCCTTATGCACACAAGCCCAACCTTTTCCCCACCATTCCAAACAAAGATACTCAGTCTTTTAAGAAAATGACAATTTACAAAGAATCTGGGTGAAAACCCAAGAAAACATAAAACCAGTCAGGGCCAAGGCCTTAGGTTGAGAGACAGAAGAGGATGAGAGGTTGAATCGTGCACCGACGAATCGACAACCGACCTGTTATCAGTGATAACAGAAAAATAGTCAGGCTGACCAAGTCACACCTTCAATCAATACGCACGACCTGTACCACAACACAGGTTAAAGAGATTTCAGCGTTTAGCCTAAGTAGGGAGTAATCCTCCTAAGTCACATCCTAACTCCTCTACTAAGCTCCTACTCAGCTTCTGAGAGGTTCAATAACACCTCCCCTACTCAGGGTTGAGATTCTAAGATTGGTCTAACTTAAAATATTATAACTCTCCAAATTTCCCAAAATTTCGACAGTCCTTCCCGTAGGAAAAGTGCCTTTTCAGAATTTCTAGGAACCTGAATATGACTAGCTCTTTTCAGTTTTGCAGAAATTTCGGCAGCGCTACCCGTAGGAAAAGTAGACTGCCAAAATTTATACAAAGCTGAAAGTCAAATTGCAAAGCAAAACTATACTTGGGGCTAACTCCTGATCCCTGCTTGACAACTTAGACTCAATATTGATCCACATGCCCTCTGAATGAGGCCATGAGCCAACGCTGATCCCAGCCCCCAGCAGAGTCAGTCCTATCTCATCCCAAACTTCCCTCTCATCATTCATCTTACCTACCTATGGCTCCAGCACTCGGCGAGCATCTACAGTAACTACTCTATCAAAAGATGTCCCAAGTGAGAGTCCACGAGCATGCAAGCGCAAACATCTCTCACAATCCCACATGGTTCTTTTCCAGGCCACATAGTTCGTTCAAAAACCCTCATTATTCCCTTTTTACCCTTCCTTACATAAGACATAGAGTCAGCCAACCCAACTTATGGATGTGACTGACCTGCCAGTTTATATGACTAGGCCACACCAACTTATGGTGCCCTAGCCTGGTAACACAAATATACGTACGCATAAGACCAAACCACATTAACTTATGGTGTGACCAGTTTCTGCAAAACAACCGACGTAAGGCGTATGATCGGGCCGCACCAACGTATGGTAAGGCTGGTCAGCCTGAACATTCGGCATACACATAAAACTGAACCTCCCAACTTATGGGGGTCAGCCTCTGCCTAACCAACGACAAAAGGCATATGACTGGACACAACAACTTATGTTGTGTCCGGCCAGCCCAAACAGTTACATACGGCGTAGAGCCAGGCTACCCAACTTATGGATAGTCCAACCCAGCCTAAACAAAGCCACTTGCGCGAACGACCGAACAACCCGCAACTTACGCGTTCGCCCAGCCCTTCGCAATACAACCATGTTCAACTTTATGGACATAAGGCCTTGAACTTACCACAACAACTTATGTTATGATAAACCTCTGTCTGAACAAATGACATAAGGCGTATAACCAGGGCGCACCAACTCATGATGAGACCTGATCAACCTAAACACTCGGCATACACAAAAGACTGAACCACCTCTACTTATGAGGGACTCAGCCTTTGCCTGAACAACGACAAAAGGCATATGACCAGACACAACAACTGATGTTGTGTCTGGCCAACCCATACAGTGACATATAGCATATGCCTAGGCTACCCAACTTATGGATAGCCTAGCCCTGTCTAAAACAACAACAAGCGCGTGTGACCGAACAGCCCGCAACTTATGCGTTCGTCTGACCTCCGCAACACAACTACATCAAATAAATAAGTTTCACAACCAATTTCTTCCTTCAGACGAGTGGTCAGGTCACCTCAACTCACGAGGATCCCCACCCAGACGCCAGTTATGTTTAGAAAGGGGAAAATATCCAAGCTTTATATAATTCTCTGCTTTGTGTTATCAAGGACATAGGACTAATTACCCAACTTATGGATGAGTCAGCCTGCCCAAAGTTACCACACCATTTTATACTCTTAATTTTTTTTCCCCTCTGCTTTGTCTGCTACCGGTTTATATGGTTGGATCTCCCAACTTATGGCGCCCAACCTGCCACGAATATACATAATAGGTAATTGTATCACATTATATACTCTGATTCGCTTTAATGATGACAGCTCATGACTTGACCACACCAACTTATGGTGTGAATAGTCTTGCCTGAACAATAAAGCATAAGACCGATTCACACCAACTCATGGTGTGGTCAGCCTCAGCCTAAACAATCGACATAAGGCGTATGACCAGACCTCACCAACTCATGGTGAGACTGGTCAGCCTAAACTTTCGGCATACACATAGGCTGAGCCTCCTCAACTTATGAGGAGTCCAGCCTCTGCCTGAACAAACGACGAAAGGCATATGACCATACAAAACAACTTATGTTGTGTCTGACCAGCCTATACAGTCACATACAACATAAAACTAGACTACCCAACTTATGGGTAGCCTAGCCTGCCAAATAACAAATAAAACAAGTGCGAAAGACTGAACAACCCGCAACTTATGCGTTCGCCCAGCCTCCGCCACATAATTACAATCCTCGTGCTGTCTGAATTCAATCAGTTAATCTTAATTATCAATAAATACTTGTCAATTTATTCTGCAAAGCAATGTCCTGAACTTAAACAAGCAAATCAATCAGATATCCTTTCCAGTCATACTTATAGTCATGTCTAATAGCAATAGGATAATATAGTTTAGTGATAGGATCACACGCGTAAATCGAGGGTTAGACCTGAGTGTTCTCTGCCTCCAGAACCCCGCCTGGGTCCCGGCAGAGCTCCCGCAATCGGTGGGGCAACCTCCCACAAAAACCTTGGCGCGGTCCTACGGGTTTCAATCCCGCGTGCCGCCCTCCTCTCGTAACCTCAGACCAGACTTAAACTGAGAAAGGCAGCGAAAGAAAGTTCAGACTCTCAGATACAAGAGGGGTGCGCTCAATCTCATTGGAGAGGGCCTTTTGTTATCTTGATGCGCCTGAGGGCCCCGCAATGATGGCCAATGTAACAACTTGTTAACTCCTGAAGCCAACTGCCGAACTCAACCCCCCTGACGACCGCCCCTATTTCTCCAGGCTACGATCAACAGTCTCTCCTCGCAGCCCAATCACTACTCTCGCACTACCTCTCCGATGCTCGACATAGATCTGTAGTCCTGCCGTCCAGACAGCCGTCGTACCCAGAAGCCCGTCGGCCCGTTAGCATCCAACAAAAGCCGCAGTGGTATGTAGCTGTAGTCCGTACTGCCCACCAGCAGCGATCAATAGTGCCCAACCTGTAGCACCGGATCGTGCACAACACACCACAGCAGATCCTTAACAGCCCTTGAAGTCACAGCAGCAGCCTTTCTCATTCGTACACAGTCCACCAGTGCTGTGGCAGCCTACATCGGTCCGCACGCGCGACACTTAGCAGCGGATCACGTACACCACACGGCAGCAGGATCAAAGCATGGAGCAACCTCCAAATAATAGCCAGGCTTGGAACTGTAACACAAGCTACCCCCTGTCCGTAGCAGCAGTAGTAGTTGGTGAACAAAACGCAGCCTCCTGGTGGACCTCCAAACTGCAGCACTAAGCCCCCTGGCAAGGTCTGATCCCACTCCCAAAGTCACAGCACTTCCCCCTCCTCACACTGCACCCTTTCTTAGGCCTTATGTTGTTGCTGTCCCTAATGAGGAAGGACGTCCTGCTCAACAACAGCGCCCCAAATAGTGCCTAGCACAGTAACAGTTGTTTAGTACAGTACTGGCACCCAGCCTTTGTATAACGGCGGTTTGTTTCAGCAGTAGCCACAACCCTGTCGTCAAGAGAAATAGTAACCGTGTACTGCCGTAGTGCACTGCGAGGGATGGTGCCTGCTCAGCAGTGATGCACAGCTTGGAACAACGCCCTTCACCGCAACGGTAGCAGTTAGAATGCTTCCTCTGCCTTAGGGCTCTGAAAACTACTTCCTACCGCTTGCTGAGTGTGATAGCAGCAGCAGTATCACAGTAACAACGGAATCCGTATCTGTCCCTGCTGACAAGCATAGTATTAGTTCAGCACATACCCAACGGCTGGACGCAGAGGCCAACAATATGCCCCTCCCAAATTCCAGCCACAATCCCGGGCACAGGCTGTGACCTGTAGTACAGGCGAAGACAAAAGGTTCAACCTCTTGGGACTGGGGTACCTCATAAGGACAACTGCAGCAGCTCCTGTGTGCAACAGTCCATAGTTACCCACAGCACCCGTAGGCCCAAGGAACTGATCCAGCACCAGCCTGTTCTTGGCACCCACTCACAACAACAATAGGTCTCCACAGACCGCCACTGTCGGCAACAGCGCACAGACTACCCTATCAACCATGTTTTATAACGCCAGCGAAGCACTAGTATGGGAACCTCAACTCCACAGCAGCCACACAGACGATGACACTATACAAAAAAAAAAAAAAGGGACCGAGGCGAAGGTAAACGTTGCAGCCCGACTGCAAGCTCCATATTCGTGGGAGTAACTCCGAGGTGACTATAGACGGAGTTGCTCCCGCAACAGGGACGGCCCTCCCTCAGTTACCAAGCATGCAAAGTGGGATTGAGCCGTTGTCCAGGCAGTAGCACATACACGGATGTAGACTGGGCAGATCAGTAGTTCGGCCTCAGTCATGCGACCAGTATACTCCCCGCCTACTCATAGCTTCCCCATTAAACATAATGTATCTGACCGTTAGTACAACCGAACTCCTTCAGATATTAAAGAAAGAAAAACTGGTTTACTTGGAACAAAATCACCAGAGCAGGACGCAACTCCATGATTTACGAATGCACCTCGCCGTAGGTTTGGCCGGGTTTGTTCGAGATTCGATGAAGGAAGGTCACAGGCGGGACACAGACGAGGACTGTGATAAGGATGGATAGTGACATATATATATAAAAACAACCTGCAATTTGGCCGAACGCACGGGTGAGCCCCACTTCAATAATTCGGTTGCAGTAAGAGCTCGCTGCCTTCTCTCTCTCTCTCTCTCTCTCTCTCTCTCTCTCTCTCTCTCTCTCTCTCTCTCTCTGTCTCTCTCTCTCTCTCTTTGGTTGCTGTTACTGTAGGACCCAAAGGGTACCGATCACCACTGTGATCAGCTAATCCGGGAGCGAGGCACCAAGATCGGGCTGACGAGCAACTCTTTAGCCACCAGTCACCCTCTACATGTGCAAAAATTTAGAATGAATCTCCCGCTAGAATTGGGAAGGTTCATTGGCAACACAACCGCTTGCCGCTGGGCCCACTATGAGTTATGAACCCTCTGCTGGAACACGGAAGGGTGCTGGCGCTGCTGCTACGCCCAAACTCGGGCGGGATGGGAACAACCCTTCAACTAGAACCCGGCCAGGCGCGAAGCTGAGCGCCCCGCTGACGCCCGGCTGGCATATGCGACAAGGCCGTACCGCCGCCCCCGTAAGCTGCCCGCAGCTTCTCCTCAGGTGAGTCTCCTACCTCCTATTCTCTTCCCCCCTTTATTAAGCTCTTGCCCCCTCGTTGTCTCTCCTTAGTTTTTTGCACGTCCTCGTTCCCTCCTCGTATCCACGCTCCCCATATCTCCCTCCTCGCACCTCATTCGGCCGACAGTAATTAATCTCGGGCTTGATCGTCGAATCTGACCTTCCCATTCAACTCGCAGCGCCTTTAAACCTCAGTGTAGTGTCTTAGTTTGCCTGATTTCGTGAAGAATCGGGTGAGATAATTAGTTTTTGTCCTCACCATAGCTACTAGCCCAACACTCCCGCGCACTTGTTTTTTTTTTTTTTCTCACCTCTTTCTCGATCCCAAAATCTACCTACATACCCAGATTCGCCCTACTCCTACCCCCACCTAACATCCTACCGTCCCTGTTTCTACTTTAGAACGCCTGAGTTATGTCCTCCTTGCTTCACCATAGCTACCTCTTCCTGTCACAACGCCATGCGCTTCCATTGCACGCACCTAGCGCCCTTTAGTGGCCAGATTCACCCTCCCTTCTAATTTTCCACCAGCTTAACTACGGATTCCGCATCGCCCGCCTCAGAATACCTCCTCTACCAGTTCTCCCTGTCCGTTTCCACGAAGAATCGGCAAGACCATCATTTTCCATCCTCGTTCTCTCCTCTTCCATTCACCATCTTCCCGTGGCTCCCTTCAGATGCACCTGGCGCGGATCAGCGCCCAGGTTCATTTCTTTTCTGTTTTAATCCGCCCGGAGATGCGTGAGCTCTGCCCTTCCCTTACTACTCGCTGACCGGCTTCAGTTCACCTTCGCCATCTTCACTCATCTTCCCACTGCGCCTGGTCGCCTTCCCAGCCAAGTTCATATGGTCCTAGCGGCATAGCGAGGACATGCACCAGGTCCTACGAGTGGGAAGAGGACAGCCAACGAAATGGAGGCGACCAGCGGGCAGACGACGGTCGTGAGTCGCCAGGTACTCTTTGCGCCTCAGCGGTGTAGTTACTATGGGTACGATCTTCTCTTCCACGTCCACGGGCTCGAAGATGGGCACGACATCAAGCAGTATCCAAGATGGAGATGATGATTACGAGAGGCGGGGTGCTCGCCACCCGCAGCAGCGTGCTCATGACGGGGAACACGGTCGGCAGGTGTTCCCCCTTTCGTGGTACTGCGTTCCTCTGCGCTGTTTCCCCTCTCTCTAATCCTTCCTCTCCTCACCACCTTCTTCGTCTCCCCCATCACCTCCCCGTCACTCTGCCTCTCCTTCAGCTCCACACCGCTCAGACAACGCTCGCCCGTACATCCGACCGACCTGGAGAATGAGCAAGGATCAGCCCACCCTCTCTCGACTCCCAGCCTTAAATAGGCCGGTCTCCAAGCTACGACTGGCTAAAAAAACGACGGGCAAGGCACAAAACAAAAAAACTATATTAAAATAATAATAATAAAAAAACCTCTTTCTCCTCTTGCGCACGACCTCCCGAAGGACGGCACCCCGGCCGTAGTTCGTGGTGGAGCTAGGCCGGTGGGCTTGCTGCAGGTCCTGGCACCTCGGTGTTTCGTGGGTATACTAGGCTAACTGGGCACTTAAACCCCGTGGCCGGTCCCGGAGTCAGGTGCCGGTCTTCATAAATAATAATAAAACTAAAAAAATAAAAATTGAAAATAAGAGTAGAAAAAACTCAGAATTAAGAAATATTAGCGGAAGAAAAAAAAAAAACGGGGGAGGGAGACCGTTGGAACTGGGCCCTTCCCCACGGGCCCGCGGCTGGACTCCCCTCAGCAAAACCAAAAGGGATAATCCTATAAGATCCTCAACCCCTCAATTGGCTCCCATGTTGCTCTGCTATTCTGCGCTGGCCTCAATCCCAAGATCTACCTGGTGGTAATGTGATGACATAACCTATAAGGCTAAGCCCCACCCCAGAGGTAGTAGGCACAGCCCTCCATATGAATGGCATGGCCAGCCAGCCCAGGCCAGCAAACGGTACCTCAGGTCGTTTTTCCCACGTACGGCCTCCGTCCTTGGTCCCCTAAGGCTGCACTTGGCAATCCTGAAGGCATAGCTCCGCCGGTTCACCACTTGCGCCGGCTCAACTACGGCAGGGCGGCGTGTCGGGCTCCTTACAGCCTGCTACGATGCCTTTCTACCACCTCTCCGCCGAAAAACCCCGCTCATGGCGCTGCTTAGTGCCGCCCTCGCTTAACACCCGCGGCGACTTTTGCTATCGTTGACGCAGACATGTAGCTCTACGTGGCGTGACCTTGATATGCCGGCCCCCCGCAAGTCAAACTACATTCTTTTCTGGGCACAGTCCTACCCGGTCAACGCGACGCCGCTCGTAACTTCGCCCGTACGTGCGAGGCTGTGGCCGCCTCGGAACCTCTACACTTGTTCTACCGGCGTTGCATGGCCTTCCTCGACCCAGGCTCGGTCAGGTTAGCGCGTGCCCACAAAGTGCACGCCCACACACTCTCTAATCAATACAAATGGGACGCGCCCTCAGATATCGTCAGGCGTGCTCTTCCTGTGAGCTGCAAAACATGCCCAAATACCCTTGTAAGGGTATTCGGGTTGCCCCACCATTAGAGGGGTGCTTTCAAACTATTCATGGTCTTCACCATTTCAAGATCGTTCATGATTGATGCATAAAGAGCATCATGAAAATCATGGATGAACATTAAGTGGCGAAGATCTCGAATGGTATGAAAGTAACCCCCCGAGCAGCAGAGGGGTGCTTTTATACCATACATGGTCTTCGCCACTTCAAGATCGTCCATAATTTTCATGATGCATACGGACCATCATGAAAATCATGAATGGACCTGAAGTGGTGAAGATCATGAATGACACGAAAACGCCCCCTCCGACCACTAGTGGGGGCCTTTCAAACCATTTGTGGTCTTCACCACTTCAAGATCGTTCATGATTTTCATATTGCATCAAAAACATCATGAAAATCATGAACGGACCTGAAGTGGTGAAAATCATGAATAGCATGAAAGCACCACCTCCCGCCACCGACGTGTTGCTTTCAGATACTCTTTATGCATCATGAAAATCATGAACGATCTTGAAGTGGTGAAGACCATAAATGGTATGAAAGCACCCCTTCCCAAATGCATAAACAACATCAGAAAAATCATGAACGAACCTGAAGAAGTGAAGATCATGAGTGGTATGAAAACACCCCTCTCGGTCACCTTGGGAGGTGTTTTCGGACCATTCATGGTCTCCACCACATCAAGTTCGTTCATGATTCTCGTGATGGGTAAAAAATATCATAAAAATCATGAACGAACCTGAAGTGATGAAGGTTATGAATAGCATGAAAGTACCCCCCCCCGATGCATAAAGAGCATCATGAAAATAATGAACAAACCTTAAGTGGTGAAGACCACGAATGGTCTAAAAGTACCCCCCCCGATTTTCATGATGCATAAAGAGCATCATGAAAATAATAAACGAACCTGAAGTGGTGAAGATCATGAATAGTATGAAAGCCCCCCCCTCTCCGTGATGCATAATGAGTATCGTAAAAATCATGAATGAAATTGAAATAACGAACATTATGAATGGTGTGAACGTACCCTCTCCGACTACCTGTTAATGCAAGCTGAAAATCATGAATAAACCTGAAGTGGTGAACATCATCAATGGTATGAAAACACTCCTCTCGGCCACCTACTAATGCAACCGGAAAATCATGAAAGAACCACAAGTGGTGAAGACCATGAATGGTCCGAAAGGACCCCCCCGATCACCAGTTAATGTAACCTGAAAATTATGAAGATATTCACTATTTAGGGGGGTCTCTTAAAAATTCCCCCCCCCCCCTTCAAATCGCGAATTTGAAATTGTGTGGAGGGGGGTTGTTATGCGCAACCCCGTTTTGGTATTAAAAAAAAATTGGTGAGAGGGTGCCGGGGGGGGGGAGGGGGGCTTAATGGTCGTGGGAGGGGGAATGGAGGGCCGTGGGAGGGAGGTTTAACGCCCGTGGGGGGGGGGGGGAGTGACTTAAGGCTCTTGGGAGGGCCATCGTGGAGGAAGGGGGGGTGGGCTGGGGGTTGTCAATTGTGCATGCATTTTTACGTGGGAGGAGATACGCTACGATGTTTTCTGTATACGAGACAATTTCAAGGCGCCCAACATCCATAGAAAAGAAGACAGCGCCATGCCACATAACCATATGGAGGTACCCACTTACATATGAGACGACAGTTGACAATAAAATATTTACAATTTTTAGTTGAGAGATAGGGTTAAGAGTATGGGCAAATAAACATCCATACATGACAAGCAAAGTTCACATGTTGTTTGAACATCCACGCATGCAATATCACTTGAGTAACACAATCCGAATCTCTCGAGGATTCATACTAGAAGAGAAGTCAAAGATTAAATCTGCACAAAAAAGTAGAATCGTGCCCGTCTGAACAACGTGTAAGAACTATAAACAAAAGACACGTTTGCTCGAACGACAAATCAAAACGAGTGCACGAAAAAAGAACAAATGTAGAGCCTGTGTATGAGAAAACGGGATCACTGAATGCTAAATAAGCCTAGGTTACCAAATCAGATGTTCGGGACCCCCCTGACCGTCTGGGGTTGTCCGATCGGACAACTGGTCGGACGTCCTCCCCGGATAGTCTGTCCGAAGCCCGAATGGCCAAAAAAAAAAAAAAAAAAAAAAACTCAAAAAATTCCGAAAACAAAATATATCTGTCTCTTATACACATCTAGATGTGTATAAGAGAATGGTATGAAAGCACCATCT
>BFEA01000556.1:567869-582934 GCA_003427395.1 Chara braunii | reverse complement strand
CCAAAAAAAAAAAAAAAAAAAAAAACTCAAAAAATTCCGAAAACAAAATATATTATGCACAAAAATAAACTGAACAACTTTTGCCTTGGGGTTACATCAAAATTCTTTATAAAACTTCAAAAAATAAATAAAACGAGATTCTTTATAAAATTTAAAATTTAAAATAAAACATAAAACTATGTTATACAAAAAAATAAAATAAACAACTTTTTCCTTGCCCTTGCTACTGTTTCCTTCCCAGTGTAAGTGTGAGTGTGAGTATGTGCGTGGGTGTCGGTGTGTGTTTGTGTGTGTAGACAGTGCATCTGTATGTGTGTACATAGTGCGTGCGTATGTGCAGACATTGTGTGCGTGTGCGAGTAGATAGTGTGTGTGTGTGTGTAACTGTATGTATGTGTGCTCACGTGCATGTCACTCGTTGTGTTTGTGTGTGGATAAAATGTGTGTGTGTGTGTGTGTAGTCAGCACCTGCTGCACATGCAGTGAACCATCCGTTGGAGCAGATGAAGCAGCTGCAGTGACAACGACATCCACACACACACACACACACACACATTCTATCCACACTCCATCACACCTCCCCCACCGTATCTGATTTTTTTTTTTTGTTTTTGCTCAGAACTGGCTGAACTTTTTTTGGGGGGGTCCCCTAGTGGTGCGCAGAACCCCCTCATTTTTTATTTTTTTTTGTTTTGTTTTTCGCAAAAAAACAGTTGTCCGATTTTCCGGACAACTCCCCCCTGACCGTCTCCCGGAGACGTCCGGGGGAGACGTCTCCCCATCGGACAGTTGGTAACATAGAAATAAGCCTAATACCAAACAACACGAGTGCTATGACAAACAAAATAACCAAGCATCGTGACACTGTACAAAAATCGTCGTCTGTATGTCAACTAACTGCCAATCAACTCTGAGTGTCTCCAATGTAAAGAAGTTGCGCTGATCTTTTTACATATTACATAATGAAGATTACAAACAAACCTAAGAAAAACCGAGTTAACTCAAAACATACATAGAACAGAGCAAGGCTCATGTCCCTATAACTGGCCGGCACCACGCCCGCCACCGCGGCCCACTGATCGAGGACCATGTATGGCCGATCGTGTCGAAAAAGCCGCTCTCCTCTCTCTCTCTCCCCGCCTCACCACGTCAATAGGCTCCTCCTTCGTGTCTGCATCGACGTCTCGTGCAACCTCCTTAACCCTCGCCAATGATGAGGCCTCCTCCAACGCTGCAATCTCTACTTGGTGGGCTGCTATATGAGCCTCTATCTCCATCAATGAGTCATGACGTCTCTGCCCCGCGGGCATAGGCAAAGCCTCCTCGCCAGAGGTGTACGCCCCGCTCTACACTCCCGGCTCTGGGGCGGTTGGTATGCGCAAATCTCGCATCCTCCCGGGAAGTCTCACTCCAAGCTACGACACGCGGTGCCGATACCGGCTCGACCCCCGTTGTCACCCTCGGCCCGTCCTCTCTCCTCTGCCTCTCTCTCTGC
This sequence comes from Chara braunii, assembly GCA_003427395.1. Classification (NCBI taxonomy): domain Eukaryota; kingdom Viridiplantae; phylum Streptophyta; class Charophyceae; order Charales; family Characeae; genus Chara; species Chara braunii. The sequence continues at coordinate 581,439 of BFEA01000556.1, read as the reverse complement.
AAGAGCTCTCTTCTTTGCCTCTCTCTCTGCTCTCTGTCTCTCCTCTCTGCATCGTGCCTCAGCCGCAACAACCTCTTTCCTAAGCTTCCCATTCTCTCTTTGCAAGGTCGACCAAGGACGCTGGTCAGACTGTCGAACATCTTGCCGTGAAGGTGCCAACGAGGTAGACATGTGTCCTCTCCCAACAACACTTCCCGGTGTCGGATGTTGGGCGATTCTTTGCGCGCAGGGCATGGCTAGTGCTGGTGGACGCATATGACTGTGAGCAGCCTATCGCTCCTCTCTAATCCTCGCCGAGTTCGCCTCCTCACGCTCCAAGCTCCCGGGGGATCCAGAATATATAGGGCTGGCATGGGTATAAGCTGTGGTAGATGCGTCACGGACACCAGTACATCCGTCACGACCAGTAGGGATCCAGAATATATAGGGCTGGCAGGGGTATAAGCTGTGGTAGATGCGTCACGGACACCAGTACATCCTCCACACCCGCCCTCTCCTCCTCGTATGCTGCTACCACCTGCTTGTCAGATACCGAGCCTACCGTGTGAAGATCCGCTCGTGGCTCGCCCTGTGCTCCGTGTCCTCCTGACTCCTCCTCTTTGCCTCGTCTCATGTCTCCTACAGGAACCTCGTCCTCAACGGGCTAAACGTGAAGGGGCACCATCTGTGGCTCCTCGGTGCCTGCATCGTTCCAAACCTCCGGCATCACAACCATCGTCCTCATGTCTGAATACCTGCTCCACCTCCGCACCTCCGGGTGCCATAAGTCCGACTACAACGTCACGCACAACATCCGCTCTGAGTCCATCATGCCTGATCCTCCTGCCTCTGAGGTAAGAGGAGCATGGGACACAGGCGACCCGAATGGTACAGGAGGCGATGCAGATACAGGTGGAACAACAGCATGTCCGGTCAGGGTCGGGGAAGGCGAGGGAGTGGCATGGTGCATCGCAGCAGGGCGGTCGGTGATCGTGTATGGCAGCGGCGTCAGTGGATCTGGTGAAACATATCCCCCACCCAAAGGCTGCGAGGCAACATCCTCTCCGAGTACAGCCTCCACGTTGTCTGCATCGCCACCTGCACCGATGGTCTCTAGCCGTCTCCTACGCTCCACCTCCGCCAGATAAGCCACTTTCCCTGCCCACTGCATCCGAGCCAAACGACTCTCCTCCTCGACGTCAATGCACGCGTCACGCTCTGCCTAAGTCTCCTCCCTCTACATGTCTGCAGGATAGTAGTCGGCCATGTCCTCCACTCGAACGTGCTGGCGTCTGCCAATGCCGCTACCGGACGTACCCTCCCCACCTACCATGAAATCCCTCGTCCGCAAACCTGAAGGAATATCCTGTGAATGCTGTGATGCCTCCTTCCGAATTGGAGTGAGCTGCTCAGGCTCCTCACCCTCCGGCGCATCAGCCTGTAAGTCCTCTAGGTGCTGCGAGCAAGCAGTCTCTGTCTGGGCGGCTGTACTATCGCGGCTCACCAGCCTCTTCGACCGTCTAAGAGGCTTAGATCCTCCCTCGACCTGAGGTGCCGACAAATCACATGCACACAATAAAGACTCGTCGTCCTCAATGCCCTGCTCCGAGTCAGCGTTGTCAACACCGAACACCCTCCTCGACCGTGTGGTGGTCGGTGCGGCTTGTGCCCGCGCCACGTCCCGTGCCATGGTCTGTGCCTGCCCGAGTCCCGCTTGCCTCCCATGGAGGGTCATCGTCTGCTCTGATCAGCGCAGTCCGAGGCTGTGCCCCAGTGACATCTCCACCCTGTGCGTAGTAGAGTCTCTCTAGGCTCTTATCTGCACGACATGCAATCTCCTCGGGGTCGGTCCACTCCTCATCTCAGTCAACGGCCTCGTCGCTCGCTGCCCGAGGCGCGTCATCCACAACCTCCTCCTCCGACACCTCCCCCTCGTAGGGGAGGAGCACCGGGGGTAGGTGGCTGCTGTGTTGTAGGTCTAGGAAAGTCGGGTAGAAGTAGGCAGAGGCCGAAGAGTTTTCTTTCGGTTCTTTTCGTTGCTTTTGTTTCAGGGTCTTGGTGGAGGTCACGTTGCTTCTCTGCTGCGTTATTGTGGGCATGTATGCAGGGCATCTTCTCCACATGCTGCTGGGGGCTATAGCTGGGGCCGGCCAGCTCCATTGGTGACAGCGCTGGGCTAGGCGCCCAAGTGCTGATGAGCGCTTCCTCATATTTGTTGTTGGGGTTTGGTCAGCTGCCACCGAAGCTGCACTTTCAGCGGTTCTTCTTCGACATGGCAGATCTTCATCTTCATCGAGTTGTTGTTTTTCTTCATCATCCTGGGAGCTGCGCTCCCCTGCTGAGTGGAAAGTTCATCTGCAGTGGGCTTCTTGAGTGGTGCAGAGAGGGGTGTTGGATTTAGGAGGGTGTGTGGCGATTGGCAGGCTTGATAGGTTGGGTGCTGGCAAGCACCATAGCTAGAGCTTGAGGAAGAGGGAGGAAGACGAACACTCCCGGATACTTCGATGAAATCTTGTAAATAATAGGTCCGTGGGTGTTGATAACGTGGTTGGGATCCTTGGAAATTTGTGCTGTTGACTGACTTGGGGAGAGAGGGTAATTAGAATTGATTTTCATTTTAATTCTATTTTCGGTGTTTGTGTGCTTCCTCTGTGTATTCTTATCATCCAGTGTGATGTGGATTGCTCCCTCGAAAGGTCACTTGTCATTGCACGTGTATGGGAACGTATGGATGCCATGTTGGATATCGTTTCAATCAGGCACATAACATAAATATGAATTTAAAGTAGGAACATAATTACAATTTTAGGAATGTAATTAGGAATCAACTAGGAATTACTTAGGAAATGATCAATATAAAGACTATGTGGGATATAATATGGCCAGGGGAGGAAGAGGAGAAGGGGAGGATCAAACGGGATTACCAGATTAACTTTCAGAATTGGTTAGACATCCAACCAGGGACCTTTTTGAGAGCACCCGAACTGTTTGCTGATCCCTTCCCACCAGCTCCGTTAGCGTTGGTGGATCTTGAGTGGTTTGGAGGAGGGGAGGACATAGCATAGGAGCAGGCTGGAGAGGGTCCTATTAGGAGGAGGCTAGGTTTTATTCTTCCCAACAGGCGGTCAGATATCGGACTGAAGAGGCTTCCTCATGACTAGTAGGACTCTTCCTTCAAACATTGGTAGAATAGACTAGGCCCTATTATTGGATTGAAAATCCAGTAAGAATGGGACGCTGGACCCGGTTTCCAGCAAAGGGTTTTCATCTGTTTTTTTCATGATGTAAGGGACGTTGGACCCGGTTTCCAGCAGGTGCAGCTCCCCACCAATAGATGGAGCCTTAAAAAAAAAAAGTTAGAAAAAAAAAACCCCCTCCAGTGCTACTGGTGCTGATAAGAGCAGACACCGCGAGCACCTAGGGGTAGGCTCCATCTATTGGTGGGGAGCATCACCTGCTGGAAAACGGGTCCAGCGTAAAGATTTCGAAATTTAAGAAGTTAAATTTTGGAAAGATATCTAAATAGAGAAAAATAGAGAGTGACGTGAGACCCACACTCCCCCAATCCCCCTTCTCTCCAGAAAACCGCCAATACAACTGCCTCATCCCCTCGCTCCCTCCTTCATCCCCTCCTTCTTCATATCCCAATCCCACCCAATCCCTCCCACACCCATCCCTCCTCCACTTCCTCCCATCTTAACCCCATTTCATCCTCAAAAAAGGGGAGCGGCGTTACCAGAAAGCGAAAGCAGAGGCGAAGAGTGGACAGAGTGAAGGGAAAAACGGAGGGGAGGAGTTGGGGGAAGGAAGAGGAGATGAAGCAGGATGGAAGGGAGGCGGAGAGAAAGAAGTCAGATGAAAAAAAGGTACAGAGAAGTGAAGAGAAGATGGGAGACTCTTTACTAGTGCAGTCCTACTTTGCCGTTAGTGGATCCCTCCCAATTTGAAACTTCAATACTCATGTCAGACAACGATGGTGAAAATGAATATGCTGCTGCTGCTGATGATGATGATTACCATGTTTCTCGCCAGATTTACCCTTGCAAATAGGCCGTAGGCAAACCATCAGGAAGCTGAAAGGCGACCAAGTCGAGGAGGACGTCCTACTTCATGAAGAAAAGCAGCATCAATAGTGCCGCCAGCTCCCCACACAAAATGCTTCTTGACAGTCTCCCACCCTTGTGTCAATACTGCATATGAACCAAGTGGAGGCAGAAGCACTCGCAGCGAGACAGAGATCATTGAGCACAAAACATTTTCATGACCAATTACATTCAAGCCTACATGCATGAAAATCACACTGACATCCTCGACAGAAGGTGCTGGCTCTTCAATCACTTCATCACGATTGTGATACTGGATGCCATCATCCTTGGGGATTCATCTCATCTGCTTTCTTGATCAACATACGCTTTTGAGCAGTGACGATATACTCCATCAGGCCTTCGCACGGACATGACGTGGATGCCTCTTTACTTCTGTGCCGTTTCTCTTTGGCATGTGCAAAGCAGCTAGTTCTCCTACAGTCTTTCCCTGAATAAATTGTACAGTCACTATGGCTGTATCTAGACCAGAAGTTGCCCGAAATGCAGTTATAATGACCATACGTTGTATTCGAGGGAAGACAGAAGTAAGAGTTGTCGGTCTGTGTGTGATGCAACTGCTCGCTTGTCTGAAAACTGAAGCTTTGATGCAGGTCGTCATACCAGTAGGGGTGTAACACACCCGCCAATATGGAAACATTAAACCACCAGTACTTTGCCCAGCTATCGATGCCGAGCCTGGAATGCCCCTGCGCGCCAATTTTCGCCGAAGCGCTGGGCTACCGTTTTGAAATTTTTTTGGCTGGCGCTTCCAGCCATTGTGGTCCGGTACCCCGAAGCCCTAAAGGCGCGGCGCGTTAACGGGAAAGCGCCACGGCCGATAGCTGGACCAAGCACCGGTGGTTTAAACGGTAGGGCCCCGTGTACCATGTAACATAGTCCAACTGGTGGGCCCCTAGGTCGAATTGCCGGTGTAGGGTCCAGTGCGTCGGTAGAAGTCTCTGGTAACCTGCAGGAGTCCAGTCCGCGAAAAAGGTCTCAGTCCCAGAAATAGCAGCACCATCCAAGGGAAGTCCGCTGCCGGAACCTAGTGAGAAACCGCAGCCGACAGGCCAGGTACCATTACCGGTCCAAAAGGCCACTACAGTGCCAGAGGAAAACACGTGTCAATCAAATTGTTGCAGAATCACAGCTGTCTGCTTGTGTGACTTACTTCAAGTGCGACTTCGCTGGAGACACTAGGGTAGTCAACAGCACAGGGCACCATGAGAGAGAGAGAGAGAGAGAGAGAGAGAGAGAGAGAGAGAGAGAGAGAGAGAGAGAGAGAGAGAGAGAGAGAGAGAGAGAGAAGAGCTGACCTGTGTCAAGTCATGAGGGAGCCATAGCTGCCACTTGTATGCAAGTTGAAACTGCTACGTCGTTCTTGGGTGTTCGAGCCTGGTGTGGATGTGTTGCGAGTTTGCATGTTGACAAATTGGGTGTGAATTGGTCGTGATCATTGTATCAGGTTCAAGCCACATCAAAAACATTTCTCAAATTTGAACCGCTGCGAGGCCACTGCCTCTATGAGCCCCATTCGGCCTCCCTTTATAAGCCAGTCAGCCGCCCTAAGTGAAGGCAGGCTCGACGAGGCCCTCGGGGCCCTATTTCGGCCACCGCGCAACTAGGGAAATTCAGGCAGTTGCGCAGCGCCAGTTGGTTGAGAGAACCCAGGCCCTGGTCCGCCTGTGTGAATGTATGGAAAGCAGGCCCTGGGCTGGATACGGGTACTGGGCCAAACAAATGCCAAAGGCAGTTGGGTGCATGCAACCACCTCAGGCCCAAGGCCTGTTCTCAATCGTGCCGTGCCTCAGGCTACCGGGGCCTACTGGAAGCTTCCTGGGACTGGACGCAGGCAGGCCACTTCGATATAGCAAAGGGCCTGCCTCCGCATTCGGGATTCGGGTGCTGGCTGCATGCTGCGCAAGCGCTGCTGCGCTATTTGCTGGCCAGCGCTCACGTGCTCACGGGCGAGCAGGGAAGGGAGCAGGCAGCCATAGCCGAGCTGCGCTGCTGTAAGCTGGGTGTGGCGCAGGGTGGTCCTTGGGTGCAAGTGGCATCTGTGTGTTGGGGTACGAGGTTGTGAGTGAGGCGAGAGACTTACCTGGTGCTGGAAGCGTGCGACATTGGTCGCTGCATGCTCGTACTTCGGGAAAGCTGTTGTCGTCATCATTTGGCATTGTAGTATAGGCTAGATAGGATCTGCCATTTGTAGTCTGGGCGCCGAGCGCCCGATGGGATATCAACATTGGTTCTTCATTGATGATGATAATGAGACTTTACCAGCATTGTCAATTGTGCGCTCTTGGTGCCTTCTTATTTGGTGAAACTCGTGATGCAATTCTGCTGTTGGTTCGAGGTTACGACTATCTGGTCTTGTGTATATGATGCTGTTTGATTGCTGAAGTTCGCTATTGCTCATCTCCGTTGCAATTTGGTATCGGAGCTGTGGTACGATTTGCGCTCATATGGCGCTTGTCTTCTGCCTTATGCGGTACATACATGCGGTCTGCTTGGTGAGTTGGGCCGTAAGTGGTGTGTAGTGAGGAGGGCGGAAACGAGTGTAGTGGCGACCCAGGAGGTGAGGGGATTGTCAGGAAGGCTACGTGGTGTAATGTGGTCCTGGACAGTGTGATGATAACTATCTAATGTGCGATTGGTGCTGAGGTGGAACGGTGTGTAACGCTGGTTGTGCCGAAGCAATGACTGGTCATCACAATCGGCATCAGGTCATCTCGTGAGATTATCTCTGTGGTTGGGGGCAGCTATTTGAGGTACGTTGCTCTTAACCTTATCTACCCTCTTCGACACTTCTTACCATGAGGTTGTGTGTTCCTTCTTGAGAGTCCTCTCATTGTGAGGTGTCGAGAGTCGGCAATGTTCACGTGGAGCATCTGGGAAAAGATGGGCGGAGCGTTCTGAAGGGCCCTGGACGAAGCACTGGGTCATGGTCACCATGCCAACCCGCCGGGAGTAGAGCACGCATGCTTTGCTGCTCGTCCTTTGTTTGGCTTGCTGCGCTGTTAGATGGGTACTGAAGGGCAGGCCAGCCCTAAGAGGGAGACGAGACCGGGCGTCTTTAAATAAGCACCGGACGGGGAAACCATTGGCTGTGATCGTCCTCCTGCTGCGACGTAAAATAATTCCTGATGACACTTGGGGGCGGTCGTTAAATTGCCTCTGGATCAGCCAATGGTTGTAAGGCTCGCTGCACGCGAGGATAATCCAGTGCAGGGCTGGCCAGCTCAGCATATACTCGGGGCACAGGGGTGGGCCGAACACACACCTTTTAGACACGCAATGCTCTCCGGATCGGTTAGGGACGCTGACGTCAAGTGACATTCGGGGGAACTAAGGGAGGGGTAGATTTCAGGTGATAAGTTTGAGAAAAATTCCATACTGTCCTATCCACACAAATGATTCTATTTTTATGTTTTGATTAGTTAGGTGTACAACCATTTGACATCTGACAGACAACATAATTAGAATTGTAACTGTTCATTGTGCATTCTGTTCGCGGACTAATCAGGCTAAAAATAGTTTCGTTTGTAGAAATCTGACTTACCTGTTGACCCCAAGTGTGTCTACTCCGAAATAGCCACCAATTAATTAATTGGTTTGTGCACTACGCTGCGGTAGGCATCCAAAGTGCATTAGTGCAGATTGTGTACAGTGTTGTAGCTTATGAGCGACGAGGATGACACTAGAGAGGACGACCGAATCTTGCGATCGGCAAGGCGCCCAGTAGCCCATTTGGCATTAGGTCCAGAGGGTGACAAATATTTGTTCCGCCAACGTAGGGAGAGGCAGCAGCAGCAGAGGAGAGCCAGGGCTAAAGAGGCAAGCAGGGCATTCGTAAGTGAAGCTGCAACTTTCAACAGCCATGGCCACTTCTGAGCAGCAGAGTTCCTAGGCTAGTAGTTCAGGAGCTGTAGGGTCAACGGTCGTGCAGACCCTGAGTCAGTCCACTGGCGTAATGGCAAGCCAACTAATAGTGTTGACTTCCGACGAGATCGCCATACAACAAGCAGCATTGCAGGAGGCGCAACTACAGAAGGCATTAGGGTAGATAAAAGCGGAGAAAGAAAGGATGATTAGAGGACGAGCCAGGATGCAGCGGAGACAAGCAGACGTTAGTGAGTTAGAGGAGATGGACCTGACGCACGTGACTGATGATGTGAGGACCATACGGTCCGTCCTGCTAAATGTAGTTGAAATGCAGGACCATCAGACAACCATCCTTCAGGACATTCAACAAAGTCTGGCCCTGTTGGCTGGGCGAGCGCAGGCAACGTCACCGATGTCCGGGCCTGGTGCCTGGCCCGTTGTACATCCTCCTCCTTTTGTCCCACCGGTGACTGGGGTATCCCCATACGTAGCCCCATCATCGGTCGCGATCGTTTCCCTGGGCATGCCGCTGTCAGGAGGGTTATCAGCAGGATCTAGTTTGCAGGTTCCTGTACAAACAGTGTTTACCCAATCTCCGTTGCAGGTTGCGGTTACCACGCAACCTGCTGTCTCGCAGCCCGTACAGCTGCAGGGTACACAGCCCCAGCAGCTAGCACAACAGCCTATGTCACAAGGTCCACAGCCCGAAGTGATGCAGGGACCGAAACAAACATAGTGGGTACCAAAGATGGCCATCGCCGCTCCCAAACCCTTCACAGGGGATAAGAGGGGCAAAGACCTCGACGCGTGGTTGAGGGCAGTGTCGATCTATGTCAAGTGTAAGCTCACCTTGCTGCACGAGGAAGTGCTTGTGGCTGCATCCTATTTAGAGGGTAGTGCAGCACGATGGTTGAACGGTTTATTGCAACTACAGGGGTACGGTCATGACTTCCGCACTTGGGCAGCCCACCAGAAACTGGAGGACTTCCTCAAGATGGTAGAAGAAAGGTGGCATGATCGTCAGGAGGCCCAAAAGGCCACTGATGCGATCTTGACACTGCACACGAGGCAGTTTAAGTCAATAAGGGAGGCCATCGACGCTGTAGAGCGTCTGATCTTTGTCCCTGGGATGCGCTATGACCCCCAGATTTTACTCACCTTCTACCTGAGATGCTTTCCTATGCCTCTCAGGAATCAGTTGGCAGGTGAGGCCAACATCAATGTTCACAACTTCCCCTCGTTCAGCAAGAAGGCCCTAGACCTTGAGGCAAAGATAGGGCATTGACATAATCCCACAACGGACGGTAGGAAGAAGACACAGCCTCCCAACTGGAAGGCGAAGGGCCGCATTATGTTTGTCGATAACGATGGTTCAACCATCGAATTAGACGACGACTTCCAGGAGGGAGTAGGTTCAGAGGCTGGCAGCACAGAAGCTTCAGAGGGTGGAGTAGTCGCTGCCGTAGCTCAAAAAGGTAAGGCGACCGGTAGACGCCACGGAGGCTCCCGATCAAGGAGTCAAGTTGACCCCAACGCTCCCCCATGGGAGAAGGCGGGTCTCACAGCGGACGTGTGGAGAGATCGGTATACACGGCAGACCTGTATTCATTGTGGTCAATATGGCCATAACCAATTCAAGTGCCGCAACAAGAAGGTGACCGATAAGACCCCGCCTACGACGGGGCAGACGTTGGGATCTTCCCATCCCGTTGGTAGTAATGTAGCTAGTACTTCTGGCACTGCTCCGGGAAACACGTCGGGCCAGTAGGAATAGTAGCTGTTCCTACTAGGGTTGAGGTGGTGGCTACACCCTCACCATCTCGAGAGATGGCCCAAGCTACTGACTCCAGCGTCGTCCCGCAAACACGTTCAGACCCATCGAGCCTCTGTTCGATGAATGTGTTTGAGTCCTTAGAGGAGGTAGAGGAGGAGTGGTCTAGATCAGACCCGCTAGCTTCTTGGACGGCCCTAGTCAAAGCCCCGAAGGGTGAGATGTTCGTCAACGAGGTGGTCATTGGCGGCCGCAAGGCCGGGGCCTATTATGACACTTGCTCGACTAGGAACTTTATCAGTCGCCCGTGCGTTGAGAGGCTGCGCTTACAGGGGCAAGTGCAGCGCCTGAGTCGACCTGTGGAGTCGACCTGTGCCAACAAACAGTGCATGGTAGTCAATGACTACCTCCAAGATGTTGAGTGTTGTTTCCCGTACGCGGGAGGGGAATTGAGACATCGCATCTCGTTCCTAGTGAGTGACGAACTCCCCATGGATATATTGTTAGGTATGTACTACCTCTCTGTGGCACAGCCCCAGTTTGACTGGGACCGAAAAGTGGTCAAACACAATTTGCCAGGTGGAGGGACTGCTAGATTGCGTAAGTTCAAAGCTAGTAGTCTGATTGAGTCCCACGGGTGCATGTGTGCGGCCGCGTTCTACAATTATTATAAGCAAAATCAGGAGGAGGGTATGTATCTAGTTTATGTCTCTGCTGCAGGCGAGCCGGTGAAAATGCCGCCGGAGATAGAGGGAGTAGTTGCCAAGTACCCTAATCTATTTGAAGAGCCGACAGGGGTAGTAGAGAGGGAGGTCGTCCATGCGATAGAGATTATCCCAGGGTCTAGTATCCCGAAGGGTAGGATCTATTGGATGTCTTCAGGCGAGCTTGATGAGCTTCGCCGATAACTCAAGGAACTCGTAGAGAAGGGTTGGATCCGGCTGAGTGTCTCTCCTTATGGGTCTCCAATACTATTTGTACCTAAGAAGAAGGAGGGAACACTGAGGATGTGCATTGACTATAGGCGCCTCAATGCCATCACTGTCAAAAACAGAGAGCCCCTACCACGCATCGATGATTTGCTAGATAGAGTGCAAGGGTGTCGGTACTTCAGTAAGATAGATCTGAACTCCAGGTACCATCACATTGCAATCCGGCCCAAGGATCAACACAAAACCGCCTTTCAGACCAGGTACGGTCTGTATGAGTTTGTGGTGATGCCTTTCGGCCTTTGCAATGGTCCTTGCACCTTTTAGCACACTATGAATCAGATATTCCATGACTACTTGGATAAGTTTGTCATCGTGTACCTCGATGACATACTTATTTTTAGTAAGACTGTCGAGGAGCACATTGCGCATCTGGACAAAGTCCTCAGTCTCCTGCGACAGCACAAGTTCAAGATCAACGGTGAGAAGTGTGAGTTTGGCCGCACCCGTGACTTGTACTTGCGTCATGAAATCTCCGCGGAAGGGTTGAAGCCCGATGACGCGAAGGTGGCCAGCATTCGTGATTGGCCACGTCCTCAGTCTGTGACCGAGATGAGATCTTTCTTGGGATGACAGGCTATTATAGGACTTTTGTTAAGAACTATAGCATAGTGGCTGCTCCTTTGACTGATCTGACCCGCCTTGACACCCCATGGGAGTGGACAGATGAGTGCGAGGTTGCTTTCAGACATCTGAAGCATGCGTTGACGCACTACGAGGTCTTGAAACTTCCCGATCCTGATAAGCCGTTTATAGTCACCATGGATGCCAGCCAATATGGCATTGGCGCCGTGCTTGCATAGCAGGAGGGGCGAAAGTTGAGGCTTGTTGAGTACATGTCCAAGAAAATGCCGTCTCAGAAGTTGGCCAAGTCCACCTATGAGAAGGAACTCTATGCGGTTTACAAGGCTCTGACCCATTGGAGGCACTATCTCCTTGAGAGGTTCTTCATCCTCAGGACTGATCATCAGACCCTGAGATGGATGAGAACCCAGCCTGTACTCTCTGGCGCTCTCAAGCGTTGGATCGAAGTCATTGAGCAGTATGACTTTGACTCGCAGTATCTGAAAGGGAGTACAACAAGGTTGCTGATGCCTTGTCGCGTAGACCTGATTTCTAAGGTGCGCTGATTACTGAGTTCGATCTTGCGGACAATGTTGCTCAGTCCTTGGTGGAAGCCTATCGTGAGGATCCGTTCATGTATGAGATCATCCGCAGACTCGAAGCGAAGGACAAAGTGAATTCTGCCGAGTTTGAGTTGGTCAACGGCTTGCTGTTCCTCAAGAAGGCTGGGAATAAACGTTTGTGTGTTCCTAATAGGGAGTCTTTGTCTAGTTTATTTTTAGGCGAGTGTCATGATGCCACCGTCCATTTTGGGTACAAGAAGCCCGCAACTAATCTGCTGCAGTGGTTTTGGTGGCCCACGATGATGCGAGATGCCCAGCTGTACGTGGAGACTTGTCAACTCTGTCAGAGGGACAAGCCACGTACGCAGGATCCTCTTGGGCTCCTGATGCCCCTTCCGATTCCGGAAAGGCCTGGTGATAGCTTGTACATGGACTTCATGGATACGCTGGTCACCAGCAAGAGTGGGATGAGACACATCTTCGTTATCGTGGATAGATTTAGTAAGTATGCTAGATTAGTAGCAATGCCGGAAACAACAAGGACGGAGTATGTGATCAGAATGTTCAAAGAGAACTGGGTCAGGGATTTTGGTTTACCCAAGTCAATTATCAGTGACAGGGATGTCCGATTTACCAGCGAATTGTGGAAGGCCGCTGCTGCAGAGCAGGGAACCCAGTTGCAGATGACTTCTGGGAATCACCCAGAGGCCAACGGTCAGGCCGAGCAACTGAATCGCGTTGTACAACACCTGCTGAGGCATTACATCAAGCCTAACCAGGTGGACTGGGATGAGAAGCTTGCTCTCATTGCCAGTCTGTACAATAATGTTGTACACAGCGCCACCGGGGTGAGCCCAAACAGTTTGCTATTGACTTTCAAGCCTAGATTGCCCGTAGATTTTCTCCTTCCTGAGAATCAGTCAACTGTTGCACCAGGTACTTTAGAATTTGCTTACCGGTACGAACAGAAGATGCAGCACGCTATAGAACAGATGCAGAAGGCACAGGCGGCTATGATAGAATCAGTGAACAAACACTGCCGCGAGTCTTCATTTCAGGTTGGGGACAGAGTCTGGGTTAAGTCCTCAGAACTGGGACAGGAGCATGGGATCTCCTGCAAGCTCATGCCACAGTACTTTGGACCATGGGAAGTCTTAGATATTGTTGGGACTGATCCGGATGGACCTTCTTACGTAGTCCGGATCCCTGGTCATCTTCGTACTTACCCCGTCTTTCACGCCTCCAAACTTGCACCTTTTGAGGAAACAGATCAGTTTCCCTCTCGTCGCTCAATGCTGCCCTCAACCATGGACGGAGGATATCGATGATATCGTGGACCACAGGGAGCTGCCAGCGCCAAGACCAACAGGCAGGGGACGTCCTCCGAAACCGAAGCTGCAGTACCTCGTCCGGTTCTGGCATCACACTGATCCGAAGGAGGAGCGCTGGTTCACCAGGGAGGAACCCATGCAGACCGCTCGGCAAGTTGTAGCCCACTACGAGAGATCTCTGCAGAAGGGAAAGCGCCCTATGGTTGAAGACTGAGCTTCTCAGAGGACTGTTGAAGCTAAGGAGGAGGGAATGCGAGGCCACTGCCTCTATGAGCCCCATTCGGCCCCTCTTTATAAGCCAGTTGGCTGCCCTAAGTGAAGGCAGGCTCGACGAGGCCCTCGGGGCCCTATTTCGGCCACCGCGCAACTAGGGAAATTCAGGCAGTTGCGCAGCGCCAGTTGG
>BFEA01000556.1:549989-567774 GCA_003427395.1 Chara braunii | reverse complement strand
AGTTGGGTGCATGCAACCACCTCAGGCCCAAGGCCTGTTCTCAATCGTGCCGTGCCTCAGGCTACCGGGGCCTACTGGAAGCTTCCTGGGACTGGCCGCAGGCAGGCCACTTCGATATAGCAAAGGGCCTGCCTCCGCATTCAGGATTCGGGTGCTGGCTGCATGCTGCGCAAGCGCTGCTGCGCTATTTGCTGGCCAGCGCTCACGCGGTCACGGGCGAGCAGGGAAGGAGAAGGCAGCCATAGCCGAGCTGCACTGCTGTAAGCTGGGTGTGGCGCAGGGTGGTCCTTGGGTGCAAGTGGCATCTGTGTGTTGGGGAACGAGGTTGTGAGTGAGGCGAGAGACTTACCTGGTGCTGGAAGCGTGCAACATTGGTCGCTGCATGCTCGTACTTCGGGAAAGCTGTTGTCGTCATCATTCGGCATTGTAGTATAGGCTAGATAGGATCTGCCATCTGTAGTCTGGGCGCCGAACACCCGATAGGATATCAACATTGGTTCTTCATTGATGATGATGATGAGACTTTACCAGCATTGTCAATTATGAGCTCTTGGTGTCTTCTTATTTGGTGAAACTTCAATTCTGCTGTTGGTTCGAGGTCACGACTATCTGGTCTTGTGTATATGATGCTGTTTGATTGCTGAAGTTCGCTATTGCTCATCTTCCTTGCACCGCCATCAGAGGGGTATGCCAGTGTAAGCCAGCTGTTTGAGCAGCAGAATGGAACCCATCTTTGCGGGCATAAGGAAAACATATCCATTTCATTTTTCTATTTTCCGGCAACCATTTGGTGTGAGGGGAGAAGTGCTGGGTGGAATTCCCCCTGACGAGATGGCCTGGCGGCGGTTGAAACCCGTAAGGGTGCTAACTTTCCCACCAGATGCTCTGTTGTTCAAGTGTATGCTAGTGTCCTCATGGGACTTGGGTGAAGTGTTCGCTTGATTAATCAAATCGATTGTTGATTGTTTCTTCAATTGATATTGAAGTTGATTGTTGATAGGACTCTGCTCTCATTTCTGCTCCTCTTTCTCTCTTTGGCTTTTTGAATGTTTGGAATTTTGCTGCTATCCAGGCGCTTCAAGAATATGTGTTGGAGTATGTGGCCAAGTATTTGGAGTGGCTTGGTGTTTCTCCATCAAAGACAAATATGGATCTTGCAAAGCAATACCTCCACCCGCGCAATTCTAAAATTGTTGCATCACTACGCGCTGATGGCACCAGAGTTGATCATCTCATGATGAAGTAAGTTGCACAGTCGCCGCCTCCTCACTATGCCTGCTCTTTTTTGTTGTTGTTTTTTCCATAACACTTGAAAACCCCATCAGTGTGCAACAACTCAATATCCTAGATCATATCAGCACCGCCAAATGGTTGATGGCTGATCGTCATCTTCCTCTGTCCTCCTCTATCCTCTATGTATGAGCCCTGACCTCCTTCCCCCATCCCTTCCTCTCTTTTCCCCTTTCTTTCACCTTGTCCGTTATTTCTTTCACTCCCAGCTCCTTCCCCTACATATTTCTCCCTCGCGTTCGATTTCGAATGGACTTTATGTCTGTTGTGTCCGAGTGTGCAGTGCACCTGCTGTGAATGACATCTCTTATCTCTTCTACTCTCTGTTTTCCCTCCTCCCTCGTCTTTGTTTCCCCCACTGCAGAAAGGGCAATGGTCTTCAGATATATCCACAGGTGACCCGCCCTATCTAATTCAGAGTCATTATTGTTGTTTCATAGGATTCTTGTTGTCCTGATTATCCAGAGAATTGTTTGCCATGATTATTTGTTGAACTTTGGTTATCACAAGTGTTCAGAGTTCAAGGTTAACAAGGTGCCAAGTTTCCTTTTTTTTTTTCTTTCTTTCTTTCTTTTTATCTTTTTTGAAACAAGTGTGGGGATGGAGCCCTCATTGGGGCCTTGCCGACATGCATATGTTCTGGGCTAAGGCCCCCAGCAAGCCTCGTGCCCGCCCTAAGTAAAGGCGGGCCAGAATATCTACGAGAGGCTTTTCTTTCAGCATTTCGCAAAGTGGGTATCAGACAGTTGCAGCACACCAGTTGGTTGGAGTGCATCGTGAAGCCCAGACTCCTGCAGAAGCAGTTGAGCCCAGGGCCTCGGTTGGTTGAGCCCTGGGCACAAGCCAGGGGAGGCCGACACATCACACATTGGACGCTGGCCAATCAAAAAGCAGCGTTGTCGTCGTAGAGGCCGAGCGTGCCAATGGGAAACCGGCCCGCTATCTGAATCTGGACATCGGCCCTGGGCTGATGGGCGCAACTGTAAAGTCTGGGCCCCATCTGCATTGGGCCTGGACACAGATACCGGGGCCCAGTCGCAGGCTAGAGTGAGCTGCACAAGCGCCTACCACGGCATATAGGCACTCTGGGCGCAGGGGAAAGGATCTTGGCCGGTGCGGCATTGTCGGCAAGCTGCTGCATTGTGTAGCGAGCGCGTGGATGCTGCGCTAGGTGGTCAAGCGCACTAGCGGGCGCAGAGGCGTGGGGCGCTGCAGGGCAGCGAGCGCCGGCAGCCGGGCTGCTGGGCACAGTGAGAGGTAGGGAGGCGAAGGTGGTCTTCGGGAAGGAGGCATGAGAGTGGGGAGACGGGATAGGAGTGGGGAGCAACAAAGGTACTTACCTGGCGTGCAGAGAGGAGGTGGGCATTGGTGTTGACGTCAAGCACGCTGGTCTTCAAGTCGTCTGGTTGTGATCATGCTGTAGCTGTAGGGAGTGTTCAGAGAGAGAGCTACATTGGGTTATGTTGTTGGTGTGGCCCTACGGGCTGGGACATTGACCTCACGATTCTGCTGTATCATTCTCATATGAATGGTTTCTTGGTTCCAATGCGCCATCTGCTCTTTGTTTGACTACTTGCGTGATTTGCAATTTGGATTTCTGTACTTCGCTCACATTCATGTTCCTTGCAATTTGGTATCGGAGCCGGTTCGATTCGCCGCTTACCTTGTGCGCTGGCGACATACAGACTTGGTGCGTTGACGATGCTTCTTCGCAGTTGGTGCTTGTGACATCAGGCGAAATAGCACGCGACCCGGGTAGAGGGGTGCGCGCTGGAAGGGTATACAGCTTGGGATGCTGTGGTGACAGCGGAATGTATGTATGGTGATGAGAGCATGCTGATGTGGCAGTTGGCTGAGGTGGCACTGCATTGCTTTGTGGGTGGTGCCGAGGCTACGACCGGTCATCAAATGCACATTCAACTCAATTGGTGAGAAATTTGTGGTTGGGGGCAGCTATCTTCAGGTACATTGTTTCCTTACCTTATCTTCCCTTTCAATCTCTTCCTACCGCGAGGAAGTGAGTCCAACTTGAGAGTCCTCTCTTTTTGGTGAGGTGTCGTGAGCGCTCTACCTTGAAAGACGACAATCTTCCCAGTGGCGCATCTGGAAGGAGAAAGGGCGGTGCCTCTGAAGGGCCCTGGTCGAAGCACGTGGGTCACGGTCACCATGCCAACCTAATGGGATTAGTACACGCATCCGATGGCTGCTTTGTCCATTGAGGCTCTTTGCTGCGCTGATAGAGGGGTGTGCGGACTGAACAGGCTTATGCAGACGCTCCCAGACCGTCTGTAAACATTTCTGGTTGGGGTTCCGAACTGTCCACTGGCTGTGATCGTCGTCCTGTTTGCGACGTTAAATAATTCTTGCGGACCTTGGGGGCTGTCCTTAAATTGCCTCTTGATCAGTCAGATCAGTCGGACGTACGGCTCGTTGCACGCGAGGATAAATAACGGGTAAGCCTGGTCATAAGCATACACCTGGGGCACAGGGGTGGGCCGACATTGCACACCTAAGACACTGCTGCTCATTGATGCTCATCGCTACGTTGGATTGAGGGGATGGTAGGTTCCAATTGGTGCTCACCTGTAAACACAACCATTTCCACTGTTCATACATCTGCAACATAATTTAGTTTTATTTTTGATTTGTTGGTTGACAGATTGCTAACACCTCACAGACAGCTTAGTTTAGGACTGTTGTATACTACCATAGCCAGTTCTATGCAAAGCTTCTGTAGGTGAACTAATCTGGATAAAATTAGATTATGTGTACAGTCTTTGTGAATGTTGTAGGCTGCCACTTGATCGGTTAAGTAGGGGACCTTCCGGACACATTTATTTTTAGAAAATTAGGTGCCGGTCAGACACGTTGTGGTAGGACTCCAGCAGGGAGTTGTAGTGCAGATAGTGTTTGCCTAGCTGATGAGTGGGTCAGACTCCGATGAGGGTAGAGTTGATGATGCGAGGCTGACACGTTTGAGATGACGTAGGGTTCCGTACGTGTTTCAGTTCCTACAGTCGGGAGACGAAAGACGGCTTCGTGCCGAAGTTAGAGCCCGTGCTTACGCAGCAGCCGGGGAAGTAGCACTAGCTGCAAGTCAGGCATTAGCAGCAGCAAACGCCGCAGCTAGGGAACAGGCAGCAGCAGCAGCCAGCGCAACAGCAATGGCTACCGCCGCAGCATCCTCTACTGCATCCTCGTTTGGGACCCAGTTGGGGATGCCCCATGGGCCCACGAGTACTTCCGGATCAGTAGGTTGCAGTCACTCCACTAGTCAAATGGCGGGCTCGCATTCAGTCCGTTGACCCACACCGGAGGGAGCTACAAGAGCTCCAACAAGTTGAGAGGACACGGTTAGAGAGGGAACTGAAGCAAGCTACCAATAGAGAAAATGAGATTAGAAATAGAACAGCCATACTAGATACGTTAGAGGCAGACAAAGCTGCATTAGAGGAGTTAGATGAGTCAGCAATGTCTGATGCAATGAAAGTGCCAAGGTCTAGCATATTGTCACTGCATGCGCATGTAGACAGCAGGCTGGACTTCATGCAGAGCTCCTTGGACCAAATCTTGGACCTTTTGCAAAGGCTAGGATTACGGCCAACATCACAGTCGCTGTTGCTGTTGACGGCGATGTCAGGCCCCTTTCCGGTACAAGTTGGCACACAACCAAGTGGTACGTCTGCAGCAGCCGCACATACTGTTGCTTCTACTTCTTCTGGTCTAGCGGCTGGAGCTACACCACAACCGCAGCAATCTGTTCCACCTCAGGGACAGCAGCAAAGTCCATGGTACCCAAAGACCCCGATGAAGCCACCCCTTGCTTTCTCCGGTGAGAAGAAGGACGAGGAACTCAACACTTGGTTGAGGACGGTTCCAATGTGGGTAAGGGCAAAGAGGACGATGCAGGAGGAGGAGGTGATTACTGCTGCATCTTACCTTGAGGGTAAGGCAGCCAAGTGGCTGGATGGGATAGTAGCTAAGGCCGGGTTCGGACGACGCATGGCAGATTGGGGTAAAACCCTCACTTTAGAAGAGTTCTTGGATATGGTAGAAGATCGCTGGCATAATCCGCTGACGCGATGCTCAGATTGGACCAGCGAAGGTACTAGTCTGTCAGAGAGCTGACGTCTACCGTAGAGAACCTCATTGTCATTCGCGGCATACGCTATGATGACCAGGTCTTATTGACCATGTTTCTGAGATGTCTGTCCGAGAATCTCAGAACCTTACTGGCCAGTGAGGCTCGCCTCGAGTATCAATCTTTTGAGACCTTCTATAGAAAGGCCTTAGACTTAGAGGCTACTCTAGGAAGTGCTCAACCTACTCCAGTAGACGGGAGGAAGAAGAAGAGTCCACATGAATGGAAAAAGAAGGGTAGTAGATTGATGATGGTTGAGTCCGATTGGACTCAAACTGAAATCGAGGAACTCACCGACCTGATGGACGGCTCAGAGTACGACGGCGAGGAGATCGCTGAGGGTAGCACCCTCGCCGCATTAGTCAAGGTAAAGGCAGATGGCCGCGGTAAATGCGGCCGTAAAAAAAGTAAAGGGCAGACCGCCTCCAATCAGTCCAAAGTAGCAGATTGGGTCAAGGCATGTCTTGATCAGGAAGTATGGCGGGACCGCCGAGTGCGTGGTGCTTGCATCAACTGTGGTGAATATGGACACACCTAGTATAAGTGCAAGAACACAAAGGTCACGCAAAAGATACCCCCTAAGGGAGGGGTGCCTTCTTCCCAGGCTGGGACCAGTTCCAGTTCGGGAAACACTTGAGGCTAGTGGAAGTTTTAGTTGCTTCTACTCATGGTGAAGTGGGGCAGATACCCTCCCCATTTCATGAGATGGCCACAACTAACGACTCTTTAGTCACCCCGAAGACACATCCAGACCAAACCATGCTCTGTACGTTGGGTGTGTATGAAGCCTTAGAGGACTTACAAAGCGAATGGCCGAATAGTGATCCACGCGAGTCCTGGGTGGCACTCAGTGCAGGTCCTAGAGGGGAACATTTCGTAGTGGAGGTTGTTGTAGGAGGCCGCAAATGTGGTGACTTCGTAGACATCGGCACCACCCAGAATTTTATAAGTCACAACTGTTTGGAAAGGCTGCGTCTAGAGAACCAGGTGCAACACCTAAGTAGACCAGTAGCATCTACTTTGGCCAATAAGGAGTGCATGGTTGTCACAGACTATGTCAAGGATGTAGTCTGCACCTTCTCCTATGGAGGAGGGGAACTTAATCACAAGATTTCGTTCCTGGTTAGTGACGACTTACCATTTGATATGCTATTAGTAATGTACTACCTTGAGGTTGCCAAGCCCCAGTTTGATTGGGACAAGAAGGTGCTCAAGCATGAGTTGCTTGATGGGAGGACCGTAAAACTGACCAAGTATAAGGCTAATAGGTTACTAGAATCCTATGGCTACTTGTGCGCATCAACGTTCTACAATTATTATAAACAGAACCAAGAGGAGGGTATGTACCTAGTGTATGTCTCTGAGAAAGGGGAGGCCGTTAAAACACCTCCAGAGATAGGACATGCTGTTGCTAAGTTCCCTGATATGTTTGAGGAACCTACATGAGTCGTAGATAGGGAGATTGTCCACGCCATAGAAATCATTCCAGGGAGTAAAACCCCAAAGGGAAGGATCTATAGGATGGCTCCGACCGAGTTGGACGAACTTCGGCGACAACTGAAAGAGCTCACAGAGAAGGGATGGATATGGCCTAGTACTTCACCCTTCGGATCACCAGTGTTATTTGTACCGAAGAAGGGGGGGTCGTTGAGGATGTGCATTGATTATAGAGGCCTCAATGCCATCACTGTGAAGAACGTTGAGCCTCTACCACGCATTGACGACCTATTGGATAGGGTGCAGGGATGTAAGTACTATACCAAGATAAATTTAAAATCCGGCTACCATCAAATTGCCATAAGACCTGAGGATCAACGCAAAACCGCATTTCAGACGAGGTACGACCTGTACGAGTTTGTGGTGATGCCCTTTGGCCTTTGCAATGCGCTGGGTACATTCCAGCTCGCCATGAATAGGATCTTCCATGACTACTTGGACAAGTTTGTCGTCGTGTACCTTGACGATATTCTTGTCTTTAGTAAGTCTGTCGAGGAGCATGCACAACATTTAGAGATTGTTCTCTCACTCCTGCGGCAGCACAAGTATAAGGTCAACTTAGAGAAATGCGAGTTCGGACGCACTAGAATCTTGTACTTGGGTTATGAAGTATCCGCGGCAGGGATTAGGCCGGAAGATGCAAAGGTGGCCAGTATAAGGGACTGACCACGACCTCAGACTGTTACTGAGGTCATATCTTTCTTAGGAATGTGCGGTTACTATAGGAACTTCATGAAGAATTACTCTACAATCGCCTCTCCTTTGACTGATCTCACTCGACTTGACACACTGTGGGAGTGGAGTGATGAGTGTGAGGCTGCTTTCGAGCGATTGAAACATGCCCTCATGAATCATGAGGTTCTCATGGTACCCGATCCTCAGAAGCCTTTCATTGTGACCACTGACGCAAGCCAATATGGCATTGGTGCAGTGCTGGCTCAGCAGGATGCAAAAAAGTTGAGACCGGTTGAGTACATGAGCAAAAAGATGCCATCCAAAAAGTTGGCAAAGTCCACCTACGAGAGAGAACTCTACGCCTTGTATAAGTCACTGATCCATTGGAGGCACTTTCTGTTGGGTAGGTTCTTCTATTTGAGAACTGACCATCAGACGTTGAAGTGGATAAAGACACAACATGTTCTCTCCGATGCCCTCAAGCGATGGATTGAAGTCATAGAGCAATATGACTTCAAAATCGATTACTTGAAGGGGGAGTATAACAAGGTTGTTGACACACTGTCGCGTGGGGCAGATTACCTCGGGCCTTTAGTCACTGAATTCGGCATTTCTGACGATGTGACTCGATCGTTGGAGGAAGCCTATCGGGAAGACCCTGTCACGATGGATATCATTCACAAACTGCAGGTCAAAGACAAGGGCACAGAAGAAGAGTTTGTGATGGTGGATGGGTTGCTCTTTCTGAAAAAGGCTGGGATTGAAAGATTAGTTGTTCCATCTAGTGAGAATTTGCGTAGTTTATTTTTAGGTGAATGTCATGATGCAACTGGACATTTTGGCTACAAAAAGACCAGTGCCAATCTAGTACAACGATTTTGGTGGCCCGGTATGCTAGATGATGCAAAGAAGTATGTGGAGACCTGCCAGGTCTGTCAGCGGGACAAACCGCGAACTCAAGCACCGCTTGGGTTGCCGAAGCCCTTGCCCATTCCTGCTGGTCGGGGACCGAGTGTTTCCATGGATTTCATGGACACCCTGGTAACCAGCAGGAGTGGCAAGAGGCACATCTTTGTCATCATAGACAGATTCACCAAGTATGCTAGACTGATTGCCATGTCGGAGACTGCGAGGACTAAGCACGTCATCACGTTGTTTATGGACAACTGGGTGCGTGATTTTGGACTGCCAAAGTCAATCGTTAGTGACAGAGATGTCCGCTTCACAAGTGAGCTGTGGAAGAAGACTGCTGAGCAAATGGGCAGTCAACTTCAGATGACTTCTGGGAATCATCCCGAAGCCAACGGACAGTCCGAACAAATGAACAAAGTTGTGCAACATCCGTTGAGGCACTACATTAAGCCCAGTCGGGATGACTGGGATGAGAAATTGCCTCTCATCGCCAGCCTGTACAACAACAGTGTGCACAACACAGCCGGCGTTAGTCCTAACCAGCTGCACTTGGGATGGAAGCCTAGATCCGCTCTAGACTTCCTCTTGCCTGAAAACTGACCTGCTGCAACACCTGGCACCTTGGAATACGAGGTGCAGTATGAGAAGTTGTTGCAGCAAGCTGTCGAGCATATCAAGAAATCTGAGGAAGCAATGATTGCTTCTGAGAACAAACATCGTCGACCGTGCACATTTCAGGTAGGGGAACGTGTCTGGGTTAAGGCTAGTAAACTAAGACAGGAATTCAGAATCTCTCGTAAACTAATGCCATAGTATTTCGGTCCTTGGGAAGTCTTGGATGTAGTTGGGAATGATTTGGATGGTCCCTCCTACGTTATTCGAATCCCTGGTCACCTGCTCACTTCCCTGTCTTCCACGCCTCAAAGCTTGCACCTTTCGCTGAGACAGCTCGGTTTCCATCCAGGGGAATGTTGCCCCCAACCATGGACGACCACGTGGATATCGACGACATTCTGGAACACAGAGACATGCCTGTTCCAAAACCTCTGGGTAGAGGGAGACCTCCAAAACCCAAGAGAGAATACAGGGTCAGATTCAGGCATCACACAGATTCGAAAGAAGATCGATGGTTCACCAGAGAGGAACTGATTGAGACAACACCTCAGGTGGTGGCTGAATATGAAAGAAAGTTAAAGGGGAAGGCACCTGCAAAGTAAGCATCTCAGCGGACTTTCGAAGCTAGGGGGGATGGAATGTGAGGATTGAGCCCTCATTGGGGCCTTGCCGACATGCATATGTTCTGGGCTAAGGCCCCCAACAAGCCTCATGCCCGCCCTAAGTGAAGGCGGGCCAGAATATCCACGAGAGGCCTTTCTTTCAACATTTCGCGAAATGGGTATCAAACAGTTGCAGCATGCCAGTTGGTTGGAGTGCATCGTGAAGCCCAGACTCCTGCAGAAGCAGTTGAGCCCTGGGCACAAGCCAGGGGAGGCCGACACATCACACATTGGACGCTGGCCAATCGAAAAGCAGTGTTGTCGTCGTAGAGGCCCAGCGTGCCAATGGGAAACCGGCCTGCTATCTGAATCTAGATATCGGCCCTGGGCTGATGGGCGCAATTGTAAAGTCTAGGCCCCATCTGCATTGGGCCTGGACACAGATATCGGGGCCCAGTCGCAGGCTAGAGTGAGCCGCACACGCGCCTACCACAGCATATAGGCAGTCTGGGCGCAGAGGAAAGTAGATAGTGCGGCCACTTACAACTATATTAGTAGAAAGGCGCTGCAGTAGTTGAAGTTGGGGCTAAAAGTCCGGAAGTTAACGGACCCCATAGTGAGTATCCTCGCAGGCAATCGCACAATGCGAGTAGAGGATTACGTAGATGGAGTCCAGGCGTACTTTCGCTTAGAGAAAGATGGGAAAGTGGAGAAAGTTCTCCATTCCCTGACTCTCCTCGTAGAGGACAGCCTTCCCTTCGATATAGTCTTAGGAATGGACTGGGGAGAGGCAGCCGGGGCCACACTCCATTTGAGAGAGCATGAGTGTAGGCTCCCTAGCCCGTCAGGCGGGGTCAATACTGCCCGTCTGTTTCATGTATCAGGAGTGTTTCATGTGTCAGGAGTAGACAACTCCCTGGCACATTGCTGCCTTAGCGCTCCTGCGTTCGCGAGGTTAGTGAAGAAGGAGCAACTAGAAGAACAGGTTTTTGTAGCCTATGTTAGGCCAGTTACTGAGCCTAAAGAGAAAAAACCCATAGATCTCGCCATTGCCAAGTTGTTGGAAGAGTACAAAGATCTAGCTAAGCCGCCTACAGGGGTAGTCCTGCAGCCCATCCAGCATCGCATTGAGATCGAACCTGGCAGCAAGACTCCTAAAGGAGCAGTGTATAGGATGTCCCCGCGGGAATTGGAGGAGCTGCGCAAGCAGTTAGATGAACTCCTAGAGAAGGGTTGGATTAGGCCCAGTTCGTCTCTATTTGGAACACCTGTTCTATTTGTCCCAAAGAAGGAGGGAGAGCTTAGAATGTGCATTGACTATGGGGGTCTCAATGCTATCACCGTGAAGAACGCGGAGCCATTGCCCCTTATAGATGATCTTTTAGATCGGGTGCAGGCCTGCAAGTATTTTTCAAAGATAGACTTGAAGTCCGGATATCATCAGATAGAGGTCCATCATGATGATCAGTATAAGACCGCATTCCGGACTAGATATGGACACTACGAGTTTATAGTTATGCCCTTTGGACTAACCAACCCGCCAACAACTTTTCAGCGTTGTATGAATGACTTGCTTAGGCTGTGGTTAGACAGGTTTGTAGTAGTCTACTTAGATGACATTCTAGTGTTCAGTAGGCACCTCCAGAAACATGAGGGTCATCTAAGGCAGGTCTTTGGGGAAGCTTAGAGAGGCCAACTTCAAGATCAATGCAAAGAAGTGCGAATGGGCAAAAACCCAACTTCTGTATTTAGGCCATGTCTTAGACGGAGACAACATCAAACCAGAAGATAGTAAGATCGCAGCGATTAGAGATTGGCCTACACCCCGCACGTTGACAGAGTTGCGGTCGTTCTTATGCCTAGCTAACTATTACAGGAAGTTTGTGAGAAACTTCTCCACCATCGCTGCACCCCTTCGCAGGTTGTTGAAGAAAGAAACAATCTAGAAGTGGGACAAGGACTACACGTCTGCCATGAGGAAATTGAAGAAGGCATTGATAGAGTACCCGGTCCTTAAGGTAGCCGATCCGTCATTATCTTTTGTCGTCACGACTGATGCGAGCCAGTATGGTATAGGTGTTGTATTACAGCAAGACGATGGCAACGGATATAGACCCGTAGAGTTTATGTCTGCTAGGATGCCTTCAGAGAAGGTAGCGACATCTACCTATGAGAGGGAACTCTACGCTCTCTAGCAAGCATTAGAACACTGGAAGCACCACTTGCTTGGGAGGCACTTCAAAGTCTACTCAGACCACGAGATATTAAGGTGGCTGAAGACGCAGACCAAGATGACACCTAAGCTTACTAGGTGGGCCGCAGAGTTAGACCAATATGACTTTGAGCTTAAGCCAGTCAAAGGGAAGTATAATGTATTTGCGGACATTCTGAGCAGGAGAGATGACTACTTTGGAGCGATAGTTCATTATCTAGATATAAGGAGAGACGTGCAACAAAAAGTTAGAGAGGCGTATGCGCATGACCCTATGTATGGTGACCTCCTCAAGAGAGTAAAGGAGGCCCCAGAATCCGAACCAGACTACCGCACTACTGATGGGCTGATATTCGAAAAGATTAACGTAGTTGACCAATTGTGCGTTCCTAGCAGTGAGGAGATCCGTAGTTTGACCCTAGGGGAATGCCACGATACCGAGGGACATTTTG
Organism: Chara braunii; assembly: GCA_003427395.1. Classification (NCBI taxonomy): domain Eukaryota; kingdom Viridiplantae; phylum Streptophyta; class Charophyceae; order Charales; family Characeae; genus Chara; species Chara braunii. The sequence goes on along the minus strand of BFEA01000556.1, from coordinate 555,378 downwards.
GTTGGCAAAAGACTCTAGCTAACCTCATGCGCGCGTACATATGGCCTGGGATGAAGGCCGACTGCATAGAGTATGTTTGCAGTTGTAAGGTCTGCCAGAGAAATAAGACCTCTACGCGTGCCTCTCTAGGTCTTCTCATACCCTTGCCTATTCCTGATCAGCCAGGAGACTCAGTGTCCATTGACTTTATGGACACCCATGTCAAGAGTAGGCATGGCAAGAGCCAAGTCATGGTAATAGTTGATAGATTCAGTAAATATGTTGTTTTTGTTCCTTTGCCCTCAGAGGCACGTACAAAGTTAGTTATTCAGAAGTTCTTTGATCATTGGGTCAGTGAACACGGGATTCCACTGTCCATAGTTAGTGATAGAGACACCCGGTTCACTAGTCAGAACTGGCAGCAGTTGATGATAGTCTATGGCTCCAAGTTGTTGATGTCATCTGGCCGTTATCCAGAGACTAACGGTCAGACTGAACAGATGAACAAGATCCTGCAACAAGTCCTGCGTATGTACATTAGACTGGATCAGATCAATTGGGATGAGATGTTGCCCAAAGTAGCCAGTGCGTACAATAACATCGTACACTTGTCTACTTGTCACACTCCCAACGAGTTGCACAAGTCCTTTAGACCACGCAGACCGTCTGAGGGACTTAACCGGGATCAGATTCACAGGCTACCGCCCGATACTAGGGAGTTTGCATTACAACATGAAAAGGAGTTAGCTACCGTTGTAGAGAACCTCACGAAAGCCCAACATAGAATGATAGAGCAAGCCAATAAGCACCATCGCCCATCGCAGTTTCGAGTAGGCGACTTAGTCTGGGTCAAGTCTAAAGAGTTTGCGCCCGAGAATAACATCTCGCAGAAGCTATTGCCCCCGTATAGAGGACCGTGGCCAGTTCTAGAAGTTAAGGGCGGAGAGGATGGGCCGTCCTACACAGTAGAGATCCCAGCACACCTCCACACCTACCCCGTGTTTCATGCGTCAAAGTTGTTGCCCTTTGTCACAAGTCAACAGTTTCCATCCAGAAGATCCATGATCCCCCCAGACATGGACGAAAGGTACGGCATTGACAGCATTGTAAGTGAAGACGTATTCAGAACAGGAGGTAGAGGTCGTCCACAGAAACAGTACAAGGTTCGATTTCTGTATCAGGAACCCGAGGACGATCGCTGGTTTACTAGGACTGAACTTCTAGAATCAGCTCCCGACATAGTGAGAGCCTACGAGAGAGAAAGGAAGGGAAAAGGTCCTGCCTTAGACTGAGCTATTCTCGGAGGACCTCGAATTTAGGCCGGCGGGAGTGAAACGGTATTCACCTGTTAGCAGTAGCGGATGCAGGTCGCAGGGCTTGATCCCTAGTCCTCACTTTACCTGTGTACAGTATCAGTGTCGACCCCGAGTGTTTGAGCCCGTGACCTGTGTTTTGAGAGTTTTTGTTGTCTGTCGTAGTATTGTGTAATGGTAGGGGTTCGATCTGTAGATCTGTCAAGTAGGAGTCAGTGTCACAGCCCTGTAGAGGTCGTAGCTGTAGGAATCCTGAAAGGTCAAGGTCGTAGCTGCTACAGTACTCGAAAGGCCAAGTCCACAGACTTTCGGTCCGGAAGTGGTCTTTCGAAGCTGCCTCACGTTTTAGTCAGAGGCAAGTGGGCAAGTGGTGAGCCCAGCTGCATTAAGTCGGCAGTGCGACTGCATTGAGTTGGCAGTGCAAACCCATGCAGTCAGCGGTACCGGTCCAGCAGTCCCAGTCCAGTTAAGCAAGTACCATAAGGGACTGTGTGCACCATAGGCCTGGTGGAGAGGGGCAGACCAACGAGTTACAGAAGTATAAATCAAGAGGCAGCGCCCAGCCATGGATTCATTCCTGCGTAAGCCATGCGGAAGCCCTGCTACAGCGACTTGTGCGAGGTGGTCTGCAGTAGGTCCGAAGACGAAGTGGGCGAGAAGGAAGCTTAGCCATAGCAATAGGGTAGGCAGCGGCCATAACCGCCATAGCTGATAGGAGAGAGAGTGGCGTGTGCGAGTGTGCGAGTGTACAGTGGGTTGCGTGTGGGATATCCAGGATGATCCAGAGTCGAGGTGTGAGCGAACAGTGGTGTTGGACACAGTGACGAGAGTTGGGATGTATAGGTGCTGGTGCACCATAGCCTGTTGAAGCGAGTTTGCATCCGAACTGTGTTCTTGGTTTCCATATCTCTGAGCTTTGAGTTGGGCGCTATGCACCAATGTGAATCACCATCTGTTTATATGCGTGCAAAGCGGAGAAGAAAGTGAGTCTGATTGCATTTTTGATTGATTGCTTGCTTGATTGATTGATTTTTGGGAAGGGGTCGCCCTTCGCCCCCGCACATGTACACACACACACACACACACACACACACACACAGACACACACACGAAAAATAAAAAAAATCCTTTTTTTAATTACGTTTCTTTTGATTAAAATATTTGTTTTTTCGTATTCTATTAAAAAAAAAAAAAAACACGTCATAATTTAAAACAAAACATATAGGGTTGTAGGTATTTTCAAACCCTACAACCCCATATTTTTTGTTTTTTTTTTTGGTCCATTAAATCTACATTTTTTAAATATGTGAAATTCTCGGCCGCACCCAACCGCGGGGGCCATGGCCTGCAGTCAGCATCCCGACCGCAATCCGAGATTGACCCCGCGGTCATGACCGCGGGGGATTCATAGGCATCCGGTAGGGCCAGAATTTTTTGTTTTTGCTTGTGGGAAGTTTTCTTCCTTCTATGTTTTCTGCCCGTTTGAATGTCGGTCCTTGCGTGGTGGCGACCTCGTAGTGGGCGCAGTCTTAGAATTCATCCTCCCGCCTTGCGAGTTCGGCCGGCCCCCCTCCCACGACAGCGTTCAAGCTTGCATGCCCGCTGCTACCGCCATCGTCAGAGGGAGGAAGAAGCAGGGCAACGAGGCGGCCATAGCAGGCAAGGAGCAGACGCGGAGCAGGCGCAGGAGGGTTGGCAGTGGGTGCAGCGAAGGCAGCGCGAGGAGCCCAGCAAGGAGCAGCGCAAGCAGCTCTCTCTCTCTCTCTCTCTCTCTCTCTCTCTCTCTCTCTCTCTCTCTCTCTCTGGGCTCTATCCCTCTCTCGTCATTTTCTTGTGATGGTCTTCCTCCTTTCTGCTCCTCCATCCGCCGCTCCTCCTCCTCCTCCTCCTCCTCCTCCTCCTCCTCCTCGTCTTGGTCGTCGTCATGTACTTGCTATAACCTCCCCCACTCCCTTCCCTGCTCATGCCACGTGGCACCCTTTTTCTTCTTTGTTTTTCGGATCTTTGTCGTCATGTTCCTCTTCTTCATCCTCCTCCCGCTCCTTCCCGTCCACGCCTTTGCCCTCCTCCCGCTGCTCCTCCACGTCTTCGCCCACCTGCCCCTCATCTTGGTTGCTGTCATGTACTCGCTATAACCTCCGGACATGCATCTTGTTGTTTTTTTTTATCTGGACATGTATACCCATCCGGATAGGGATCCGGACTTGTCCGGATTAACCAGAAAATACCGGAAATCCGGACGTTCGGATGAAACCGGGAAATCCGGTTTCTGGTGTCTGTACCTGTCCGGTTCACTTGTCCACCGCTGCCATGATCACTTCTGATGCTGTTGGCACTTCATGACGTCGGTTTCCTCAATGTCCTGCCACATATGATTTTGGATGTTGTGTACAAGAGAAGATGCTTTCCCATGGACAAGACCGACAATGCGAGGGCAGCTTCGGATCATGCATCTCAGCCAAGTACAAAGGTTTGGGGAACAAAATTCATGCTGGAAGGTCCTAGGGCCACGTCTAGTAGTTGCGAGCTCAGTAGCTTAAGGGTACACTGTCCAAAGTCCATTCTGAGTCCCCAGGGTCAGGAAAAAAAAAAAAAAAAAAAAGAAGGATCTGGTTTATTATCGTGGGGAGCAGCACGCGCTGGGAACCGGGCCCAGCGCCCCTGATAAGATTACATAAGAAGATTCCGAAGTCCTTACCCAGCTTCGGTTGAGAAGATGAATCAGACGAGCTAATTCAAATCTTACTTCTACCAAACCATACGTTTCAAATAATGCTATTGGCTATCCGAAACCCGACCTAGCTGTCGTGCTCATTCTCCCAGACCTAGACCTGGTCTCACACCCCCAACTTGCTAGGCAACAGGGCAGCGCGACCTACCCCCGCTCCGACCCTCTTTGGACCTGCAGCAGTCCACGGTTGACCACTCGATTGTCTTCCGCCCTCGACAAATGGCTGACCAAGACCCCTGGACATCGCAACTACCCCTGGTATCAAATGAACCTCTCACATCACAGAAATCCAAAGTCCAAGTGTCAGGAAAATTGTTGGCAACCCAAGGTCTAGAAACTTAGTAGAAAGCCAACAGTCAGGCTCTGTCAGTCCAGCAGACAGAGCAAAAGAGTTCTCTGCAAGTCAAGCAGAGCTGCTCCAGAGAGATTACGCGACACATCTTACGTCTTTCATTAATGAGACAGAAGAATGCGCCAAGCCACTCACTTTGCATCTGTTTTCAGCTCAAATTGGCTTCCTGGATTGATCAGTTCTGAGCATTCTAATTGGATTGCTGGATTTTTTTTAAGTATGTATCCAAGGATCAGTACTTGTGAAGCAGCGAGGTTCAGGACCACAGATTGCACACAAATTTGAAGGTTTTCCCAATGCATCCATGGCCTTTTTTTCTTCTTTTGTTCCCCATGGCCTACGACCTCATATTGTCAAATTGATTATAAAACTCAGAAAAGGAAGCGGGGTCCTCACAGTCTGCCTGGTATGCAGATAATTACGGGGAGCATTTACCCAGCTCAGCTTAACGGACATCCAGGCCCTGCAGTACCAGCCCCAGGACCCAAGGCCTTGGGATGAACGAGAGATTGCGAGGCCATTGCCTCTATGAGCCCTATAGGCCCCATTTTGCAGACCGTCGGCCGCCCTAAGTGAAGGCAGGCTCGACGAGGCCCTCAGGGCCCTATTCTGGCCACCACGCAACTCAGGGAAATTCAGGCAGTTGCGCGGCGCCAGTTGGTTGAGTGAACCCAGGCCCTGGGCCGCCAGTGTGAACGTATGTGCAGCAGGCCCTGGGCTGGATACGGGTACTGGGCCWAACACAGGCCAAAGGCAGTTGGGCACATGCAACTACCTCAGGCCCAAGGCCTGTTCTCGACGTGCTGGGCCTCAGGCTACCGGGGCCTACTGGAAGCTTCCTGGGACCGGACGCAGGCAGGCCACTTCGATAAAGCAAAGGGCTGCCTCCTCATTCGGCATTTGGGTGCTGGCTGCATGTTGCGCAAGCGCTGCTGCGCTATTTGCTGGCTGGCGCCTACGCTCTCACGGGCGAGCAGGGAAGGAGCACGCAGCCATAGCCGAGCTGCGCTGCTG
>BFEA01000556.1:486730-523945 GCA_003427395.1 Chara braunii | reverse complement strand
TTTTTTTTGTTGATTTGTTTTAAATTTTTGCATCTTCATTTTTTTTAAACACCTAGTTTCCGAACAAAAAAACGAAAATCATTTCAAAAAAAAATACATCACAACTCAGGGACCATATCGCTCACTATAAAAAATGCAAAAAAAAAAATGCTGCTTTTCTTTTTATTTATTTTTAAATATTTTGTTTAAATCGAATTTCGTTTTTCATTTTTTAAAAATCTTAAACGAAGTCGGATTTGGAAATAAAAAACATAGGATTGTAGGGTTTTTCAAGCTGTACACCCCTATATTTTTTGTTTTTTTGTTTACGTATTTTTAGGGGTAAAAAAAAAAAATTTAAAAGCCAGGCCGCGGAGTGGGCCTCATCGGCCGCGGCCGCGGCCGAGATTCTCGGCCGCAGCGACCGAAATGACTGCGACCTAGGCCGCGGGTGTCACATAGCCCGTCGTCCACCTCCATCCCATCCATCTGTCGTCTGAAAGGCCGGGACGTAATCCGAGTCACTCGCATCATCGGGTCATGTAGTCTCACCGGCCTGGACGCTAGAGCTGTCATCAGGGATGATCAGCATACTACCTCGTCTCTTCCCTCCGAGGTCTGCCCCCTGCCCGTTCATGCCTCTGTCACCCGATGCAGCTGCACTAGCCCGATGCACCTGATGCACATGATCCGATCGCCACGACATATCGCCCGAGGCTCCTGTACGCATAACACCTCTATCCTCTACGGCACTGCCATTTGTCGTAATCTCTCCGTCCTCTCGACCTTCACGTGTGGAAGGCCATGAATGATGAGGCATGTGTGGTGACGATGTACCTGCACCCGACCTTCTTCCTCGCCAGGGACATACTGCCCTTCACCACCCTCGTGAAGGCAACATCCGATGTCTTAGACCACAACGGTCTCCCGTGCCGATCCCTGTATGCTCTGAAGGTGTCATGAGGAGCACCGTCAACGGTCCCTATAGATCGCGTCCCCATAGGCACGCCTGCTGGTCCGCATCTGCCCGTAACTCCCTACTCACGCATAGGGTTGGTGCTCCTACGGTCGTAGAATGATACTGTAGGCAGTCCAGCAGTCACAACACACCCACGACTGGAGCGGGGGTCGTCGACATGAGGTGCTACTGCCGAATCAGTGCTGATGACTTTGCAGTGATGCCCATGGCCAATGGTGCCCTTTCGAGGGGCCCGTCTGCACGAGGTTCCATAACGCCTGATAACTCAGAGGGCTCCTCGTGAGGACGAGCCTATGTCGTCGAAGACTCCGACAAACACTGTTGCGTCGGGTCACCTCCGTCCACACCGTCGAGTCCGGCCTGAGACTGCAGCTCCCTGTGTGGTACCGGGCTCGGTGGGCCTCCCGATCCGTCGCCAAGGACAGACTGCACATAACAACTCTGCGACCCGCCGCAGTCCGGAGACACTAAGCTGTCCAATGAATCCGCTAGATTGCGTTGCCCGGAGATACGTGCATCGTCACATCAGTGGTGTGTGCCCGTCCCGACCTTGCCTTAATCCCGCCCAAGGCATACCCACACGAAAAACACTAGGAGTGGCGGAGACCATGGGATGCAGGATATGTCACCGCCGAAATCGTCAAAACATGTGATGCTTTCATTGCCTTGGTCCATGTCATCAGGCTGATGTAGCTCAGGTGGTGGCACAATGGGTAGATTTAGACATATCAAAGTGGAAAGGTCTATGAGCTCCGCGAGGGCCGAATCCATGGTCAATAACTCATCTGTGGGCGGAATACTACTCGTTGGCCATGCGAGGCCGGCATCGTCGTCTGCACTATGCACACCTGCTGGGGTGTGCGAAACCTCTCTATCCTCCATGTCGTCCGCACAGGAGGGGACAACAGTGTCAGCTGTCAATACAGGCGCTGCGGTGTGAACCGCATTTGTCCCATCGACCTCTGAAAGGACTCTATCGGTTGTCCCGTCAACCTCCCTGCGAACGACACCAACTGGGAGGGGGCATAGACCCTCAATCGTCCAGAACAGCGGGTGGTGGTGCAAACCGCATCCCAACAGTGTCGGTTGTCAATGCAGGCGGTGCGGTGCGAACCGCATCTTTCCCATCGACCTCTGAAAGGACTCTATCGATTGTCCCATTTAAACCTCCTTGCGAACAACACCACTGGGAGGGGGCATAGACCCTCGATCGTCCAGTACAACGGGGTCCCGAATTGCCTCATCCCCAAGAATAGTCTCCGGCCTCCCGTTTCCCACTTCCTCAAATGCATCTGTTGATGTCAAAGTGCACACCCGCGGACCGGTGCCCTGCAGCACCTGCGCTCCCTCAATCGTGAACGAGACTGTCTCCTGGAGAATTGTGGGCTCACCCTGTGAGCGAGCAACGACAGCGGCAATATCGATAAGCTCCTCATTCGCGTCGTCGATCATGGAGTCCTCAGACACAATGACTTGCTTGTTGTCGAGGACGCAAGGGCGTGTGATGGCGGAACCCCAACCATGACGTCTACGCACACGAGAGGCGATGGTGTCCCTCTCCTTCTGTCAATGTCTCAAGCGCTTCAAGACAACACCATGACCCGTTCGTGGAGCACCGTCCACGAGCGGTTAATGGAAGGCCAAAAATTCGGGGTTTTTCGCCGCGTCGCTACAAGCAATGTTATCGAAACTTTTGCGAAACTTTTGCGAACAAACTATGCAGGGTCATAATACAAACATCAAAAAAACAATCAGGCAAAAGAAAAACGAAAAAAACAAAATCAAGAGCACTATAAATCCCTATTCGGAGTAGCTTTCGGAGTTCACCAAAGCTTTTTTCGAGTCTGGTGTTTTTGCTAAGTTTTTTGTTACTGCTTCAAATACGGCGAAACTGAATACAGATATACCCTACAGCACTTATATAACAGGCAAAAAGAAAAACTGAGAAAAAAGTAAAAATTCAGGGAAATATGACAGTTTCGGTGAAAAATTTGCTGAATTTTGGGCCTTCCATTGACCGCCTCTCATCACCATCATCGCGACTAAGGGCGAACGGTGTGCTCCCTCCACGTCGTCGTCCCTCACAATCGGCGTATGTAACGTGAAAAATCATCGTCATCACTGGAAGAGCTCGCGTACTCATCCCAACGCTGACGGGTTTTGCAGACGACCCCGTCCGCATGTGGTGGACGAGTGGTGGACCCTGTATGCACAACAACTCCGCGTCTACCACCTCGTCCACGCCCTCCACCTTCACGGTCACCACCCCTGCGTCTCCTCTTGTCCAACTCCTCCAACCGTCGCATGGCTCCCTAGCGAGAAATAATGTGCATCCTATCCCTCGCATGCAACATCTCCTCGTGCGTGAACCTGGTCAGCGCCCCGCTGCCTGTGACGAGCTGCCGGTCAACAGGCAACTCCTCCACATGTTGTCAATAGTGCACCCACTTCTCGTATACATCGGGCCTCTCAGCTAGGGTGTCGTCGGACAATGGTCTGTCCAGGAGTCGGATTTTCACCTCACGAGCTTCTCAACTCGTGCAACCTCCAAACTGTTGCATGGCTTGAAGTGAATGAAACTCCAACGAGACCACGCTCTCTCACACGGTGATGCGGTCGACCAATTGTGATGGATTCTGCTCGCAAAGTAAGCAACATGTGGAAACCTGGCTTGTTTGGTTGACCAAAAACTGGTTGCGTGAGTGAAGCTCACACGGGCTCGTTGTGTGTTGACCTCGTCGAAAGGAGGTTCCCTCGTGTGGAACTTTTCGATCGCAGCGAGGACCTCTCTGTGCTGTGGTGATCCCTCTGGGTAGCCAAACTGAAGCAAAGCGGCGATCAGTCTCTGTTGCACCTCTGCGTCGTCGACCAACGTGGGGTTTCTGAACTCAGGATCCAACATCATGACAGATGTGTGAGCGGTCCTGAACATGGTCCGCCGCCTATCGAACACCTCCTGCACAACGTCCTACTGCTCCCGATTAATGTCAGCGCAGACCAAACAAGTTGCGATCATAGAGTTGTAATAACGCAAAATCTTGCTAATCTGCCTCGTGTCGCTGTCTACCATCTGCAACATGTTCATGATGGGATCCAACAACTTGCACAAGGCTCGCAAATCCTCCCACCACGGAGATGACCCAACACATGCAGTAACCTCTGCCGCGTCCTTCCAAATCTTCGTGGTCGACCAAACTGTGTCGTGCCAATGACCGTCCACCGTTACCTTCATGAACTCAGACTCCAAGTGAAAAAGCCTCTTGATCATGATCACATTCGTTCAGAAGTGGGTTTCTGCTGACAACAACAAAGTCTTCTCCGTGAAAAACTCCAAAACCTATCGTGCATGTCTATGGCGCTTGAAGAACCTTGTCACCATTCTCGCTTGTGTGATGCAGATGGCCACCCAATCATTCCCTCCAATGTCCTCAAGGATGGCGCCCATCACATGTACAACGCAAGGAATCCAAAAGATGTGTTTGGCGCTCTGATCCTCCTGGAAGAAATCCATTGCCGCAACGTTGACCCCAACAGAGTCCGTGACGAAGGCAGTGATATCGCTCAATTTAATGTTCATGGACTTCACCCTCTTCAACCACGCCTTCGCCAAGGCAGTGGTGTCCTTCTTCTCGTGCATGACATCTGTAGCGACGTACGGTACCCCATTGTCTGTCCCGACAAGATAATTGCACAACATCTGACCACAGACGTTGGTCCATCCGTCTGTCATGATCGTGCATATTTCTCGATGAATCGAGGACGGGCTTGACATACTTTTGGACCTCAACATCAAGCTTATCCAAAAGGGTCATGAGAAACGTATGATCTAAGGGAACTTTTGGTGTGGGTGCCCCCGTAACGACATGTGGAATGATGAGCGTGAACATGTGTTTGAAGCTTTTCAGCTGCACGCAGTTAAACGTCATCTCGCACTCGACAATGAACCACATGATCTGCAGGTGCCATGCATGCTCCATTGGGTCTGAGCAGTAAGACGTAACGGCTTGCTGCCTATAGGTGCCTCTGCCTTGTCCTAGTGTGGCTCGGCCACCAAGGATCCCGACATCCAACAATCCACCTGAAGTCTTGGGTGCCGCACTCTGGGCGACTAGAAGATCGCACAATCGGTATAAAGGATCTAATGATCCGGAGACAACCCTCAGGGGTCGGAGGAGCGATAGTCGCGGGAGCCAGAGTGGCGAGGAATCGAACACAGTAATGGGGACCTCGACACCGGCACGCGCAGGAAGTGCCTCGTCACCATCTCCGGGAGCGGAAGTCGGTTGACGGATATCATGCACTCCGCATAAAGACTCGGGCCGCTGAGCAGGTTGGCGAAAGGCATTGGTTGCGTCAACTTGAACCCTCGACGGCGGCGATGGCAACCAAGTGTAATCGGATGACGTGTGATGACATGTGGGAGGCGCCACTGCTTAAGCACCACGTGTTGCACGTGAAGTCATGCAAGCCAACAGATATGCCCTCATTCTTCCCCCACTGGCCACCCTCAACGAAAGCACGTTATCGGGACCTTTGGATCCCGAATATCGTCCCGACACTTGAGAACCGGTATATAGCCAAGTTATGCATGACCAGAGAAAGGAGACAAGAGGGAGAGAAAAGTCTAAAAACTGGGACGGGACCGGCGGAGGAATGTTGTCCTGGGCTGAGTGCCACACGATAGAGGGACCCGACGATGTCAAGAAAGTAAGTGACAGGACGTGGGCGCATGGCGGCATAGCATGGGGTGAGGAGGGTCATTCGAATTCGGCGTGGCAAGGACCCGAGGGACCATGAACTGAGCAAGCGAGGCGCGGCAGATGACAAGAGAATAGTGAAGTCGAGAGGTGGACAGTCCTGGTGGCCGCGGGACACTAGAAAATAATGGCCCGACGTGGGGGCCACCTACGACAATTAATGGAAACCATGGATTGGAGATCCGTGGCCGAAGAGACCGGCACGTGCGGGGCTCGAGAGAAGACAAGGAAAGGGGGTCACCATAGGGCAGTAGACGCCAAAAGAAATCGGGACACCTTGAGGAAAGGTACTAGGGACCACATGGGGCTAAGTAAAAATAATGGTATCCGGGACAAAATATCAACGGGACCACCGGCGGGACAAGTGTCGGCGGGGCTGACGGCGGGACAAATGCCGGCAGGGCCAACGACGGAACAAGTACCGACGGGACCACCAGGCGGAACAAGTGCCGAGGAGTAGTGCGGGACAAGAGGCGGGGACATGAGAAGGTCTCAAGAAGGGTTGTGGAGAGACATGAGGGAAAAATAATTAAAGCAAGGTGTACCGTCAAGATCAAGATCTTGACGGCCAAGAATATTAGCCCCACTAGTACAAGCACTAGTGGGAGCAAACGGAAAGACAAAAAGGAAAGAAAAAGTAACGAAACGTGAAGGGAGAGGCATGAGAGCAATCCGGAAAATCTCGGATTGACCCCCCTTAAGAAAATGGGGTCGAAAGGGACTCCGTGTGGAAAATAGGCTTTCGAGGGAAAATTGTAGTAGGAGGGGCCACTGTGTGAGAGAAATAGAGGTAAAAGGAGACTCCTATGGGCATAAGGGAGCCACAGTTGCAGTCCGAGATATAACGGACTGCACCATGGGCATAGGGAGGGTCAAAGCTAAGAGGAAGGGCCTAGAAAATGCCTTAACGGCTACTTGACACTTAGCATGCTAGAAAAAGAAAAAAAAAGAAAAAAAAAAAGCGAGAGAATAAGACAAAAAGAGTGAGTGAGTTGGCCGTCAGTAGGGACTGCCACAAGTAGGGACTGTCCCTACTGTCCAAAAAGGGAGGGAAAAGAAAAGAAAATAAAAGAGAAAAGAGCCTTAACGGTAAAAAACGGTCACTTGGGGAGATATATCTGTGACCAGATACATTATGAAATATGGCGGTTGTAAAGGACCTTGATTTTCTCTTGATTTTGCAGACAAAAAAAAAAAATCAAAGCCCCATGCAACCGAGATACAACGGATTGCATAGGGAAGGAAAAACACATGGTTTAGGTGCATCCGGAGCCAATATTGAGCCCGGATGCACTTGAAAGTTTGTCGTTGCCTTTTCCTTCAGTTTCGGGATAGTTGTGGGGCAATGGGACTAGGAAATTGACCCCTAATGCATTCCGAGTTACAACGGACTGCATGGGGAAGGGAAAACACATGTTTTAGGTGCATCCGGAGTCAATATTGAGCCCAAATGCACTTGAAAATTAAGCGCTTCATTTTCTTTCAGTTTGGCGCAAGTTGTGGGGTTGTGGGACTAGGGAAATGACCACAGTTATAGTCCGAGAAATAACGGACTGCATAAGGATGACTAGGCCAAGAGAAAATGAGCCATGGCAGACCCAAAAGAGTAGAAAAGAGTGACTTCGGCATGAGGCAAATGGAGACGGTAAACGACAACCGTGAGATGAGGATCACATGGCCGAGAATAATCGACACACATGAGGTACTAGAGGAGGGGATATTGGGACTGACAAGGACAAGGAAGTCCCAAAATAAAAATGGGACGTCGTCCGAAACGATGTCGGGAACTAAATAGGCCCAAATAAAAATAGCCAAAAAACGGGGCGTGCGCCGACGGAACTACCGGCGGGACAACAAAATGAAACTAGTACGGGGAGAGTGGCGCGAACTTAAGATGTCTCAAGGAAACCATGAGCCAACGTGAGGAATGGTCACGCAAAGCAAACGGCACCGTCAAGATCGAGATTTTGGCGTGGAAAATATTAGCATCACTAGTACAAGCACTAGTGGTATCAAGCGGGAGAGTCATGAGAGAAAAGAAAGCAAAGTAATAGTGATGGAAGGGCTTCCCAGCAGTCCGAGATATCTCGGACTAGCTAGGCCTGAAAAAATAGAGCCCCAAGGGGCTGAACACAAAAAAAAGGTTGTCAAAAGAAAGTTGGAGCAAGAGGGGCTCAAAATTGGGACTAACGAAGGCAAAAGGGAGTCCCCCATGAGCATGGGGGCTTCATCATTGTAGTCTGAGATATAACGGCCAACTACTGAGTCTGAATTTGGCCATAGATGAAGATCCATGGTCTAGAAAAAGACTCAACAGCCACTTGACACTTGTCACATCAGAAATAAAATAAAATAAAAGAAAAATGAGAGAAAATGGAGGGAGAATGAGACAAAAGGGGAAACAATGGTGGAGGAAAATATGCCGGCCAGTTGGGACTGGCAGGTCCGTACTATGACCTCATCCCTCCAGATTTGGTGGAGGGCAATCCGGATTGCAGAGATATGGCCCTTGGGGCATTATCTCTGCAAAATCTGAATTAAAAGGGAAAAATTGGGAGAAAATGCAGAAGGAAAATGGTCGGTTTTTCCTTGGGCCATGAATCTGAGATTAAGATCCATGGAGGAGGTAATATGGCCATTTTTAATGAGGCCAACTCAAACGGCCAACTCCGGAATGAGTTGGCAACCCAAAATGGAAAGAAACAAAAGAAGGAAAATATTGAAACTGTGCATTTGGCCCAAAAAGAGGAACAGATGCACAAAAAACTGAAAAAGTGAGCTTAGGGGCTCAAATTTGAAGCAAGGATCACAAAGGGGTAACTCAAATTATTGTTGGTCTTGGATCTCAGCCAGATCCATGGCTGAAAAAACACCGAGGCATGAGAAAATACCTCGGCCTCCCAAAAATGAGATAGAAATTGAAAAAAATCGAAAAAAAGGTCCACTAGGCATTTTTCACTCATGTGGGGCTGCCCCTTGGGCATTTGGACTCAAGAGGGTAGCATTTCAAAAAGAAAAGGAGGCTGGAGGAGACCAAGAGGCAATCCGAGTTGGTACCAACCACTCAGACTTCATGTACTTGGCCAACATGAGGCTCGTATACCCCCGAAGGGGCCTACGGGTGGGTTTTTCCCTTGGGGGTACCTCGGTTCACTTGGAGGCACATGGGGAGGCTCATGAGCTGGTCAGTGCTCCGGTTTCAACCTACATAAGCTGAGGGAGCAGCCCGCCACACTCACATTTGCATGAGATGTGCCCATGCTGCCCAAGTAAGCTCATAGGAGCACTTCCCTCATTTTGAGTGAGGAGAGAGGAACCCCTGCCAGTTTGGGAGCTTAGAGGAGACTGTGGACTAGTGTGAGAAGCTCTAGAGGCTGGTGGTAGTGAGGCTGGTCTAGGAAGGTGATCCGCCATAGCCCCCAGGCTGTGAGGAAGAAAGAAAGGCTAGAGAAAGTCTCATTAACCCTCTTAGAGGGAAGGACTCCATAGCCATAATGATAGGAGTTTGCCATAGCTAGGAGAGGACTGAGGAAGATGAATGGTGAAGGCTTGAGGAAGGAGGGAGTCATAGCCAAGTAAGGGAAAGCTTCATCAAGACTGATACTTCAACTCCAAGGCACTGGAGGAGACGAGTGGAAAAGGAGGAAAAAAAAAAATAAATTCTTCTTCTTCTTCTTCTTCTTCTTCTTTTCCTTCCTCTTTTCCTACTCCTTCATGCTCCCTCATCTTCATCTCTTCCTAAGTTTCTCTCCTCTCAAAACTTTCATCACTCCTCCATTCTTTCATTGTCTCTCTCGTTCCCTCTTTTTCATCTCCTTCCTCACCTTCTCTCTCCGTGGATACATTCCAAAGCATAGGGAAGATAGTAGAGAGTTTCTCCACTAATGATGACCCTCCCGTGATCTCTTTCTTCACTCTCGTGTAAATCGTCACTTTCCATTTTGTGATTTCATGCATGACCTTTCCCTTTCTCTTCATTTCTTCACTTAGTACCAAATCGCAACTTTGGTTTGTGCTTATTCTAGTGTTTTGGATGATCTTTCACTCATATTTTGTCCATTACTTCACTCTCATGTAAATCGTCACTTTCCATTTTGTGATTCCATGCATGAGAGTGAGTGCAACTCACTCTCCCTTCACTTTCTCTCCATTTCTTCACTTGGTAGCAAATCGCGAATTTGGTTTGTGCTCATTCTAGCGTTTTGGATGATCTTTCACTCACGTTTTGTCAATTCCTTCACTCTCATTTAAATCGTCACTTTCCATTTTGTGATTTCATGCATGAGAGTGAGTTTCACTTACTCCTCTTTCACTTTCTCTCCATTTCTTCACTTCGTAGTAAATCACAACT
The DNA here is from genome assembly GCA_003427395.1 of Chara braunii. Classification (NCBI taxonomy): domain Eukaryota; kingdom Viridiplantae; phylum Streptophyta; class Charophyceae; order Charales; family Characeae; genus Chara; species Chara braunii. The sequence goes on along the minus strand of BFEA01000556.1, from coordinate 513,879 downwards.
TTGGTTTGTGCTCATTCTAGTGTTTTGGATGATCTTTCACTCGTGTTTTTCCCATTCCTTCACTCCCATATAAATCGTCGCTTTCCATTTTGTAATTTCATGCATGAGAGTGAGTTTCACTCACTCCCCCTTCACTTTCTCTCCATTTTTTCACTTGGTGGTAAATCACAATTTTGGTTTGTGCTCATTCTAGTGTTTAGGATGATCTCTCACTCATGCTTTGTCAAATTTTTGCACTTGGTGATAGTCTGATTCATCCCTGACTGTTCAACTAGTTACATATTTGTGTCACACTTATGCTTTGTCAATCCTTACACTTGGTGATAGTCCAATTCTTCCCTAGTTGTTCAACTTGTGAAATGAGTGTGTTTTTCCTTCTCATGCTCATGCTTTGTCCATTTCTTGCATTTGGTGATAATCCGATTCTTCCCTAGCTGTTCAATTTGTGAAATGCATGTGTTTCCCCTTGTCATGCTCATGCTTTGTACATTCCTTGCACTTGGCGATAGTCTGATTCTCCCTTAGCTGTTCAACTTGTGAAATGCACGTATTTTTCATTGTCACACTCATGCTTTGTCAATTTCTTGCATTTGGTGATAGTCTGATTCTTCCCTAGTTGTTCAACTTGTGAAATGCATGTGTTTTCCCTTGTCATGCTCATGCCTTGTCTATTCCTTGCACTTGGTGATAGTCTGATTCTTCCCTAGCTATTCAACTTGTGAAATGCATGTGTTTTCCCTTGTCACACTCATGCTTTGTCCATTCTTTGCACTTGGCGATATAGTCCGATTCTTCCCTAGCTCCTCAGCTAGTGAAATGCATGTGTTTTCCTTTGTCATGCTCACGCTTTGACCATTTCTTGCATTTGGTGATAGTCCGATTCTTCCTTAGCTGTTTAACTTGTGATATGCATATGTTTTCCCTTGTCATGCTTATGCTTTGTCCATTTGTGGCATTTAGGGATAGTCTGATTCTTCCCTTGCTGTTCAACTTATGAAATGCATGTGTTTTCCCTTGTCATGCTCACGCTTTGTCCATTTCTTGCATTTGGTGATAGTCCGATTCTTCCTTAGCTCTTCAACTTGTGGGATGCTTGTGTTTTCCCTTGTCATGCTTATGCTTTGTTTATTCCTTGCACTTGGCGATAGTCCGATTCTTCCCTAGTTGTTGAAATAGTGAAATGCATGTGTTTTCCCTTGTCATGCTCATGCTTTGGTTATTTTTTGCATTTGGTGATAGTCCGATTCTTCGCTAGTTGTTCAACTTGTGAAATGCATGTGTTTTCCCTTGCCATGCTCATGCTTTGTCCATTTCTTGCATTTGGTGATAGTCTGATTTCTTCCTTAGCTGTTCAACTAGCGAAATGCATGTGTTTCCCTTGTCACACTCATGCTTTGTCCATTTGATGATAGTCTGATTCTTCACTAGCTATTCAACTTATGATATGTTGTGTTTTCGCTTGTCACACTCATGCTTTGTTCATTTCTTGCACTTGGCGATAACCCGATTCCTTCCTAGCGTTTCAGCTGTGAGATGCATATGTTTTCCCTTGTCCTTCCCATGCTTTATCCATTCCTTGCACCTGGTGATAGTCCGATGCTTTCCTAGTTAATCAACTTGACACATACGTGGCCTATGAGAACCCCGTGTTCTAATCGAACGCAGTGAATAAGAGGTAGGAAAAAATGACTGTCTTTTTTACTAGAACAGTTGTTGTTGCTGTTGTTGTTTATAATAATGTTGTTGTTGTTGCTGATGCCTGACCAAGCCCCTTACTGCTGCTGCTGCTGCTGAAAACTCGATGGCCGACCTCCGGAGCACGGACCGGTCCGAAAAAGGGACTAAGGGGCCAACGTGACCGTGGGGGGGGCACTTTGGTCAGCTCCGCCAAACCAAGGATATGAGGGATATACTTCTCAGACCTCATATCCTAGGCATAGACGGATGACCTGCAGAATTTGCAGGTCATCTGAGTCCCTTTTCCTTTAAAAATGGGAAATAGACTTCACCGAACTATTCGCCTTGAGACCCAGACGGCGCCCGAAACGGGCAAGTAAGGACAAACGGCGACGAAATCACTCCAAATTTTATGGGGGTGTTCCATATGGTACAGACAGAGAGCTCACCAAATTAGGACTGATTCTGACATCGGTTGAGGTAGAAAATGCAGGCCTGTGTTTTTCGGTTCTCCCTCCTCAGGCAAAAACGACAAAAATCTGCAAAATCTGCAAAATCTGCAAATCTGCAAATCTGCAAATCTGCAAAGACTGCGTTTTCTGAAATCTGTGTTTTTTGCAAGTCTGTGTTTTCTACATATCTACTGTAGGATTAGTTGCTACAACTATGAACTTTTTGAAGTTTGGAACTAGGGATAACTTAGGGAGACGGAGACGGACGCTTATAATAGGACGAAGTATCGGACTCTTCACACCATCTCCCTCCTCCATCTTCTTCACCCATTCACCATAGCCGACCACCTCGCACCATCTTCCTCCTCCATCTTCTTCATCCATCCACCATAGCCAACCTCCTCACATCATCTTCCCCCTCATCTTCTTCACCTATTCGCCATAGCCGACCACCTCCCATCATCTTCCTCCTCCATCTTCTTCACCCATCCACCATAGCCAACCACCTCACACTATCTTCCTCCTCCATCTTCTTCACCCATCCACCATAGCCAACCACCTCACACTATCTTCCTCCTCCATCTTCATTCATTCACCATAGCCAACCACCTCACACCATCTTCCTCCTCCATCTTCTTTATCCATCCACCATAGCCAACCACCTCACACCATCTTCCTCCTTCATCTTCTTTATCCATCCACCATAGCCAACTACCTCACACAATATTCCTCCTCCATCTTCTTCACTCATCCACCATAGCCAACCACCTCGCACCATCTCCCTCCTCCATCTTCTTCACCCATCCACCATAGTCAACCACCTCACACCATCTTCCTCCTCCATCTTCTTCACTCATCCACCATAGCCAACCACCTCACACCATCTTCCTCCTTTATCTTCTCTACGCATCCACCATAGCCAACCACCTCACACCATCTTCCTCCTCCATCTTCTTCACCCATCCACCGTAGCCAACCACCTCGCACCATCTTCCTCCTCCATCCACCATAGCCAGCACCCTCACACCATCTTCCTCCTCCACCTTCACCCATTCACCATAACCAACCACCTCGCACCATCTTCCTCCTCCATCTTCTTCATCCATCCTCCATATCCAACCGCCTCACACCCCCTTCCCCCTTCATCTCATTCACAAAGCAAAGGCCATGACCAAAGGGGCACAAAGAAGCAAGGTATAGAAAGAGAACCTTAGGTAGGATGGTGGGACAAGTAGGGCATAAGTTGATTAGGAGTAGGAACTCTCTCTCTCTCTCTCTCTCTCTCTCTCTCTCTCTCTCTCTCTCTCTCTCTCTCTCTCTCTCTCTCTCTCTGGCGCGCGCGCACTTCCTCCTCCCCTATCCTCTTTCTCCTCCTCTCTCTTGCCTCCTTTTTTTCTTCCTTCATCGCCGGCTCCCTCTCCCCGTCGTCATCCTTCTCCCACACTCTAAAGCCTTGACCATACCTCTTCGTCCTCTCCCCTCTTGGCATATAACTAAGCCTTCCCCACTCACTTGTTACATTGTCAGGGAACGAACTGTGAATGGAATCTGTCCTCACTCGGTGTAGAAAGTGGACGAAGGAAGGGTTGTCGGTCCCTTGTGCCGCCAAGAAGAAAAGGAAAAAGGCATTTGAGAAATTGGAAGGAGGCAAGTCCGCAAAAGGGACTAGAGAAAGTTGGTACTTAAAGCAAGGTCAATTGATTCAACCATTACCCCGACTGCATGAATAAGGGAAGAATTGGTACTTAAAGGTCAGTTCATTCAACCATTACCCCTACGCTCTGCAGCTGCTGCTGCCTCTCTAGCGGTTTGCAAATGTCGGGCTCTTGCTTCATCCCTAAACCTTCTTTCGTCCCCTTGTAGTAGAACCTGAAACACTACCGGAAATCTACGCGTTTCCCACCGTGTTTGTCTCCTATCATCAGCTTCTCCTTCCTCACTTCTTGTTCCGCTCATCACCTAGGTAGTTCACTGTCTGCACTAGTGCCCTCACTGGGGCCTACCACAGCATGTGTCTAAGCGGGTTGAAAAATAATTAAAAATAAATTAATATCCGTCAAGTAACCTAGACTACCATTTAAGCAGTGTCAGCAACATTTACACAGATTGTTCACATGTCTATTCCTACCTTGGCTAGTTTCACTCGTAGCAGCTTTGAGAAGAACTGGCTATGGTAGAACACTTCAGTACTAATCTAAGTTGTCTATTAGGTGTTAGCAGTTTGTCCACCAACTAATTAAAAATAAAAATAAAGCATGTGAGCAAATGTATGCACAATGGGTATGATTGTGTTTAACAGTTGAGCGTCAATTGATACCTTCCTCCCCCTCTATCCAACGTACATGTCTGCATCATCAAGCATCGGTGTCTAAGGTGTGCATTGATGGTCCACCCCTGTCCCAAGAAACTCGCTTATGACTAGTATTGCCCTTTATTTACCCTCACATGCAACGAGCCTTACGTCTGATTGACCTGGCTGATTACGTGGCAGTTTAAGGACAGCCCCCAAGGTCCTAAAGAATTATTTAACATCGCAAACAAGACGACGATCACAGCCAATGTACAGTTCAGATCCCCGCCAGCGTCTGCAAAGGACTGGTCAGTCCACGATCCCTCTATTAGCGCAGCAAAGAGCCTCAAAGCACAAAGCAGCATGGCCTGCGTGCATTACTCCCATGGGTTGGCATGTTGACCGTGACCCGTACTTCGACCAGGGCACTTCAGAGGCACCGCCCTCTCCTGCCAGATGTGCCACTGTGAAGAATGACATCTCTCAAGGTAGAGCACTCACGACTCCTTTCTCAAAAGAGGACACTCAAGGTTGGACTCACTTCCTCACGGTAAGAAGAGATTGAGAGGGAAGATAAGGTAAGGGAACAACGTACCTGGCGATAGCTTCCCCCAACCACATATTTCTCACCAATTGAGCCAATGAGCATTTTGATAACCGGTCGTAGCTTCGGTACCACCCACAACGCAATGTAGTGCCACCTCAGCCAAAATGTCACATCAGCATGCCCTCGCCACAGCCTTCCGGTGACTTACCCCTCTACCCAGGTGTCGCCCATACATGCCAGTGCCAATGTATCCTTACTGCGTAGAAGCTTCGTCAGTGCACCAAGTAACAATGTCGCCAGCGCCAAGTAATGGTTGTCGAACCAGCTCCGATACCAAATTGCAAGGAATATGATCGAAAGCGATAGACACAAAACCAGGTTGCACAATCACACAGAAGTCCAGATAGTCATGTGCACAGCAGAGAGCTCAAATGCGCCAAGATTCCATCCAAATAAGAGTGATACAATGAACTCATAAGCCAATGTTCAAGCCCTCAGGCCACACCAACGCAGTATCCAATGTCGCTCCTACCGTATGGCGCCCAGTGCCCAGCCTACTCTACCATGCCTATCTATCCTAGCTACGTTCGTGCAATAGGTTCACTTTGCCAATGAAGACCAATGTACATGATGTCAACAGCAACGTCGACCTCCCACATAAACCAGGTACATTCTCTCCTCTCCCCTCATCACCCCTTGGACCCCACACCTCATACGCCTCCTACCCGAAGACCACCTTCCGCCTACGCGCCCCTGCAGCCCGGCTATGGCTGCTGTGCGCCCCACTGCCCTTGCAGCGCCCCTCACCTCAGCACCCGTGCGCGCCCCCGGCCAGCCGTCTAACGCAGATGCCAGCGATGTATAGTGCAGCAAGGTATCCGCATTGCCTGCTAGGGCCTGAATCCCAAGACTGGCTGGCCTCTTCCCTATATGGGAGATCCTGCTGCCGCTGGACTGTCTGGGTGTGGCCATGGAAGTTCCCAGTAGCTTCTGGTCGGGCCCCAGTGTCTGCGCCCAGGCGCCTGTCTACAGTTGAGGGTCTGAGCCCTTTTCAGTTGGGCACACCCAGTATTATCCAGGCTCCGAATGTTTGCTGCGTTTGCTTTGGCCCGTGGGATAAGTGTAACGACAATGCTGCATTCTCATTGGCCTGTGGCCACTTCGTGATGTGTCGGCCTCACACTGCGTGGGCCCAGGGCACAACTACCTGTGTCCTGGGCTCAACTACCTGACGCAGCTGCTTCTTCTGAAAGAGCCCAGGGTGAGGCCCAGTTTGCAGTTCAACCAAATCGCATGCAGCAAGTGTCTGAGACCCACATTGGAAAATGCTGAGATAAGGACCTCTCGTGGATATTCACGCCCGCCTTCACTTAGGGCGGGCACAAGGCTTGCTGAGGGGCCACAGTCCAGAACATAGCATGCTGTCTAGGACCCCCTGACGACACATTCTTCGCACCTTTTTAAAAAAGAGTGAAATCTACTAAAAAGAAAGAAAATACAACTTCGCAGTGTCTGCACCTGCTGGGATATTACTCGAAAATCCACATTTGGCTGACAAGGGATTTTTCTTGAAATTGAGTGTGTGTCTTCTTTCCCTTTTTTTTCGTTTTTTTCACGTATTTTTAACTCGCATTCTGCCATGTCATGGGACATTTCTTTCACTACCTACCTACCACTACTCCTAAGGCTATACAGGGGACCCCTGCAAGCATAGCTTTCTTCCTCTCTTCGGTGAAGGGAGGTTACCTCTCCTGGGCGAGAGAGGTAACAGCATGTTTGCCCCTTAAAGTTTTCCCTGGCGTTTAAGGTGCAGGGTTGGGGCCTCCGGTGGGGGCCCGGCGAACACAAGGACCAAGCATTTTCCAGTAACTGCGTCTCCCTTTTCATCTTCTTCTTTTTTTCCCCTTTTCTTTTTTGGGTGCGGTTGGATGGACCACAGACCAGGTGTTATACTGATCGGCAGAAACACTGCACTTGATCTCAGCCAAAAGGCCGAGAAAGTTCCTTTTTTTTTCTGACAGAGGTGTATTGCTTATTGCCTTCTGTTCCAGGGGCTGTACGGTTACTTGTCCTATCTTTTTTTCTTCGCAAAATTATATCTGTACCCCACTTAAAGATGGGAATACCCGCTATACCCAGTCCCAGCACGAACTCGCATTTATACCCGGAACGCGTTCAACTTTGCATGGTACCCAGCTTTCCCCCTGTGCGAAATTGTAGGTGTACCCAATACCCCATGCCCTGCATTCAGAGCACCAAATTATGCTCATGCCCACCAAGTAGACCATTGTGGCCCAACGCCTTCTGCGTGTGAGCATAATTTCAGCCATCCGGGTAGTAGGGTATATGAACAATTTGGTCTCTTCTCCTCAGGTCCAGGGTATGCCCATTATTTTGCCTGGGTATGTCCATAATTCGTTGTTGTTGTTTTTTTTTCTTTTTTTTTTTTCTTCATGAAAGTCCATGGTGTTGTAGAGGCCAGTCACTGAGTACACAGTGATCACCTGGAGCAGTAGGCTGTGGGTGTCCTGGAATATGAGACCACCTCCCACCCATCCTCACGTCAATACTCCTAGCGTACCCCCTATCCCACTATCCTACCTCAGTGTGACCCTACCAATGGGCAGGTAACTTGGACCGAACCGCAGTGATAGGCACCAGGGCTGATAGGTTGCCCAGCCCTGGTGGAAGTGGAATCGTACGGGCCTTGTCGAACGGGAACTTCGGACGCCAGGCCCAGACAATCTACTACAGGCCCCAAGAGACTCTGGGCCCTAGGTTTCAGACAGGGTAGCACCCATTGAAACAGTCTTACCGTCGTTCCCCTAGCTTACCCAAGGCCAGGCGGAACTCGGACTGGCCTGAGCGACTTATACCCCTACCCTTACCCCAGGGTCTAAGCCTTATATATAGTCACTAGACAGTTCTATTTGAATATCAGTAGGAACTCCGGTGGCCCATACCTGTCCCTACTGCAGATACTAGACCCCACCAGTGACTAGACCCGCCCAGTCTGATAGTTGTGTAGTTCGTAATCTGTGTGTGTATCCGAAGACTGTATGCATAGTGTATCTGTGTATCAAGATGTGCAGACAGCACCATCTGTGGAAACTTGTGTATGTAGCCCGTAGGCCATGTATAATTGGCAAGCCATGTATATATGCCCGAAGGTTGTGTATGTAGCACGTAGGCCATGTATAATTGGCAAGCTATCCCGTAGGCCATGTATAACTGGCAAGCTATGTATATATGCCCGAAGGTTGTGTGTGCCCTGTGAATCGATGTATCAAGATGTATAGGCAGCATCATGTGTGTATATCGAAGAGAGAACGGGGTAAGCTGGAGAAGGAACCCCCCAAGGTCCGAACCAACTCGAACCCGTGACCTTGTAACGTGTAATCGAATGACTCTACCATGTGAACGACTAGCGCAAATGTCACAAACATGTGATGCCAGACTGGGGAGATCAACAGAACACCCAAGACCAACACCCCCAAGCAACCCACGTGAAGCCCAGAACCAACATACAACACCATGAACAACCCTTTGGTGGTGCGCAGGCAGTGTCTGTAATAACTAACGTGCGTCATCCCATGGGGTGTGTGTCCAGCCGTGCGTCATTCTAATGGCCTGCCGGTGTCCATGCGCAAGGCTGCGGATTTGAACCCGCAACCTCATACCACAATGCGCATTTCCAACCGGTGTTCTAACCACTGAGCTACATCAACTGGACTACCCGAATGCACGAATTATGTCCATAATTCGTGCATTCGTGCATTCGGGTAGTTGGTTATAACCGCAATTTTGCGGTACCAACCTGGGTCCACCTCAGTCCTGGGCATGCAAACAATTTCCACCAGCCGTTTTCTGGGTACAGATGCCAACTAACCTGGGTCCACCTCGGTCCTGGGCACGCAAACAATTTCCACCAGCCGTTTTCTGGGTACAGACGCATGTTGGCACTGGGACTGGGTAGCCCGTATTCCCTATTTAAGTGGGGTACAGATGCAATTTTCCCTGCTTTTTTTGGGGGGGGTTCTTGTCCTACCTTCATTCTTGGTGAGGAGGGTAAAGGTCAACAGAGGTCCTTCGGGGCATTCGTTAATATTGGAACGATTCCGAGAATATTAGCATGGGCCCTGTGCAAGGATGACTCGCATAAGTTGAGAAATGGTCTAATTAAAAATAAAAAATAAAAAAGAAGAAGAAGAAGAAGGAGAAGAAGGACAAGATCTGCCTTGGTTCTCTATGGCTGTGTGTGTCTGTGCGCTTTCATTGTCTTTCTGTTTCTCTTTCTCCTTCTCATGTCTTTTGCCAGCCATGTCCTGCATCTTCTTTCTCTTCCATTCATGAACATCTTGCCTGCTGGCTCTGCACATCTACTCTGATTGCGAGGATTCCAGCCCTCGGCAGTATCACAAGGCCCTGTTTTGCCAGCCTCGTGCCCGCCCTAAGTGAAGGCGGGCACAAGTTTCCTACGAGGCCTATTTTTGGCCTGTTGGTGCACATGGGGGGCCTAGACAGTTACCGGGCGCCAGTTGGTTCAAGGGGCCCTGGCTGCAACGTGGAAGAAGGCCCGTCAGCCTATCAGGAAGCTGCAGCCACGTTGCAGGGTTGGGTGCGCCTAACTACTTCGGGCCCAGGCCAGTATCTTAATGGGCCTGGGCGCAGACACTTTGGCCCAACGTGAAGCTTATGGAAACCACAGCCTCTCTTCCAGGCCGCCAGAGGCTGAGGGCACTTTCGATATAGTAAAGTGCCGACCAGCTGGAGGTACATTCTGGCATTCGGCACGTGAGCGGCAGCGCTGGCAGTCTAAGCGCTTGCAAGGCCGCTAGCGCCGGGCGTGCACGGGCGCAGATGAGGCCGCTGCCTGGTACCAGAGCGTGAGCAGCCATAGCCGGGCTGTCCCAGAGGTGGTGGCCACCGGAGATAGGCGATTTTCCTTGGAGAAAGGGATAGCGTGTGGGGGAAGACGAGGTGGAGTGGAGAGAGAACAAGGGAGGATGTGCCTGGTCGTGCCGTGGAGGTCTGCATGGGCGGCATCTTCATGTACAAGTGGTCTGCTGCTGTTGTTTCCTGTTGCATTATCATGGTAGTGTAGGCTAGTCTAGGCGCTCTGTGATTCTAGTCTGGGCGCTGTGCGCCAATTAGGGGAAGAGACATCCGATAAATTGTCGATGGTGCCGAGAAGGAACTGACATCGACAACTGCGTTCATTGCTTTGGTCTCAATTGGTGTGTGACTTGGTGCTCTCTACTTTCTGGACAGCATGCCATTATCCGGCTTTCAATGTGATGTGTAATTTGGATTTCTGTCATTTTCCTCTCGCTCATTTTCGTTGCATGATTGTGTGAACCTTCCCCTACTCAGTGTTGGTGCATGTCCCATCCAAGTTCTCCACAACTCTTTTTTTGTTTTTTTTTTCCATCGAAGAGCAACCGGAGAAAAGAAAAAACAAACGACAACTGCGGAGTTTTTTCCATGTGGGGTGGCATGTCCTTCCCTATCCCTATGTTCTCGACCCCACACCCGAGTTCAGAGTTCCACCCCTTTTTCCTGCAGCAGTGTAGCCCCTAACATTATCGTATCTATCTGACTTAGGATTTGAGTTAAGATTTGAACGCATGACCTGTTTATTAACAGTTACATGTGTATGCCATTCAGTGACATGGGCTGAGTGCAAAGGCCCACCCTCTCTCCCCTCCCGGCACCTTTTGCCATATATTTATTAAAAAAAAAAAAAAATTATCTTTGTTTTCCTTGCTACACATCACCACGCAAGACCTTGACTCAAGACCAAGACGAGAATAAAAAAAAAAAAAAAAAAAAAAAAAAAAGAAGGACCAGGATGATTGGCCTGTTCCCGAAGGTGAGGTGTTGTGCTAGTTGATGGCTCCATTCTAGTGGTCGGGATCTACAACTGCTGGAAATCGGGACCAGAGAACAAATTAGTGGGACAACAGCAATGCTGCGAACCAGGGTGAGTGCCCCTTCCGCCACAGATATACCACATCCACCACACAGTGCTGGAAGCTGGGTCCAGTGTCCTAGAACAGCCATTTCGTTAACATGGACATTTTTAAATTTTTTTTACGAAAAATTGAAACCTACTTATTTGGCCATAAGAATGTCACCGTCTGAAAGCGCCGGCCCCTGTGGACCAGCTAAGTCCAGACTGACCCTCAGTATATAGTATACAGAACAGTGCCATTTTTAGGGCCAGATAAATAGGTCTCAATTTCGTTCAGAAATGATAGAATATCCATTTTAAACCACCAGTACTTGGCCCAGCCATTGATGCCGAGCCGGGACACCCCCTGCGCGCCAAGTTTTGCCGAGCCGTCGGGGCACCGTTTCGTTTTGATTTTGGCTGGCGCTTCCAGCCATTGTGGTTCAGTGCCCCAGAGCCTGCAACTACCGGCGCGTTAACGGGAATCGCCCGCGGCCGATAGCTGGGCCAAGTTCGGGTGGTTAAACGAAATGGCTGTTTTAGGAAAGAAGCGACTGTTCACAGCTCACCAAATTCTCATCTGCCGTTGGGAACCTGCACCTGCTGGACCCATGGTCCCACTTGCACAAATTAAGAGATACTGACCGTAGATAGCGAAGATCAACGGCAGAAAACTCCTAATTTGCGCAAGTGGGACCTTGCCCCTGCTGGACCCATGGTCCCACATCCCCTGGGAACACATCAAATGCACCCATTTCTGCTAGGATGACCTTTCTGTTTTCCGTTTTTGGGAAGAACTGGGGGAGGGGAGATAGTGGGGCTTTGGGGAGCGCATTTGATGTACCTGGGCATGCGCACATAGATTGAGAACCGAGACGGGTCCACTTGGGGGGGCAGGGGCAGAGGCGGGGGGTGGCGGAGGGGAGAATAGGATCGAAAAAAGTGGAACTGTGAGGTGTCACCCTGGAGGGACAACTAAAACAGTTACTTCACCTCCAAGCAAGGAAGAAGGGAGCATGCTTCTCTAGTCTCCATGGGAGTTGGTGCATCTAGCAGAAGCAACAGGTGCCGAGGGATTTTTCTTTCTGGCATGTTTTGTATAACTTTTCAGTTTCTTTTCATTTCCTTTTTCCATCTCCTAATTTTTTTTATTTTTTTTATTTTTTTTTAAAGCTATATTCTTCTCTCAAATTCACCTCACACTACCTACCTACCTACGACTATATAGAGGGGACCCCTGCAAGCATAGGGCCTCGCAGACGAGGTAATTCATGTTGCCCCTCGGGGGGTGGGGCCGCCGGTGGGGATCCGGCCAACGCAAAGACCGGCGAGCATTTTGCCAGTAGCTGCGCCTCCCTTTCTCATCGTCCCCCACCCCTCATCGAGTAGCAGCAGAGGCTATGGCCAACACTAAAAGCAATGCTTTATCTGGAGTTGGTTTTTGCTATTTTCATTTGCGTATGCTGTTAGTCCAACTCACCCGTTCATTTGGATATGCTGTTATTGCAAACTTACCCATCTGTGTGTCGCACTCTCTTCCGTCTGCCCCTCACTTCTTGCTCCCTGGATTCTGCAATTTTTCTTTCTTTTTTTCTTTTTTGGAGGGGGTGGGGGGGCAGGGGGGGGATACATTCTGCATTCTTCTGCCTTACAAAGTTCCTTCGTTTTTCTGTTTGCTTTTAAATTTTCGAACCCCGACCCGCAAGGGTGGGGTCCTTTTCTATTGGGGGGTGCGGCGGAGTGGAGAACGAGGGGCGGAGGAGGGCAAGTGGGAAAGGGGGTGAAGGGAATGAATGATGGCAGGGAGTATACGAGAGGTGCCTGAAGAACTGGATTGGAGATAGGCACCAAGGAGTGGCGAGCGGACGAAGACTTGATCCCCAAACAGTGAAAGACACCATCTCTATGTTGAGAAACTGGAAAACCGTTTCGCTTTGCATCCATCTTCTCAAATATCTGCACAATGCGTTTGTGTTGCGATCTCAGGGAACATCGCACAACGAACAGGTACTTCTTCTTCTTCTTTTTTTTTTTTTTTTTTTTTTTTTTTTCCACCCCAGTAGGTACCAACCCCATTAAATTGATATCGTTAACCATAACAAAAAAACAGAGCAAAATAAAGCAATCCATTTGTGAATCATAAGAGGGGCACCAGCCAAGGCAACTTCATTGCGCTGAATTTGCGCATTCAAAAACAAAAGAAAAAAAGACACACAGGCTCTTTTTCCCAGTTCATTTATTTCGTTTATTTTCTAGGCTACCGGAGTGGCCCGGGGCAACTTGCCCGGCAGGGCCGAAAATAATTAAAAATAAATATTAATATTAATATCATTAATTTAAATTATTTTCTCTTAGTTTAATATTTTCATTTTAAATTTGGTAAAGAAATTCGATGTGACTCTCTCTGAGGCACAAGTTGTTCAGTTTTTTTTTTTTTTTTTTTTTTTTTTTTTTTTTTTTTTTAAACAAACAACATAAGGCCCTTCTATTCTGGGGGTCACCAGTCCGGTCACATATTTTTTTCCCAGGTTTTTGGATTTTTTTTTTTTTTTTTTGCTGGGCCCTTCCATGGTCCTTGCACGGCCGGGCTGCGTGGTCAAACAAGGTGACCCAGGCGGCCTGGCTGGTAGCCCAGGTTCTTTTGGCTTTTTCAAAGTTTTTCCACTTTTTGTCTCTTTGACAGTTTTGACTTTATTTCACAATTTTATTTTCTTAAAATTGATTTCTTCTTTCAGGTCCCCCTTTACTGTTGCCTCTAATGTACCCGGCTCGACCTGCATTCCTGTGTGGCACGGACGCTCACTTGCATGCCGCGAGGAAGTGGCAGAGTGAAGGGAGAGGGGGCATCCCCCACACACAGCGGAAAGATGAAGCGAAGGAAGACAACAAAAACTAAGGACTGTGGAATAAAGATTAGTATAGGGAAAGATAACGAAAGGCTCAGGAGTCAGTCTGCCCTCGATGAAGAGAGGACACGAACGGTAGAGATGACATGGGTGATGGCATGGACGAGCTAGCTGCGCATTCTCAGCAGATGCCACTAATTGCCACAACGGCTCGTATTAACAATGCCCTTGCCTATGAGGGGTTTGCCTGATACAGTTAGCAGTCTAATGGGGACGCAGGTAGGGGTTTGTGGTTAGACTGCTCATGTGTGTTGGTTACCTTAGGCTCTGCTTTGGGGGGGGCAAGGACCTTAGGCGGGATGGGTTCCCGTTTGGGGGGAGGGTTGGCTTGGGACAAGCTCTGCTGGAGGATATCGGTGGGGAACCTACAGTAGGGGATTGTCTTAAGGGATCCCGGTAGGAGGGTTGTTAGTAGACAGACTCCGGTGGAGGAAATGGTTGGGGAACCTGCAGTAGGGGCTGTCTGAGGGGGATCCTCCAAGATAGGATGGTCTGGATCCCATAAATTAGTCGCTGACTGTAGATAGGTACCTGTCGTGGGTCCAGAAGCCGACCTTTACAACACACTGGACTTTAAAAAAAAAAAAAAAACAATGCCCACCAGACATTTCCGCCGGCATGTCCGTTGCAGGTCAGGAGGAAGCAACAAGGGTCACTACAGAAGACCGCCAGATGGACATAGACTCACAGGATGTTCAGATGCGGAGGGTGTGTGCAACCAGGAAAGCATGGGCGCCCATCTGCACACATGGCTGCAGAAGGAGATAAGTGTAACAGACAGTATATGCAACTTTCCTCCGAAGGAGAAAGTCACAGACTGTTGACACAGTGTCCTGCTGCTGCTGGAACAGGCGTTCTTCTATATATTGTCAATTTGTCACATAGGGCCTCACTGCACCACTCACCAAATGTGCAAAATGAGAATGAATGTTCCGCAAGAATGTGGAAGTCTTTACCTAACATTGGATCAGGCAAGAATGAGATAACGGGCAGTGCTTATCAGATGCTCACCCATTCACAAGATACATCACCTCCTCAGTTAAATCCCCTGGTAATCAGGGCAATCAATGCTGGCAGGCTGGTAGTTGGAAATGGCATTTGGGTAGGGGTAGTTGGAGGAGGGAGGAACTAGCTTCTCAGCAGCAGGCATCTGGCACCCGACCGAGGGCGATGAGGTTTCCTCCCATCTCTTAACAACCTGCACAGTCAATCCTCTGGATGCCAGAGTAATCAATGCGGGCAGGCATTTTCTGAACCATTTTCTTGGCATCGGGCCTCGCTGCACTACTCTCAACATGCGCAAAAGACAAAAATCATAGCCGTGTATCTTTCCATATTCTAGCGGAAGATTCACTCTCGTTTTGCACATTTCGAGAGTAGTGCAGCGAGGCCCATCTTCTTGATTCACTCTGTATATGGGACGGTGGACCCGTTTTCCAGCAGGTGAAAGCTCCCCACCAATAGATGGAGCCTCTCCCCGAGTAACAAAACAAAAACAAACAAAAAAACAAACAAAAAAACAAACAAAAAAACAAACAAACAAAAAAAGAGGCTAATAGGTTTATCCAGTTCAAAAAAAAAAAAAAAAAAAAAAAAAAAAAAAGAATGTGGAACCATACAGCCACATTTTCTTGTCTTTTAAACTCTTTTTCACATTTGGTGAGTTCTGCGGCAAGGCACATAACCCCCTGATGTATCAGCGAGACTCCAACGAAACGGTCCGTCACAACCCTGCGTTTCTTGACTTCCTTTATCCCTTTCTGCCAATCGTTCACCAAGCAGTTCACTGTGACCACGGGACACACTTCACTGCACGCCTTTCTTAATGTATCTGGAGCTGCTCATGGCCTTAATACATTCAAGATGCTCAATACATGAATGCATCCAGTCCAGTTTCATCCCAGATACATGGAGAGTGACGAGTAGTGTGAAGCTCTATGTATTGTCACATATCAGTGACCTGAAAGAGTGCATTTGGGAAATGGACAATTACAGTACAGAAGACAAACATGCAATCAGACTCATCTTCTTCCATAATTCAGCATCCATGAAATCAGATGGCAATCACACAGGCGCCAGGCGCCCACACAAAACTCAGAGATGTCAAGGGCAAGAACACAGTTCAGATTCCAACGTGCATCGAATGGCTATGGCAACTGTGCGCCCTCACATCACCCTTCCAACACTATCCTCAACAACTGTTCACACACACACACTACCCTGGATCTCCCTGGATGTCCCAAACACGTTGTAGCATATCTCTAACCTAGAGCAGCTATGGCTGCGTTCTACCTCTACCTACTAACTAGCAACTATGGCCGCTTCATCTCCCTTTCAGCCCACTTCTTCCTCGGGCACCTGCAGACCTCCTTGCACAAGTCGCTTAGGCAGCGCTTCCGCACGGCTCACAGTCTGAATGAATGAATAACTGGACGCTGCCTCTTGATTTATACTTTGGTTGGTCGCTGTCTGCTCCTTTCCATCGGGCCTAGGATGCACACAGTCCACATGGTACTTGCTGACTGGACAAGGTGCGACTGGTACCGGGTACTGCTGACTGGACCTGGTAAGTCTGTCCACTTGCCCACTTGCCTACGGACTGCTTCCAAGACTCTCAAAAGGGCAGTTCTAGAAGAGTCTAGACCTTTTGCCATTTTGGTACTGCGGCAGCTACGACTAAGGTTGACCATTCAGACCTACAACAGCTACAACCAGACATAAGCTATGACTACTACCCTACAGGTAAGCAGCTTGAATCTACTCAACCCTCGTATGTACAACAGCCTTAAACAACAGCCTTAAACAGACAACTTTACGAGCAGGGCACGGGTTCAAACCGAGATGGGGCAAACTGTACTGTACACGGGTTTGGGGCAGGTCTAGGGATCGAGCCCTGGGATCTGCATCTGCTACCATGAAGGTGAAAACCGTTTTACTCCCACCGGCCTAAATTCGCGGTCCTCCGAGAATATTCTGGTTCTAGACAGGGTATTTACCTTTCCTCTCTCTTTCATAGGCGCGGACTATGTCAGGGGCGGTTTCTAGCATTTCTGTTCGTGTACACCAGCGGCCATCCTCTGGCTCTTGATCCGGTTCTAAATACATCCTCTTCAATGGGGGGATCATTGATCTCCTCGATGGAAATCGCTCACTCGTCGTGCAACTTTGACGCATGAAACACGGGGTACGTGTGGTGGTGCGCTGGAATCTCTAAGGTGTAGGATGGTCCATCCTCTCCGCCCTTAACGTCTAGAACTGGCCACGGTCCTCTATATGCGGGTGACAGTTTCTGCGAGATGTTCTCCTCAGGAGCAAATTCTTTGGACTGTCAGACTAGGTCGCCTACCTGGAACTGCGACGGGCGACGGTGTTTGTTGGCGTAGAGTTCCCTCGCATAGGTTGATGTCGCTACCTTCTCTGAAGGCTTCCTAGCGGACATGAACTCTACGAATCTATACGCATTGCCATCATCTTGTTGTAGCACCTATACCATACTGACTAGCATCAGTGGTGACAACAAAAGGCAAGGATGGATCGGCTACCTTGAGGACTGGGTATTCTATCAAGGCCCGCTTCAAATTCTTTAGGGGCGATGTACAATCTTGGTCCCACTTTCAGATCGCTTCTTTCTTTAGCAATCTGCGAAGGGGGGCAGCGATGGCAGAGAAGTTCCTCGCAAACTTCCTGTAGTATTTTGTTAACCCTATGAACGATCGCAACTCTGTCAACATGCGGGCAATCAGTGAGTCTCTAATCGTTGCTATCTTGTTGTTCTCGAGCTTTATGCCCTCTCCATCTAAAACATGGCCCAAGTAGACTACTTGTGTCTTGGCCCACTCACACTTCTTTGCGTTGATCTTGAAATTAGCTTCTCTCAGCTTCTCCAAGACCTGCCTCAGATGAGTCTCGTGTTCCTGGAGGGTCTTGCTAAACACTAGGATATCATATAGGTACACAATCACAAATCTATCTAACCACGACCTAAACAAATCGTTCATGCGGCGGTGGAATATGGCTGGTGAGTCCAAGGGGCATCACTATAAACTCGTAGTGCCCGTATCTAGTCATGAATGTCGGCTTGTACTGATCGTCAGGATGCACCTCTATCTGATGATAGCCTGACTTCAAGTCTATCTTGGAGAAATATTTGCAACTATGCACCCTATCCAACATATAATTTATCTAGGGCAGTGGTTCTGCATTCTTCACTGTGGCGACGTTAAGATCCCTATAGTCAAATGCACATTCGTAACTCTCCCTCTTTCTTGGGGACGAATAGGACAGGCGCTCCAAATGGAGACGAACTGGGTCTAATCCACCTTTTTTCGATAAGCTCGTCTAACTGTTTGCGCAGCTCCTTCAATTCCCTTGGGGACATTCTATACACAGCTCCCTTAGGAGTCTTACTTTCAGGCTCTATCTCAATGCGATGTTGGATTGGTCGTTGCTCCAGTAGGCGACTTAGACAAATCTGCATACTCTTCCATCAGCTTGGCAATGTGAGGGTCAATCTGCTCTTCCTGTTTAGGCTTAGTAACTGGCCTAACATAGGTCGCAAAGACATGTTCTTCTAGTTGCTCTTTCTTCACTAACCTTGCAAAGGCACGAGCGTTGAGTCAGCAATGTGCTAAAGGGTTGTCTACCCGTGACAGATGAAACTGGCAAGCAGTCTTAACTTCATCTAATGGACTAGGGAGCCTACACTCGTGCTCTCTCAAATGGAGTGTCGCTCCTGTTGCCTCTCCCAGTCCATTCCTAGGACCATATCGAATGAGAGATTGTCCTCTACAAGGAGAGTCAAAGAATGGAGAAATCTCTCTACCTTCCCATTTTTTTTTAGGCGGAAATATGTCTGAACTCCCTCGATGTAATCCTCGATTCGCATGGTGCGATTGTCTGCGAGGATACTGACTATGGGGTTTTCTAACTTTTGGACTTTCAAATTCAACTTTAGTTTTTGCGGCGCTTTGCGGCTAATGTAGCTTCGGGTGGCCCCACTGTCTATAAGGGCCCCTACCCTACCTCTAAAAACCTCTACATCTACTAACACTAGTTGTCCCTTTCCATCTTTCTTCATCTTGGCCCCAGGTTGGCATCCTATCCTTCAACTCTTCTGCCAGACCTGTGAGGGAGTGCCTAGAGAGACTCACAAGCACTCTACCATAGACACGTGGTTTGGGAGTTTTTCTATGGTGTATGCACTATTCTACACATGGTCTAGGGCAGTTGTGACCCCTACGGGCGGTTGCCTTTTCCTGCCTCTGCAGCAGCTCGTCGTGCATAGAGGGCAATATTTGATAATGTGCCCCGAATCACCGCAGTTAATGCACTGATCCGCATCTATCTTTTTCTTCCATACAGTCTCTTATAGGCCCAGCGTTTCCTAGGGCCTGCCTTGCAGCAGGTCAGGGTGCCACTCACCCCTCCTGGAAGGTGATTGATAGTAACGAGGACGGTTTTGAGGGGGACCTTGACCCTCCCTCTTGGTGGTTTCCTCTGCTGCCAACCCTTTGATCGCCCTGGCCTCGACCACCAGATGCCCGGCCCCCTTGGCCATGGCCTCTCCCTCTTCCTTGCGGCCTCCCTCCGGTCGCGACAGCAGCGTAAGTCCTCCCCTATCCTCTAGGCCCCACTCTATCTGACCGTAGGGGACCTCTTCCGTACCACCTTCATCTAACGTAAGGATCAAATGATCCTTGGCCCTGACTTGGCCAGAGATGGTACGACCCTTCCATTTCTACCCCTTGTCAAAATCTTTGTGCCAGAAAGTGGATGCTGGCATGGACTGGGCTTCGAAAGCCACCACCTCCCTACTCAGTGTATCGTAGGCCATGGAAGGTTGTTTACTCTTCTCAAAGAAGTGTCCGTGCAAAGCATCGAGCATGGCACGAAAGAATAATTCAACTAATTGGGCCTCAGTGACCCTATGCCAGGGACAGCAACCAATTCGTCCATAACACCCTTGAGTGCCCTGACACTTTTCCATTGGCGTGAGTCGATGGTTTGCAGCTTATCATAGGCTTTAATCCCCCTAGTGACATTTGCAAACCACTCGCGGAATAATTTGAAAAATTCACCTAGGGAGTGATCTTGGAGTCAGCTACCATCGTATTGTCACATTGGACAGCGCATGCAAGCGATCTGGCGAGGCTAAATGCTTTGTCTTTAAGGGGGTGGAAGCCAATTAGTACTTGCTCCTCAAGAAAGATCTTCTGGAGGTGAACGTAAGAATTAACGTTCGCTTCCCAGCTATCAAAGGTCTCTTCCTTCTTTCCATTGTAGGAATCAAGGAACTTCACCTTTACTGCCTCCCTACGCAGACGGGCTTCCTCCTCCTTTGGAGCAGCAAGCTTTGCACTTCTATGGCGCCTTTGCAAAATCGTTGTGTGTCTTCTAACCTCGCTTTCATCTCGCTGCCCACATGCATCACCATCTCACGCGCAAACTCTCTAAAGCCCAAGCGTATAGCGTGTAAGGCGATATCCTGGCCCGTCACAAACTGAAATTGTTTTTGTTGGGCCCTCGCCGGGATTTCTATTTTTCCCTGCAGATCTGTCTGGCCTTTCGTTTGCCTTCTCTGTTCATCCACCACTCTCAACTCCTCCTCCATTTTATTTGCCGCCTCCGGTTGCTGCCTCTTCTCTCTTGCGAGGCGCAATTTCCACTCCAACCTTTTTTCTTCGTTCATTGCCTGGCGGTATAGGGGATCTTCCTCCGCCTGCAGCTCCCACATCACCGCCTCCTGTTCTGCCCTAGGGACATACAACATCGTTGTTGCTTCTTCTCCCAGGGTCAGATTAGCGACTACTCTGACACCTTCTCTATCCTCCGATCCTCTTCCTTCATGTCACTTGACTGCCCTTTTTCCCTTCTAACATTTCTTTTTAAGGGGACTTCTTCCTCTACTTTTTTTTCTTTTTCCTCTACTGCTTTCAGCTTCTCTTCTTATTTTTTTAATCCCTCCATCTCCTCCTCCAACTTCTTCTTCTTCACCACCTGCTCCTAAGGCCAACTTCTTGGCCTACTTAATCAACTTCATCTTCGCCTCTTTTTCTTTTCTCTCTTTTAACAAGGCGGCAGCTTGCTCTTCTTGAGTGTTAGTATGCGGGGTGGTGCTCGTACCACTTCGCAGGTCCACCATGGTGAAAGATGCACAACCAAGTGACAATTTCACTCCTCACCACTTCCACCCCCTGATTGACTGACTAACTGACTGACTCTCTAAGGACCACAGAGTCCTCCCCTTTGTTCCAGCCAAGTTACCAGAGTCGACGGAAGCTTTCGCCACCACAGTCCGTTACAGTCCTCGACCCAAATGTCCTGAACTTGCGAACAACCCACCTGGCTTTCACTGTGGTTCAGAACCCTGTCAACTAGGGAATCTAGCCTAGACCTATGGCTATGGTTGTCACTACATACTTCATTGCTGATCAAGAGGCATTTAAGGAGATCCCCCATAACTGCTCAGGAATTCTTTAATGTCGCAGACAGGACAACGCGATCAGCAAGTCCTCTCAAGACTTAGACAGCCGGTTGTGAGGCCCACAGCTCAGATTTTGGGCCAACCATACCACACTGAGCATTCCGCCGGTCTGTACCTGTCCTTGGGAGGGTTAGTCCCTCGGTACGTGTCAGTCGTTAAACATGGACAGCAGCCCTACTCAGCCCGTGTGGGTTTGGTCAACACAGCTCTATGACCACATACACGGAGTTTATATCATCTAGACAGAAGAGACTCAATGCAAAAAGAAGAGACAGACGGACTTAGCAAGTACCATGAGGAGAGTGTGCATCCATAGGGCGAGGGGATAGGCTGAAGGATTGGCGAAATTATACCAACTCCAGCTCGGTCAAACTTTGGTCAATGGCCTTGGTCAACCCCGATCAGCACTGCGATCAACGCTGGTCAACGTCTTCGCCAATGCCACAGTCAATGCTGGTCAATGCCTCCGTTAACTTCAGTAAGATCGGCTATGGCTGCCGACCCCTTCTCCTTCACCAACCTTCACCTTCCTCCTCTTTCCCCTCCTTTCTCTCTTCTACTTCACTCCGGCTATGGCTTCTCTCTCCTCCCTCGTCTCTTCTTCCTCCTTCACTTTCTTTCTCTCCGTGTCCGAGCTCGGCGGCTATGGCCACCACCTTCCTCCTTCATCTTTCTTTCTCTCTGTGTCCGAGCTTGGCAACAACCAATCTTGTATCGCTCCTCTCTCTCTCTCTCTCTCTCTCTCTCTCTCTCTCTCTCTCTCTCTTCGTCGTCGTCGTTGTAATTTCAAGTGTGCGGCGTCTTCCTGCAGTGGCGCAGCTATGGCGGCTCCTTCCTATTGACGACGACAATGGCGGGTGGACCAGCAAGAACCAGCTCTAATACCAATGCCAATCAGACTCGTCTTCTTCCTTATTCAGCATGCATGAAATCAGATGGCAATCACACTGGGGCCAGGCGCCCACACAAAACTCAGAGATGTCACGGGCAAGAACACAGTTCAGATTCCAACTTGCTTTGAATGGCTATGGCAACTGTGCGCCCTCACATCACCCTTCCAACACTATCCTCAACAACTGTTCACACACACACACTACCCTGGATCTCCCTGGATGTCCCACGCACGCACACAACTCACTGCGCACTCATACACAAACACGTTGTAGCATATCTCTAACCTAGAGCAGCTATGGCTGCGTTCTACCTCTACCACTAACTAGCAACCATGGCCGCTTCGTCCCCCTTTCAGCCCACTTCTTCCTCGGGCACCTGCAGACCTCCTTGCACAAGTCACTTAGGCAGCGCTTCCGCACGGCTCACAGTCTGAATGAATGAATAACTGGACACTGCCTCTTGATTTATACTTTGGTTGGTCGCTGGTCTGCTCCTTTCCATCAGGCCTAGGATGCACACAGTCCCACATGGTACTTGCTGATTGGACAAGGTGCGACTGGGACTGGGTACCGCTGACTGGACCTGGTAAGTTTGTCCACTTGCCCACTTGCCTACAGACTGCTTGCAAGACTCTCAAAGGGCAGTCCTAGAAGAGTCTAGACCTTCCTACTTGCCCTTTCGGTACTGTAGCAGCTACGCCTAAGGTTGACCCTTCAGACCTACAGCAGCTACCACCAGACATAAGCTACGACTCCTACCCTACAGGTAAGCAGCTCGAATCTACTCAACCCTCATATGTACAACAGCCTTAAACAGACAACTTTAGGGGCAGGTCACGGGTTCAAACCTAGATGGGGCAAACTGTACTGTACACAGGTTCAGGGCAGGTCTAGGGATCGAGCCCTGGGATCTGCATCTGCTACCACAAAGGTGAAAACGGTTTTGAACATGAAGAGCACACTAAACCATTCTCTGCGACTACATATATGAGTCGTTGGCTCTCTGTCCCTCTACTTTGAATTGCTTATAACACGGATGCAATTACAAAACAGGGCAAAAGTTCCATGGACTGGCTCCATGGTCCAGTCTTGCCAGAGTCCTCATACCACCAGGGAACACCTGGCACCCCATATGGAACCCCTGCCTTCTACATGAAATCAGACTGACACTCTTGCAACATGCGTACATGTATGTACCGATGACAAACCAACTTCTTCAACTCGGAATCAACAATGAACTTGCACTGGCGACTTACGCCCACACAGAAAACTCAGAGGTATGGCCTTCGGCCAGAAACTCAGCTGAAGTCAACTGTACAACTTCCGGCTATGGCCGCTGAACACTGTCTCCACCACCATCCTCACTCTTCACTCATGTACGCATGTCCGAGGATCCACCCTGAATGTCCACACTACACACATATACACACACTGTACACACTGTACACTCTGTCTACGTCAGAACCTGGGCGCCTATGGCCGCCATCATCTTCCTCCTCTCAGCTATGGCCATCGTCCTCCTCCTCAGCCCAGCTATGGCTGTCGTCTTCCTCAGCCCACTTCTTCCACGGTCACCTGCAGACCTCCAGCACAAGTCGCTCCAGCAGTGCTTCCGCAAGGCTCACAGGCGAATGAATGAAATGGTTGGGCGCTGCCTCTTTGTAATGACCCGTCAAAACACAGACTGAGAACACTGCTGATTTCTGAAGTTCTGCCGATGGAATGGATGCCTTGCTGAGATTCCCGCATTCTGCTGTGTTTTCTAAGTCTGTCTGTGTGTGCGTGCTTGTGACCTGCGTGCCTGTCTGAGTGCTTGTCGGTATGAGTGTGTGGGTGACCCGCAAGGGTACTTGCTTGTTTGGTGGGCCCGTAGGGCCGGTACTTACCTGTGGCCGTGGCACTGAGGGTTGCAGCAGGGAAAACACTCAAGTAGCAGAGCCAGGGGCCCGCGGTGCTTAGAGCAGCGGAAAAACACTCAAGTAGCAGGTAGGCCGGTACTGCACCCAGTAGCGGTAGATGTGCTGGGTACTCGAGGCCGAGCAGAAAAAGACAAAGTTGGCATTTTTACAGGCCCAGGAGCGGTAGGCTAGGTTTAGGCCGGTACCAGTCCATCCAGTCTGAGTCTAGAGCCTGTACGGGCAATATCAGAGTCTGCAATGATGTTTCCCTCCGAAAGGGAGGAGGTACCGGTTGCTTGGGAGGCCGAGCGGCCTGGAAGTCACCGCCCAAAAGGCAAGCAGGCCGCTATATCAAGAGGCTGAGGCAAGAGCTCAGCCTCATTCTTCAGTGTGCAAGTTTGGCGACACGCTGCTGGAGCGCTGGCTGGAGTGGCGCTGGGTACTACAGCGCTGCTGGGAGGAAGAAGACGGGAGCTTCCACCTTGGCTATGGTGGAGCTCTACCGGTAGGAGGAGGAGGGAGAAGGGGACCAAGGAGGAGAGCGGTGGGGTGCTTACCTGGCTATGGCAGACAACATCTTCATCACCTTGTTAGGCGCTGCATCTGGAAGGCCCCAGTGGGGGTAGTGCCCCATCAAGGAAGCTCGGGGCAGAGTCAGGCATGGCGGTTGAGTGGGGCAGCAGTATAGCTGCATGGTGTTGACCTTGGGACAGAAGGGCAGCGACATAGCTGCTTTGGGTTGTCCTTTGGACAGGAGGGAGAACCCTCAGTGCTCCGCCATAGCCTCGGCCTGTATGTAGAGGAAGAGGAAGGCTGGCCATCGCTATGGTGGACCTCATGTTGTGCCTGCAGTAGAAGTGGGATTCGGACATTGATTCTGGTTCAGTCATTCAACATTATTTTTGTTATTTCTTGTTTGAATAAGAGGGGAGGAGATAAGGAGGAAGAGATTGGTTGGCGAAGAAGCCTTGTCATTGGTCTATGCTGGAGTACATCATCTTCTTCTTCTTTCTTACTTCTTCTTCTTCTTCTTTCCCTCTTCCTCCTCTCAAGTCCATTCATTTCTTTTTGCAATTGGATGGCATTGTACTTTCAGATGAATGTATACTTCGAAATTGGCCAGGATAGTAACACTCTTTATTTATACTGTTTCGCTGGTGGTCTGGCCTGCCACCGGTCCCAGCCCCACCTGGTACTTGCTGACTAGACTAGGTAGGACTGGGACTGCGTACTGCTGACTGGACTAGGTAGGACTGGGAGACTGCTGACTAGACTAGGTAGGCTTATACACTGACCCCTACTGTCCTGAAGAGTCGACCAGCGTCTTCTAGAAACTCCTAGCTGGCTAAACTGACACTTCGCTAGGCCTTAGGGCCACTTCCCACTTCCTGAGTCAGCTACGGTCGACTACCTTCTGGGAGGACCTAGACAAAGGGCTGGACAACCCTCAGAGCTACTAATCCTATAACCTACGGTTCAAGTCCACGTGACCCTAACTAAGTGAACAACACACAGACCCACGTTTTAAGGGACAGGTTGCGGGTTCAAGCATAGGGATACTGGGTCACTGTACAGGGTTACAGGGTAGGTCTAGGGATCGAGTCCTTCAGTCTGCATCTTTCAGGTAAACTGGGTGAAGCCGTTTCACTCCCACCGTCCTAAATTCGAGGTCCTCCGAGAACTTCTAACCCAAGACAGGACCTTCAGGTTTCCTTGCCCTCTCGTAGGTATGTACTATGTCGGGAGCAGTTTCTAGGAGCTCAGTTCTTGTGAACCACCTGTCGTCCTGGGGTTCCTGATAAGCAAACCTTACTTTATACCGTTTCTGGGGACGACCTAACCTCCGTTTCTGAAAATGTTTTCTTACGCTATGCGATCTATGTCATACGCACCGTCCATGTCAGGCGGGATCATAGACCTTCGCGAAGGAAACTGCTCACTGGTGGTTCATGGCAACAACTTTGACACGTGGAAGACTGGGTACGTGTGAAGGCGCAATGGTATCTCTATTGTATACGATGGTCACGATCCTTTGTATGCTGGTAAGAGCTTCTGAGAGATGTTCTCCTCAGGTGCGAATTCCTTAGACTTGACCCAGACAAGGTCACCTACCTGAAACTGCGAGGGTCGGCACAATCATGCAAAGCTGGGCTTTCCTAAGGTTTTCGACCACTCTAACAACTTCCTTTTCATGTTGCAACCCGAACTCTCTTGTGCCCTGGGGTAATCTCTGAACCTGATCCCGGTTCAGTCCTTCAAATGGCCTACGCGATCTAAAGGACTTGTGTAGCTTATTGGGAGTTCGACAAGCTCATTGGGAGTTCGACGAGTAGCTAAGTGTACACTATTGTTATATACACTAGCTACCTTTGGGAGCATCTCATCCCAGTTCACTTGGTCTGGTCCAATATACATTCTGAGTAGTTGCTGCAAGATCTTATTCATCTGCTCTGTCTGACCGTTCGTCTCTGGATGACAGCCTGACGACATCAGCAGCTTAGGTCCGTATACTCTCATAGGATCTTCCCAGTTCTGGTTGCTAAACTGTGTGTCTCTATCACTAACTATGGACAGCGGTATAACGTGCTCACTTACCCAGAAGTCAAAGAAYTTTTCTATACAAGTGGACCCGCCGCAGCTACGCTGCGCCTGTGGAGGGGGAGCGAAGGCAGAGGCAGGAGTGAGAAATGTTAGGTGTAAACGAGAAAATATAAAAAAAAAAAAAAAAAAAAACAAGAATGTACATCTCTCTTTTTTCTCTCCGTCTCCCTCTCTCTCTCTTTCTTTGTGTATGACAGAGAGAGAGACAGAAAGAGAGAGAGAGAGAGAGTCGCTCACATTCATTCAGCAGATATAATGTGCATGGTGAGAGGGCACGAGGGAGAGAGAGGGCACGTGTCGGGAGGTAGAGGGGGAAAAAAAACGAGAGAGAGAAACAGTGGAGAGTGTGTGTGTGCACGCACTCGCGCTCGCAAGAGAGAGAGAGAGAGAGAGAGAGAGAGAGAGAGAGAGAGAGAGAGAGAGAGAGAGAGAGAGAGAGAGAGAGAATG
>BFEA01000556.1:468346-478714 GCA_003427395.1 Chara braunii | reverse complement strand
CACACACACACACACACACACACACACACGCGCGCGCGCGCGCGCGCATGCACGCGAACACATGCGCACTCTCTCTCTCTCATCGTTCCAAGACCACAAAAAATGAAAGCAACACACACGAATAACAAACTCACCGTTAGTCATCAAGGTGCGGTAGTTCGAAAGCCTTGCTGCTGCGCAGCTCAAGCCTCAGCGTCCAACATTCAGAATGTAGAGATGGTGTGTCCTGGGTGAGTGTGTGTTTGTGTGTGTGTGCAAGTCTGCGTATGTGTGAGTGTTGTTATGTTCGCTATACAGAACTCACAACATGACTCAGCCAGACTGTTTCGTCAGACTTCCACCGACTCATCAGGAGGTTGAACCCCGACAGTCCGCCCTTGATGAACTGTACGGATGGCCCAGGACTCACCACTTTTGCGTGTACGTGTTTGTGTGTGTGGGGGAGTGTGTGTGTGTGAGTGTGTGTGTGCGTGCCTGTGCATGCGTGTGCGTGTGTGAGTGCACGTGTGCGGGTGCGCGTGTCCAGCGTAGAGCGAAGTCGTAGTCGTGCATAGCAGCGTAGAAGTCAGTCGAGTAGCTTGAGTGTCGAAAACAGGCGTAAACTCTAGAGTAGCGTAGCGTAGCTCAGTCGAGTAGCTTTGTTGAACAGGCGTCGACTCTAACTCCCCGTCCAGTATACCTGCCCTCAAGTCCGCAGTGCGCGTGCTCCAGACAGTAGTTTCTATACGTTGTAGCAGCGCTGGACTGGTAGCGCGTCACGCGCAACCCCGGTACCGCGTGCGGTAGGGCTGGTAACACGCTTTGGTACCGGCGCTGGCGCGTGGGCCCGGTACAGGCCCTGGCGCGGAGCCGCCCGCGACGGTTCAACTTCTAAGAGCAAACGATCAGCAGACGATCGGGACCGTCGCGGAGTGTAAAATCGCAGGGCCCCGATCGTCTGAATGTCAAAGGCCGAAAATTAGCGATAGTTATATATGTAGGGATTCCACTCCTCAACACTAAGACCTACCCGCCCGACTCTCTAAAGGACTAAAGAGGTCTCTCTTCAGCTCAGCCAGGTTACCACAGCCGACGGATGCTTACGCAACCACTATCGTCGAAAATTTCATAGTCGGTGGAAGCTTTCGCCACCACAGTCACTGAAACCCACCCGGCTTTCGCTTTAGATTGACACTCTGCCAGCTACTCGTTCTCTAGCCTTAACTACTCTAGGCTGTCGCTACAAGACTCACTAGTTGATCAAGAGGCATTTAAGGAGATCCCCCATAACTCCTCAAGAATTCCTTAACGTCGCAGACAGGACAACATGATCAGCAGAGTCCTCTCAAGAGTTGGACAGCTGGATGTGCAGCCCGCAACTCGGAGTTCGAGCCTACCACGCCACACTGAGCAGCCTGTCGGTCTGTACCAGTCCTTGGGGGTCTTGTCCCCAGGTCGTGTTAGTCGTCAGACGTAGCTTTAGCCCTACTAAGTCCCGTGCAGGTTTGGTCACAGCAGCTCTATCCACATACACGGAGTCCCATCGACATGGATAAAAGTGACTCGATGCAAAAAGAGATGGCAGACTGACACGTCAGCAAGTACCAAGGTGAGTGTACATCCACAGGGTTTAGGGATAGGCCAGGGGCTTGACGAGAGTATACCGCTCCTTGCTCTGCACTCCAGCTTGGTCAACGCTGGTCAACACTGGGTCAAACTTCGCCGGTCAACACCAATCAACTCTCGATCAACGCTGGCCAATGCTAGGCTATGGCGGATCCTTCTCTCTCCTTCACCTAAAGGTTGGGTATGGCCGACTTCAACCTTCGCTTGCTGGCTATATCTTCTCTCACCTTCGTCACCTCCTCTCTCTCCCTCGTCTGTCTTCTTCTTCCTCCGAGCTCGGCGGCTAGGGCCGCCGTCCGCTATGGTGGACTGTCCTTTCTTCCTCATGAGTCTCCTTCTCTCTCTCTCTCTCTCTCTCTCTCTCTCTCTCTCTCTCTCTCTCTCTCTCTCTCTCTCTCTCTCTCTCTCTCTCTCTCTCTCTCTCNCTCTCTCTCTCTCTCTCTCTCTCTCTCTCTCTCTCTCTCTCTCTCTCTCTCTCTCTCTCTCTCTGTGTGTGTGTGTGTGTGTGTGTGTGTGCCGCTCAGCAGCTATGACGGCCTTCTTCTTCACAGCTCGCGTGGACAACGGGTACCAGCTCTTATACCAGTGAAATCAGACTGACACTCTAAACTCTCTTGCAACATGCATGCATGTATGTAGCGATGGCAAACCAACTTCTTCAACTCGGAATCAACAATGAACTTGCAATGGCGACTAACGCCCTATGGCCTCCGGCCAGAAACTCGGCTTAAGTCAACTGTACAACTTGCGGCTATGTCCGCTGAACACTGTCTCCACCACCAGCCTCACTCTCACTCATGTACGCACGTCTGAGGATCCACCCTGAATGTCCACACTACACACACATACACACACTGTACAAAATGTCTACGTCAGCAGCTGGGCGGCTATGGTCGCTGTCGGCTTCCTCCTCTCAGCTATGGTCATCGTCGTCATCCTCAGCCCAGCTATGGCTGTCATCTTCCTCAGCCCACTTCTTCCACGGGCACCTCCAGCACAAGTCGCTCCAGCAGCACTTCCGCAAGGCTCACAGGCGAATGAATGAAATGGCTGGGCACTGCCTCTTTATTTATACTGTTTCGCTGGTGGTCTGGCCTGCCATCGGTCCCAGGCCCAAACGTGTGAAGCCCCACCTGGTACTTGCTGACTAGACTAGGTAGGACTGGGACTGGGTACTGCTGACTGGACTAGGTAGGACTGGGACTGGGTACTGCTGACTGGACTAGGTAGGACTGGGAGACTGCTGACTAGACTAGGTAGGCTTATACACTGACCCCTACTGTCCTGAAGAGTCAACCAGCGGCTTCTAGAAACTCCCAGCTGGCTAAACTGACCCTTTGCTAGGCCTTAGAGCCACTTCCCACTTGCTGAGTCAGCTACGGTCAACTACCTTCTGGACGGACCTAGACTAAGGGCTGGACAACCCTCAGAGCTACTAATCCTGTAACGTACAGTTCAAGTCCACGTGACCGTAACTAAGTGAAAAACACACAGACCTCCGTTTTAAGGGACAGGTTGTGGGTTCAAGGCTCACATAGGGATACTGGGTCACTGTACAGGGTTACGGGGTAGGTCTAGGGATCAAGTCCTACAGTCTGCATCTTTCAGGTAAACTGGGTGAAACTGTTTCACACATGTCTGCCTGTACACTTTCATTCCATGCTGACAATATCTGGCCATGGTTGTTCACAAACAACTTTGTCATGCTTGTTCACAAGCAACTTTGCCTTTCAGGATATCACATGCTCAAATGAAACAGGGTCATCAAAGCCCGCTGGCGCTCACGCAACCATCTCTCAACCCACCAGACAGGCATTCCCCAGTTTCCTCAGTTCCCCCTCCATCTTCCGCCCCCTGCTGCGCCCCCTACACACACATACACAGAGGTGGGAGGGGGGTGGAGAGAGAGAGAGAGAGAGCAACCCGAGATGGAGAAAAAGGAGTCGACCCTCTTCCTCCCCCCCCCCCACACACACATACACACATACACGGAGGTAGGGGGGGAGAGACAGAGACAGAGACACAGACAGAGAGAGAGAGCAACCTCGGATTGGAGAAAAAGGAGTCATGTGAACAAGAGTAGAAATTAGCGGCGATCATCTTTGCAACGAATGACAAACGTGCATACAAGGCAACGGAATGTTATGTCTGCAAAAAAAGGCTATCAGCATTGGCCCGTGGGTGAGAGAAGACACACCGAGATTCTTTCGTTTTCTTTTCTTGTTTCATTTTCGTCTTCAGAAATGTTATTTTCTTTTCCTTTTCCCGTTCGTTTCATTTCCGTGTTTAGAACTTGATCCGCTTCCCAGGATGCTGGCTTTCACTTTCCTCCAAGCTTCCTGCTGCATATGGGGACTCTGACGGTGCTGATCTGGTGGATTCCTCTTTCTTCTTTTTTATTATCTGTTGAATCCGGTGAAGCTCGTTGTTCAGTTTCTGGTCTTTGTTCTTCCTCGTCTTCCTCCCGTCCGCCATTTTCACGCCAAATTGAAACGCAGCCTTCGGCATTGCCTCCTTAGCTTCGTTGTATTTGGACCATTCTTCTTCCGTGTCAAAGTCCCATCGATGCAGCCTTCCTTTCGCCTTCGCACCCATATCCATCTTGGTGAGATCTTCCTCATCATCGCTTTCGTCCATCACTTCTCTGTTGTACTCTTGGTAACCTGGGTAACATTCAGAGTAACTCTCAGAGATGAAGTTTGGATCTTTCTCTCTGGAATCCTTCTCCCTCATCCTTTGCAACCGCTGATCGTCGCGCTTGAAGACCGATCCCATTCCTCGGTCTTTCTCCTCCTGCGTCATCGATCCCATCTGCAGGCCTGCATCGTTTCCCGGCGTGGACATTCCCACTGCTGTCCCAAACTGCTGGTACGGGTCCTGCTTCCACCGCATGCCAGCAGTCTGATCAGCACCCCAGTGCACACCCGTCTCGTCCCCCACACCTCCCTCGTCCCTGCCCCATTCCTGCCATTCTCCGTGACCACCCCCTGCTGCCGCAGAACCCTGCATTCGCTCATGCGCATGGTCGCCCTCCCCGCCTCGGGATGGCCGCACACGGGGTGGCGACAAGCTGCGCCTTGGCGACTCATCCATTGACTCAGGACTATGTAGCGGCTGCCGATGCAGCTGGCGGTTCTGACGGCGATCCATTGCTGTCGTCACCGTGTAATCCTTCCCCGCTTCTTCAAAGATATCCTCACTGTCTTCCTTGCTGAGACTGGCATGCTGAGAACCGGAAGCAGGTTCGTGATGCTCCGACGAGGCCGCTGTCGCCTCGTCCCGTCCCTCTCTTCTCACTCTGCCATTCACGGGCTCGACAAACCTCTCGTCCGCAACAAGCTCTTCGGGTGCCAAGGATGGAATGCCCGCAATCAAAATCGTCTTGTCCTTGTCCTTCTTTTTCTTCTTCATCACTTTTCCTGACACTCCCAATCGAAGATACGACATGATTTTCGAAATGCGGTCCAGCACCATGCGGTCGACCCCTGCGACGAGTGTTTCCTGGGGTGGAGGGCAGTCCGCTTTGCTCCGATGTACCGTCGTTGGGATTTCATGGGCAAATTCCTCATCCATGTCAAACAAAAAGGCGGTGCGGCCCAGGAGGAACATTTCGTTTGGCTTCGAGTTGTGGTTGGGCTTAATGATCCATTTATAGACCGATTTACCCAAGGCAGTCCGGAAAGTCATCGACTTTTCCTCGCTCAACCTTTCCTTCTTCTTCTTGTCTCCAAAGTCTTCGTCTTCCCCGTCCCTCTTCCTCTCCAACTCGCTACGGACCTTCTGAAGCAGGGCATAGTCCAGACCCTTCACAAGATGGGTATGCTCAACGTCGCCTCCCAGAAACTTGCTGTTCTCAATAGAGATTCTGTGCGCATCGGAGGTCCGCAAATCGGTGGTCCCGGGTGGAGCCACGGCATGCAGTGACCCAAGCTCAGACATTGCCTGCTCATAATCCGGGTTCTGGTCTTCCCTCCTCTCCTTTGCTCGATCTCGATATGCAGGCAAGGCCTCCTCAGGCTTCTCCTCTTCTTTCGGCTTAGGCCAGACCTTCCGCTGCGCCCTCTTCTCTGGACTGTCGTCCGGCTCATCTTCACCCCGCTTGGACCGACTGCTTTTCTGCTTGCTCCTTTCGTCCCCCCCTTTCCTGGGCGTATCCATCACCATCCTGCGAAAGTCATCGTTGGACAGATTGCCAAACTTTGGAGGGGTGTCGTGCACCCCAGCGGCGCCACCCTCTTTGTCTTCCCTGTCCACCGCACGCGTCCGAGAGCCAGGAGGCCTCGGCGGCGGTGGGAGCGGATTCGATGCAGTGACACCCTCCTCCTGGTCCTCACTCATCCTGTCAAACTTCTTGCCACTCATTTTGCTGGTCCTGTGCGTTTGAAGATCCACACAGGAGGCTTCACTTCTCAAGCCCTTCCTCCCTCCCTACCTCCCTTCTCCTGTCACTCGATCTCTCCTCTGATAACCAAACGACAAGAACACTGCAGCCGTTTCACACACCTACCCTCCTCCCATCCCTCTCCCAGCACCGCAGCTAACTGCTGCTCCTGTCAAATCCCGGAAGATCCAACCATAAGACCACCACAATTATCGGGCGATCAGCGCCTCGGGACGATATCTTCTTCCAAAATGCTCATCATCATAAGCATTACATAACAAACAGGTGACATACAGCGAACCGAAGTCGTCCCCTTGCCCACAGGGATTGCACCCCAGCCACGTAACTGCCTGCTTGCCTTTGCCAATCCGACCACAGTTACTCCTTATGCCACGTCCGTCTGATCGAACCAAAGAATCCGACGGCTGCAAGTTAGCACCAACATCCCAACCACAATGCCAAGAGAAACATAACGAATAACTAACGAACACAGCGTTGGCTGATTAGAGCAAAATAAATAAATAAATAAAATAGGAACGGACGAACAACGTAGCTACTACTTACTATGTCTCTTCAAATCGGGCCATCGTCCAATCAAAGCAATCGTCCGCTACTTTCTGCTCCCGCGTAAGGTCGTGAAGTTGGAAGTGCATCTTCACGCAGCAGAGGCTGACAAAATGCACATACCAGCCTGGCGCGTCTGCCCGATAGGATCCCAACGTCCACAAATCTACTCGAAGTCTCAAACGCAATCAATGCAACGTTGCCCCAACACAAACGTGGCATACGTCCGCCGCACGACCTCTGTTTGGGCCTAGTTGAACCACTCGCCATCCTCCACAGAGTGTATGTCCAGATGCATTCACAACCTTAGCGGATTGCGAGTGGTGCAACTAGGCCTTTTGTTTGGTTGAGAAGATTAGCGACAGGCTTCCGCCGCACCACCTCTCTTTGGTTGAGAAGATTTGCGACTTCCTTCCCCATCTCACGATTCAAATGGATCGCATCATCATCGGGAAGAATTGGATCAGCCTCGGGAACAATCGAATCGGCAAGAAGATCCGCCATGGCAGCGGAAGCATGTCCCTCGCTAAGCTTCTCCACCAAAGAGAGAGAGAGAGACAGAGACAGAGAGAACAAGAGGTCATGCACAATAAGACCGGGCCGTGAAGGCGCGGAGGAAAGGCGGATAAGCTGCGGAGGAGGGGCGGAGGAGCAGAGAAGCTGCAGAGGAGGGTGGGAGGAGGGGAGGAGCAGAGAAGCTGCGGAGAGGGGGCGGCGGAGGAGCGGGGTAGGGGCGGAGAAGGGCCGGAGGAGGGGCCGAGCAGGGGCCAAGGAAGAGCGGAGGTGGGGAAGAGGAGCGGAGGACGGGCGGAGGAGCGGAGGAGCGGAGGAGTGGGGAGGAGCGACGGAGGCGCTGAGGACGGGCGGAGGCGGAGCGGAGAAGCTCCGGAGGAGATGGGCGGAGGCGCGGAGAATGAGCGGAGGAGCGGGGGAGGAGGGGCGGATGAGCGGAGAAGCTGCGGAGGATGAGCGGAGGAGTGGGACGGAGGAGGAACGGTGAGCAGCGGAAGAGGCGCGGAGGATCAGCGGAGGATGGGCAGAGGAACGTAGGAGGCGCGGAGGAGGAGCGGGGGAGGCGGGGCGAAGGAGGAGGAGCGGAGGAGCCTCGGGAAGTTGCGGAGGGGGGCGGACGAGGAGCGGAGAATGTGCGGAGGAGGGGCAGAGGAGGGTCGGAGCGGAGGAGCAGCGGAGCAGCGGCGGAAGGGGCGTGGAGGATTAGCTGAGGAGGGGCAGAGGAGCGGCGGAGCAGTGAAGGAGAATGAGCGGAGGAGGAGTGGAGGAGCAGCGGAGAAGAGGCATGGAGAAGCTGCGGAGGATGAGCGGTGGAGGAGGGGAGGAGGTGTGGAGGATGAGAGGAGGAGGTGGGCCGGCGGAGCGAGCGGAGGGGCAGAGGAGCGGGAAGCTGCGGTGAAGGAGCGGGGGAGCGGGGGAGGAGGGGCGGAGAATGAGCGGAGGAGCGGTGGAGGAGGGGCGATGGAGCGGAGAAGCTGCGGCAGATGAGCGGAGGGGGGGCAGAGGAGGGGCAGAGGAGGGCTGGAGGAGCTGCGGAGGAGCAGCAAAAGAGGCAAGGGCAGAGGAGCGGAGGAGGCGCGGAGAAGAGCGGAGGAGGCGTGCAGGAGGAGCGGAGGCACGGAGGAGGAGCGGGGGAGGCGGGGCGAAGGAGGAGCGGAGGAGCCGCGGAGAAAGTGCGAAGGGGGAGCGGAGAAAGAGCGGAGAATTTCCGGAGCAGGAAGGGCAGCGGGGGAGCAGCGAAGGAGGATGAGCGAGGCAGGAGGGGTGGAGGCGCGGAGGAGGAGCGGAGGGGAGGAGCAGCGGAGGAGAGGAGTGGAGAAGTTGCGAATGATGAGCGGTGAAGGAGGGGCGGAGGCATGGAGGATGAGAAAATGAGGTGCGGCAGCGGAGCAGAGAAGCTGCGGAGGAGGCGCAGAAGATGAGCGGAGGAGGACCGGAGGCACAGAGGAGATGCGAGGAAGAGCGGGGGAGGGGGGGCGAAGGCCCGGAGGATGAGCGGAGGAGGGCCGGAGGAGCGGGAAGCTGCGGAGAAGGAGCGGGGTAGGAGGGGAGGAGCAGCGGAGGATGAGCGGAGCGGACGATGAGCGGAGCGGACGATGAGCGGAGCGGACGAGGGGCTGAGGGGCTGAGGGGCTGAGAAGCTCTGGAGAAGGAGGGGGGGAGGAGGGGAGGAGCAGCGGAGGATGAGAGGGGGATGAGTGGGGTAGGAGGGGTAGAGGTGTGGAGGGGTGGAGGCGCGGAGGATGAGCGGAGGAGCAGTGGAAGAGAGGTGTGGAGAAGCTACGGAGGATGAGCGGGGGAGGGGGAACGGAGGAGCGGGTGAGCGGAGTGGGACGGCGGACTCTCTCTCTCTCTGTGTGTGTGTGTGTGTGTGTGTGTGTGTGTGTGTGTGTGGAACGGGCGGGTGGAGTCGTCGGGGACGGGGGCGCGGAATAGCGGAGTCGGGTGGTGGAAGAGGCACGGAGGTGAACGGAGGCTGGACAAAGCGCGGAAACGGGCGGAGGGTGAGTGGCGCAGGGGCGAGGGCGGAGGGAGGGCGCAGCTCGGTGGGCGGAGGCACACAGACGGGGAGAGAGAGAGAGAGAGAGAGAGAGAGAGAGAGAGAGAGAGAGAGAGAGAGAGAGAGAGAGAGNCTGGTAGAACCGGGACTTTTGGAAAAACGAAGGACCCTGTCTCTTATACACATCTAGATGTGTATAAGAGACAGGTTGGACTGCGCTCGGTGAGAGGAGCCAAAATCCGCAGAGAAACTTGTGAAAGGGATGTGTGTTGGGGGAAGAGGGGGGGGGGGAGGGAAGGAGTGGGGAGGGGAGGGAGGGGGAGGAAGGAAATACTGACCTGCGTCCCCCATCGCGGCGACCGCTTCGAATGGCCACCAGAGCCCACGGATGACAGACCACCATAGCTCACCACAGTCCCCTGACCACCCAGCCCATGGACCCCGACAGGCCCCGAGCACCACAGCTTACAGTCCACCGGAGGGAGATGCACACAGACACAGAGAGAGAGAGAGAGAGAGAGAGAGAGAGAGAGAGAGAGAGAGAGAGAGAGAGAGAGACGCAACAGCACCCAAAAGGGAGTCCACCTTGTACGACAGCGCGCTGCACGACGAGCGAAGTTCCTAACAACAACCAATGGAGAACCACAGCCGAAACAGACAAATGCATGTACGGCAACAACATATGACAAAACCCTGCCGGTAGGTACCGGGCCAAGAAACCCTACCGGTAGGGACCGCGCCGAGAAACGGCCCTCGGGCAAACCGGCTCCCAGCAAAATCTGCGATCTAGGGCGGGGGGTCCTACCGATCAACGGTCCTGATCGGGGCGAGGTCAAGAGATCCGGTAGGACCCGACGGCCCAGATTGCAGATTTTGCTGGGAACCGGTTTGCCGAATCAGCGCGTTCCCTACAGGGGGTTTCTTGAAGCGGTATTACATGTGCCCGACAATCAAGGCCGTCAGCCGATAGGAGCGACGACGGCCTGGATCACAGGACAAGCAAAATCTGTGATCTCGGCCGTCGGGTCCTACAGTCCGCATTGGCGCACAGTCCGTCGGTCCTATCGATCGACGGTCTGGATCGGCACAAGGTCTTAAGATCTTAAGCCACCAGTACCTCTCCCTCCTTGAGGGAATAAACGCGGCCGTTAGCGCGCCGCATCGAGCGGGGTACCCACCGGCGTGCGACCGGTAGTCCCCAAAAAACGGGCCTGAAAAAAAAAAAAAAAAAAAAAACGACGACGAAAATGAAAAGTAACATCCTACAACAAACAGGCGCGGCGGGCGGGGAAGGGGGGGAAGAACG